>JAJOZX010005224.1:0-332567 GCA_023014485.1 Bathynomus jamesi | reverse complement strand
CACTTTTTTCCTTATAAATACCTTAAAAAATCGCCCTGCGTCTTAGAAGCCCAAAGTGGCAATACAGCACATCAATTAATTAATTGATTAATAACAAATAATAAGAGTAATAATCATATCTTTTTTTTCTTGAATTTACCTTTCCAAAATTAAGGTGCGTCTTTCACGGCGCAGCGTCTTGTAAGCCGTCAAATACGGTAATTATATTTGGTTAGGCTTATGAAGCTGAATGCGGCTACAGAAGTGGCAAGTAACCTTTGAAGCGAACAACTAATCAGTTTAATTAAATCTGTTCAAGAAAGTCCTTTGACGGATGTTGTTGTAATAATGGAGAATATGCATATCGATGTTACTGTCATTTTTAGTGATGAATAAAAAAGCTTGTCTTATGAGCTTTCATCTCCATTTCCAACAGTGTATAATTTTGATCTCTCAGATACATACTTCTCTATGAAATGTAAGGAGTGCCAACATTATTAAATTATTTTTAGTGTCTCTTACCAACATTTAAAAGCTTTCTCTCATACTTTCAGAAACAAATGTATGCACCTACAGACAAAACCCTGACTGTGAACGTCAGGGGACATGAACATGTTTTCCAAAAAATCATTTACCAACCGATCAGAAGTAATTTGGTCCAAATTTGACTAGAAATGGCCGAAAATTTTTTATGTTATTAGGTTTTTTCTTTATAAAAGTTTACTCTCTTCCCCTGAATTTAAAAGATATGTACTTGAAAAATGGTGTGCCTCTTTCGAAGTCTCTATGCTACAAGCCCATTGGACGAAATTTCCCGATTTGTGATGGAGAGTTTCTATATTTTGTTTTGAGTTTGAAATTGTGAGCCTGGTTTACCTTATAGTCAATACTTTTTCATTGTTGCATGAACTGCTTTTCTAAATGCATTTTCGAAAGGTTCAGTCAGGGTATTATTTATGATTAACATTTACACAAAAAAAGCACATGCGAAGTTTTGTTAGGTTGTCTGAATAATCTAATATTTTCAGGATTCCAATTTTGTCGAAATTCATCATGAAAGTTCATTTGGCTGTAAATTTTTTTTCATATGGAGCAGCTTTAAAGCAAGTGTCAATAAAATCGTACGAATCGTTCTTTGGTTATAAGTATATGAATTAGTCAAGCCATAAGTTCTCATCCCCGTAGACATTTCTTCAATAAATTAAAAAAAAAATAAGCACATAAAGCTCGTCTTATACAACTGACTGTTTTGAAATTTTACAGAAAGAATATATCGCAAGTCGCAGTTAAGTTATATGAATAGTTTTTACTAGTACAATAAGTATATAAATTTAATGGTCCACAAATGGGGTCCCACATATATACATACATTTCTTTTGATGTTTTGGATTTATTTTCCTCAAAATCAAGAATCAATGCTACCTGGAGTCATTTGGAAGCGTTTAACAAAGAATTAAGAGAAATGCACAGAATTTTGGACCTTTCGAAAACTTGACGTTCTTTCAGTAACATAAAATCTGGTCTTACTTCAACACAGAATGGTTTATAACCGATAAAATTTCTCACTTCAATACATATGTAAAAATGAACAATGAATAATTCCTATATTCATATATTCTTACATTCTCATATTCATTTTACATATAGAGTACAAACTCGCATAACGCTGACACAAGAAATTTTTTATTTCTTTCTATTTTAGTCTTGCTGAATAATTGATGAATTATTTCTTTTTAAATTAATCATTTTTTTAGATTTAGTTTAATAATGTAATCTTGTTAAATTCTGCAATATTCATTTTCTTTATACATTCTCTTTTCTTTGTAAAAGATGAAGTCATGTCTTCCAGAAAAATGCTAAATTTAATTGGGAATCTGTCTGATCACCAACATGCTTTTGAAATTTTAATCGGTAAACTAACCTGACATCCCATCCTCCAATATCCCGATTACACGAAACCCTTTGCCATAGCCACAGATGCTTTCTCCTATGGACTAGGAGCCGTCCTATTACAGGACGAAGATGGTGTTGCATTACCCATTGTTTATGCCAGTCAGCTTCTCTCTGGACCCCAACGGAATTATTCCACTACGGACAGAGAGGCTCTAGCGGTATATTGGGCTTTGAAAAAATTCCGGAATATTGTCAATGGCTATGATATAACTATCAACACTGACCATAAACCACTCACGTATCTCTTCAAGGACAAACTACTTGAAGGACAGTTGAATAGATGGCTCTGTTGATTCAGGACTTTGCAGCAAAAATCGTATACAAACCAGGAAAACTTCGTTATTCCAGACGGATTGTCGAGACTCAAGCCCGACACCCAAGTGAATAAGATAGAAACTCTTCCTCTCTTCGACCACGAATATCTGAAATACTCCAAACAACAGGGCCAACACACCCAGAACCTTCGGGCTCGCCTTGAACAAAAGGAACCATCTAAGGTAAAAGAACAGTACAACATAAAAGATGGGCTCGTACATTTTAGAAACGAAGATGGAAACGACATCATGGAAATACCAAAGGATCTCGTAGATATAGCCATCGGACATTGTCACGACTCGCCTTTGTATGGCCACATGGGGCTGGATCGCACAATCAAGTCTTTTGGAGCGATACCATTTTCCCGAAATGAACAAAAAGGTACATGAATACATCGCTGAATGCCTGTCTTCTTTAAAACATAAAGGCAGTGTACCATTCACAGCTCCCATGCATAAATATCCAGTATGCCAACGGCCCTGGCAGAGAACTGGAATGGACATACTGGGACCATTACCCAAAACATCAAAGGGAAACCAGTACATCATTTTGTTTACGGACCACTTCTCGCGTTACAGCGAAGTAGTTGTCATTCCAAACAAGACCTCGGAAACTGTGGCAAGAGCCCTAGTGGAACGTGTTATCCAAAACTATACTACTCCTTCCATCCTAATTTCGGATAACGCCCTTAGTTTCATTTCCAACCTGTTGGAGTCACTCTGTAACATGTGTAAAATTAAAAACACAAATTGTGGCATACCATCCGCAGGCAAACTGCTTACTGGAAAGACACAATCGGAAGGTCTTAAAGCCCTCCGCCATGTTGTCGATGCATCCTCCCGTAAGTGGGATGATTCCTTCCCCATGGTGCAAACAGCCATCAACAACGGCTATAACGTGTCCATCGGGGACACCCCTCATTTCGTCTTATATCACTACGACAAACGGCTACCTTTTGATTTGCCTGACCAAATCGACCCGGCAGTTCTAACACCTTCCGAGATGGCAGAACAAGTCAGCAACTACTTGAACGATCTTTCAAAATTTTGACATAATCCGATATGCCCTAGACCACTGAAACCAACAGATGGAGCAAGCGCAACATAGGCGTCATACCCGTCAACGGACTATAATCGTCGGTATGCACTGTTACATAAAAAGCGTGGAACCGCCAAGTGCTCATCCGAAATTATACCCAAAATGGGATGGCCCAAATAATATTATGAAAAACCTCGGAAAGAACAGTTACGAAATCCTAGACCTCCGAGACCATTCCATACTAAAGATCATTCACGCTGATAATCTGAAGATAGTTGCCGAACAACACCTTCCCAAAAACATCTTCCAGGCGTTCGAACCGCCTATCCTTCGAAGATCAAGGTATTAACAAATCCAGCAGGGACCACAAAACCGAAGTGGTCACCGCGGAAACCACTATCCGTGACGAAGATTGGTACCTCGTTATACCACCAGTACTCGAGCCAACCTCTGAACAGAAGAGGTCCCAGAACCGAGAGTCCAATCGGAACCAGACCCTGGAGACACCCCTTCTAGAGGATCACTCAGTGGAACTCCACCATCTCTAACTCCACCATCTCCTCCCTCTCCACCATCTCCTCCCTCTCCACCATCTCCCCTCTTCACCATCTCCTCCGTCACCACCCTCACCGGTTGATGATCGACGCACGGACCCTGCATACCGGTCGCAAATGCATCATCCACGTGAACTAGAACCTTCACATAAAAAACGAACCCGCTCAGAGCTTAACGGTCGACCCCACTACTACCAAAGCGAGGCCGACCACTCCACACACAAACACAAGTATCCACACGGCAACCTCCTGCTCCGTATAATCTAATCTAAGACGTAGAAATGAATAAAATTGTCCCCTTTATAAGTTTGCAAATTATTTACTGTTATAGCCCTAGCATTAAAATTTCTACCGGATTTTTCACAGAAAAGCTTCCAGAAGGAAAACTTTTAAAAGCATTTGAAAGTAAAATTCACTGTTCTGTTAAACATATCCCGAGAACAGACCAGATTAGTCGCGTTTTATTAGAAAATAATTCGAAAACATTCAAACTACAGCACACCCCCTATCAGATATATTAGAGTTACCATGGATATGAACTGGAACTCAAAGCTCAGCAAAATTTAATCAAAGAAATAAAAGGGGATTGACAGATAAAGGAGGAAAAATATTCAAAGGTTTATTCGGATTAGCGACCAGAGAAGATATTAAAAGAATTGAACTCAAATTTAATCTCTTCGCCCGGAATCGGCAACATAATGGACACATTTTAGAACAAACCATTGAGTCACTACACGAAAACAATCACTTCCTTCACGCCCTTTCGGACAAATTTACATACCTTGAATTCCTGTTAACTAAATACAAAGAACACGAGAGATATCTAGAATTAGTAGAAATAATTAACCTGCAAGTAACCCTAATCGATAAATATTTGCAACAAATAATTACGATTCATTCCAAAGTTTTCGTGCGATCCTGCTAGTCCAAAAAAAATCACTCTTTTCACACTAATACCATGGGATACACTTCAATCCTTGATGCACACCTATCAGACACAATTAAAATTATCACCCATATTTCCACTCAACCATACTAATTACCCCCAATTTCTAGAATACACCTGGACTGTACATGAACCACGCCCCTACACTTACCTCATGACTGTACCATTTTTCGATGTACTCACTTATGACGTATACAAATTTCACCCTCTCCCAACACCCTACCAAAACAATTCTAATATCTATCGATTGTATCTACCCACAGTACCACCTTACCTTTTCCTCACCAAAGACCTTTCAGTATATTGTGTTGTCAGATAGAGACGTCCGGCATTGAGATTCCCGCAAACGAACAAGCAACTCGTTTGCCCTCCACTCAAACCAGTAATTCATCCAACCACTAGGTCCTGCTTTATCGACTTAATCCATGACCGTCATGCCCCGTATGTTCTTTCACGAAATTCCATTCATCTAAAACTGTTCAACTCCGAATTGGCCCAGACATATGGGTTTCTTTCGCGAAAAGGACAACCGCTACTTTCGAGTGTCCGTCAAATTACTCCCTCATCAAAATACCTACTGTTATCCGTCTACCAACTGGTTGTTCCTTACGTTCAAAAACCTTCCCGTCGCAAACTAAATTTAAACTCTTTATAGAAATGTTAAATCTCTCCATGAAGCCAGTAACCATCCTACCCGAACTCCATGCTCCTAAATAGAATGATCAATTGAGTCGTTTTAAAATTTCAGATGATAACCAGAATAACCTTTTACAAATACTACAACCAGTAACAATTTTTTCAACATCTGCCGTTAATATCATTAGTGTGTGTCTATTATTCTCGGTATATTTGTAGTAAAAAGATCATTTTGGAAGGAAAGAAAACAAGAGACACCGAACGATGTGAAACTATTTATGCACGACCAAGAGTGCGTACCCAGACCACGTGAACTAGACTTAACCACCCCAACTCATGTGTTGTATATAAATCTGTATCATAAAAACCATTAGTCATCATCTAGTTAGGATTAGTTAGGGTATTACATATATTATTGTATTAATATCATTCTAGAGAGGAGAGCATTGTAAAAACGAACAATGAATAATTCTTATATTTATATATTCTTATATTCATATATTCTTATATTCTTATATTCATATCTTATATTCTTATATTCATTTTATATATAGAGTCCAAACTTCCATAACGCTGACACAAGTCGGATAAATTTTTTACGCCTTTCTATTTTATTTTTGCTGAATAATTGATGAATTATTTCTTTTTAAATTACTTAATAATTTTTTTAGATTTAGCTTAATAATGTAATCGTGTTAAATTCTGCAAAGTTCATTTTCTTTGTACATTCTCTCTTCGTTGTAAAAGATGAAGTCATGTCTTGCTTAATACTTAATTTTAAATTTTAAGCATTTAAATTTTGCTCATATGTAAGTTTAGTTGTAACTCATAATAAAATGCCTATTTCAATTTCCATTTTTAGTTAACTTGGCAGAATCATGATAACCTCAGATCTGTCAATATGCGGTTTAAAATAAAAATAAGGGCTCATCTTCAAATATCTTGCTTATCTGTCTAGAGTCTAGACATTGCTACAACTAAAATATTTACCGTATCTTTAAATATTTTGCAAAATAAATCAGCCTATTGAGAATAAAAAACAAAATCAGGTCAGCATCAAATAATAATGATATCATTAAATTTTAAGTATATATACGTGTAAAATTTCTCGTGTTCATTCTGATTTTGCCTGATCTGACTTAGAAGCTGTAACATTTTAGCAGTAAACTACAGTAAGAGAATATCATTGTCTTTTCCTTCGAGCCCTGCTCTTTTCAGAGAACTTAGTCTTAAGATAGAGAAAATAATCTACCGATACGCTAAAAGAATCGGGGAACCCTTAGAGAATTTAGTAAGCTTCACAGAATCCTCCAATCCCCTACAAGAAGAAATCGGAGAGTAGTATAAGAGAAACTACTGCGATTTCCTATACGGTACCAGCTACTCCAGAGTAACAAATACGTTTCTGCCACCTAACCAGAACCCCCGTCAACTTCGAACAGCATAAAGCCAAAGACAGAGTGGTTAACACATATCAATGCCTCTATGATTTATGATGAAATGCAGGGTATATTCAAAATTTTGCATATATACAGCATATAAAGGTGTTTAAAAGTTTTAAAATTATAAATTTCCTTTGATAAGTTTGTTTTCCTATATACGTTCATTTACTGTGATAAAGTGTGGTTTTTTACCAATGTTTATATTTAATTCGTTTAGTTTAATTTGTAAAATACTAAAACATTTCTCTGAATATGCGTGCAAAAAAATTACACTCGTACAGTATTTCAAGGTTAAGTTAAATTTTACATCTTCTAATTATTTATAAAAGATAATAATATTAAGTATTTAAGTTGTGAACAATTATCTACTTCAGTAGTGTCAATAAAGTCACATACTGTATTTTACATTCTTTCCGTTAAAGCTTCACAATCCAGACAAAATTCCCCAAAGCCCATAAACCACGCCCATATTTCAGACCAACAAACGTGTAGCAGACGTCAACATAACGTCATAACACGTTACCATGACATTATTACGTCAGTGATGACATGATGGCGTCACTATGACATCCGCTGATCTGAAAATGTCTCGGAGCTGTGTCTTGATTAAAATTTTACTCAAACCTTATTTTTTGGTTGCTCATATAAAAAAATTAATTAAAAATTTTAAAATAATTAAAATAGAAACGCACTTCTTTCGATTTTTTCACAAATTTGCGAAAAATTTGGTGAAGAGAGAGAATTGCTCACGTTTTTACTTTGTCAATTTATTTCTTAGTTTACGTCAGACAGATTCAAAGTTGTAAAACCACACACACACACACATTTTTTCATTTGTTTCGTTCTTTCGCTCTCATCTTGCGCGTTTTTTGGCTTTTTTTTTTATTTGCTTATTTTATTCATTACAAGAAAGAATAATTAGTTAATTTCAAACGAGAAAATTTAAAATTGGAGTTCAATTATTTAAAATAACTCAAGCTCATTTATTTAAAATAACGTGTAGATACATTTAAGTGAGAATTTGCCGTTTTACAATCTCGCTACGATGTGTTTTTTTGTATAGCAAATAATGAAATTGCACTATTGAGCAAATTTGTGAAAAAATCGAAAGAAGTGCGTGAATTATCGACTTTTCTTTTATAACTTATCGACTTAACTTGCAAAAGTGGGGGAGTAAAATTTTTTTGTTTCAGTGATATTTTAATCATTAATGGTAACAGTAATAAAATCTCGAAAAATGCTATATGGATTAATTCGTTTCGTTTTCATTTACTTTTTTTGATATATGCCGCGACTTTTATTCATTTAATTTCAGAAAATAAAAAAATTTATATGCAATTCTTTCTTATCGATACAGTGTTCACAGTTATCGCAGTTATTTTATTTAGAAATGAAAACTTAAAATTATTTAAAATAACTCAAGTTCAATTATTTAAAATAACCGATGACAATGAACATTATCGCGAATTATTAAAAAGTGTTAGTCTAATTTTTTTTTTTTTTTTTTTTTAATTTTAATTTTTTTTTTTTTTTTTTAGTTTTATGAAAAAAAAAAATTTTCATTTAATTGTAAATCTTAAACCTTTTAAATCGATAATTAATTGGTTTTAAATTGATAATTATTTAAGATTTTGCAAAAATCTTATCTTTTCCCACGAGAGCCGTAGCAACACCGCGTTGGACGATGGTGGACAAAATAAGCATTTTTCTTTTTCTGGTAAATGAATTTTTTGAAACATAAACTAAAGAAATTTTTTCCTTTCCACGCAATTCGTTCGATTTTTTCACAAATTTTCTCAATAGTGCAATGTAAAAAAAAAATATTAAAAAAAAAAGCCATTTCTAACTTAACAGAAACTGCAACAAAATACTGGCTCAAAAATTAGAAAATCGTTAAGAAATTATTGAAATGTGATGCGAAAGGTTCCGCGTTGAATTGTGTGTAAAATAACTTTTGTTCGATTTCAAAGCAGCATTGAGATATTGGTTATAGATTAGTGGCGACATTCACATACGTTGAAATTATTATGAGCTTTTATACTTAATTTATTCAATTATTATATGTTAAAATTATTATTTAGCTAACCGGAAAAAAGTAGGCCAAAAAACGACAGACGACTGGCGGTACCGCAAAAAAAACCGCAAGTGCCGAGCCTGGATTTCCTGTGTTTTTTGTATAAAATAAAATGGGTAGTTTGAACAATAATATTTCTTAAATTATAATAATGGTTACTATTTTCTTTCCGCAATTATGTAAAAATATTTTGCGTCTTTGAACTCTTTCGAGTTTGTCTACATCTTTTCGCACTCAAGTTCAATTATTTAAAATAACTCAAGTTCAATTATTTAAAATAACTAAGTTTTTCATCCAAATTTGAAGTTTGTAAAAAAAAAAATAAAAAAAATGTAAACAAAATTTCAGAAGAATCTTTCTTGGGTTTCATTTTCAGTTTGTTCATCGGCCTTTCCATTGGAACACAGATAGCTTTTTTCTCGCTCGCTTTATGGGTCGAGAATTATTAATTTTTTTTTTTTTTTTAGGAAAGCCGTTGAAAGCCACAAGGTTTTCTCTACCCCGATCAAAAAGTGTATATACAGTCTATATATATAGTCGAAAGTATTCTAAAAGATTAATTAAGCAAGATTTGTTTCGCCTAAAAAAAAAACACAAACAAATTTGGGCAGACGGAATTTGCAATTCTAGACGCGATGTCAAAAGATGTAGTAAAAATGATCGAGAGCTATCACCAAGAAAAACGGAAATTTTTTTTTAAAAATGTTCAAACTATTACAACGAAAGGATATTTTCAGTTTATTCATTTTGTTCGTAAAAACTTTTTGCCTTTTTAGAGTCAAGTTTCGATATATATAAAAATAAATCCAAACTAAAATTTCTTTATTGGAAAAAAAATTTTATGTTTTATTTTTTTTATTATTTCAGGTTATATAATGAGAGCAAACTTTTCTGGTCAATTTTGTTTAGAAAATGAACTCATTTTATTTAGAAATGAAAACTTAAAAAGTTACACTTAAAAAATTCTATTCATTTCGACTATTTTAAAAAGAAGGTCGCCGAAACCTAAAGTTAGGTAAATTACCGCGTCTCTAATTTTTCAGTTGATTTTTGTATCGGCCCATGCTTTGTGTGTCAAAAGATCCACAGGCGAAAGTCTTCCAAATTTTCAATTTTTGGTTTCGAAAAAGCCACATCTTGATAGAATAGTCAATACCATAAGCTTTCCCAACTCCCGATGCTAGAGTATGAAATTTCTATAATAATAATTTAGGTCGGAGAGGGGCAACTATGTTTTGAATTTTGTTAAAAAGGGTGAAATAAAACTAATGCGATTTTTTAATTCAGCTAAAAGCCTGCAGGCCATTGGAGGTGATTCTACAAATGTTAACAAAAAAACGACATTATTATTAAAAAACAAACAAATAATCGGGTGGTCCGAAAAAAATGACGCATTTTTTAAAAATTAATATCTCAGTAACCCCCTTCCTTAACATGACAATTTTTATATGCAAGATACTTTCAAACTTCCTTTTTTGAATGCAAGAAACGGAATTCTGATATCTTTTATAGTTTTCTCGCAATTAACAAAAGTAACAACATGGGTCAAAAAAACGAATATCATGAGAAAGGAAAAATTTAATCAGAAATTTAACTAATTAATTTACAGTAAATGATCGATTGGACCACCACTCTGTTGACACACTAATCTAAGTCTTTTCTTCCACACAAAAATAATACTTCTTACTTCATTAATGCCAATTTCTTGCCAAGATTCAAGTATTTTACTTTTTAATTCTGATTCGGTGAATTTTTCTCTTCGACCTCGGTAAACCTTCTCTTTTAGTAACTCCCAAATTGAGTAGTCCATAGGATTACAATCTGGGCTTTGTGGTGGCCACTCATTTTTCGTTATTAATTTTGGTGTATTGCTAATCAGAAACGACTTTGTGGCGTAGCTTGTATGCGACGGTGCTCCATCTTGTTGAAATATGAAATCATTTTCTTGATACAGGCGACGACAATCCGGCAACAATTTTGTTCTTAAAAGTTCAATGTAATTTGCAGAATTCACCTTTGTCTTTTCAGTTTCAATAAAATGAACATCTGTCTTGCCATTCCAAGAGACCCCTGCAGATATCATAACCTTTTTGGAGAATCTTGACGTTTCATGATACAATCTGTTTATTGAAATGTCACACTTTTTACCACGCCCGTAGACAACATCATTTTGACGGTTTCGCGGAATTTCTAGAGTGAAATCTTTTTCATCCGTGAAGACTATCTTTTTAATATCAACGACAGAGAAATTATCAAGTAACTTTCTGCACCTTGTTTTTCTTTTATCCTTAACAGTATCACTTTTTCTAGAAGATACTATTCTTTTGAAGGCTTTTAGTTTTGTGCTTTAATTATTCGGTGTACAGAAGTCTTTCCAATATTCAAATGTTTAGCAATTGTTCTTTGTGACAAATGACTTCTGGTTTATCTTCTTGAGAGCAGATTTTATCATTGATGTAATCCGCATTTTCTGGAACCGAAGCTGTTTTAGGTCTACCGCTTCCTGGTTTTCTGGCAGTACTTCCCGATTCGCGAATCTTCTTTAAGAGTCTTTCCACTGCACGCCTTTTCCACTTTTTGCCGGGAAACTCTCGCAATAACCTTCCAGTCTTCCATCCTTTTTCACAGTAACAATTTTTAATGAGAATACGATCTTCCTCTGACAACATCATTAAGGGTACTGACGAATTGTTAAAAAATAAAAATATCCACAATTTGACTTGTTCATTCCTGTAGAGTTTTGTAATAACTTGCAAAAATATCGCATGATATCGTATAAAAATGATATCGTATAAAAAACGGATATTATATTGCGATTTTTGTTTTTTTGACCCATGCTGTTACTTTTGTTAATTGCGAGAAAACTATAAAAGATATCAGAATTCCGTTTCTTGCATTCAAAAAAAGAAGTTTGAAAGTATCTTGCATATAAAAATTGTCTTGATAAGGAAGGGGGTTACTGAGATATTAATTTTTAAAAAATGCGTCATTTTTTTCGGACCACCCGATATATATGAAAATTATTTGACGAAAGTAACACATAAATAATATTTATAATGAAAATAACTTCGAAGAAAAAAGAAAACACAGAATGGTGCTCTAGCGCTTTCGTCTAATGACATCTTCAGTGTTCCTGAGGATGTCATTAGACGAAAGCGCTTGAGCACCATTCTGTTTTCTTTTTCCTTCGTGATTATTTTCATAATTTTCTTTATATATATATATATATATATATATATATATATATATATATATATATATATATATATATATTATATATATATATATATATATATATATATATATATATATAAAAACCAGGTCAAAGAAATAAAATTTTTGTAAAATTTAAGAATTCATACACATCTGGAAGACAGAGCCCATAATTAATAATCTAACCTAACCTATTACTAAGCTATTATGGACTAATTTTACCAACTCTTTTTACCTTCTATGGATTGAATATATACACGAGTTCCTTTTTGAAATACTTCAAACATATACTGTATAATTATATATTTAAGACAACCTAGCGTAGTGTAGGCCCAGATACCGAAGTAGTCAAAAGACTTCCTACAATTACAGATACAATCTTGTACAGGCCTACAAGTACCTCATGGCATTCGCTTAAGAAAACGCGAACATTACCGTCTCTAGGGACTACCGTCAAGATGGTAACGCTCATATTTGTTTAACATAACCCAATTTATAGCACAAAATCCTATTACATTACAGAGAGGAACCATTTCCAACAGAATGCTTCAAGGGAGCAATCTGGCACCTATACTCTTCTTCCCTTAATTAAATAGCTCCCACCGATCACAAAATAATTCGTCCTGTTACCAGCATGCAGATGACACAAAAATCTAACTTCAAACAAAGACTTATTGCCACTCTGAACAATTACCAATAATGAATCCCAAAAAATATATGTATTGCTTAACGCAAACATACCTTTCAACCTTTCAAATGTTCTGTGCAGTAGTACGTTAGCAAAAAGAGAGATAGAGTTGGGGCGCTTTGAAACTTGCCCTGGAGGCCCTCGCCTCCGTTATGAGGGGCCCCCTTCCTTAAGTTACTCATCTCCGTTAATGAGGCCTCACCGTCTTTTATGAGGGGCAATTATCTCACCCTTCTTTTCCTCACCTTCCTTTATGAGGTTTCATGGTCTTTCATGAGAGATATTTGTAGGTTTAAAACGAAAACAAAAGACAAAAAAAAAAAAAAGGAAACAAGAAAAACAAACAAACATTTTCGAGGCCGGGGATAAATTAGGCTAATCTAACTGTAGGTTGAGTAGGGAAAATTCCATGGCTCTCTCTACGCAGCGTTCCGGCGCGCTCCGGCGCGTCAGGATTCGCTGACCCAGTAATCCATCATAAGTACATCCCTACCTCACTTCTGTTCTCGTTCAAGGAATTTATGCGTTCAGAAGATGCATTTCTGGTGCATCAGGTTTCAGCTTATAATATATATTATATATATATATATATAATATATATATATATATATGTTTGTGTGTGTAAAGGGTGTCCCAGAATCTTGGAGGGGTTTTATTTGGCTATAACATTTTTGTTCGGGGATCAAATAAAAAAGGTTTGAAACACTTGAAAATATATTTATTGCGATTTTAATTACAAATTTAATGACTGGTGAAAATCTTCATTTTCATTGGGTAAATCTAAAATCGCATTAGCGTACGTTATCCGACTCTGATGATCTTGTGGTTTACTGTAATTTCTTGATCAATTTGAATTTTGTACGGGTAAAGATTAATATCCTCTCTCAAAATTCGATGTAAGGAACTTCTTGAAATGTTTAATTCCTGGCTGCATCGTCGGACTGATGTGGATTTTCCTCAACGCTTTCACGAACCATCTCAACCCGAGTTGGACTTCAGATTGTCCGAGGACGACCAGTCCGTGGTTCGTCTCCCTGACCCTTTCCCACGCGAAATTTATCGACGTACCGTCCAAAAGCTCGATCGAAAGGAGCAGAACGTGTGTTGAATTTTAATCGAAAAGCTCTTTGAGCGGCAAAGATGGAAAAGTTGATTGTCAAATAAAGTCCCACAATAGCCACTCTTTGTTGCACTGTCCAGGATTCCATTTTCATTAATCGCAACAAGGGTACTTTAATTGAAAAATAAAAATAAATAAATTAATCAAAAAAGAAAAAAGTTATAGACAAATAAAACCCCTCCAAGACTTCTGGGACACCCTTTATATATATATATATATATATATATATATATATATATATATATATATATATATATATATATATATATATTATATAGTGAGGAATAGGAGGACGAAAAGATGGTACATGTTTTTACAGACGTTTAAAAAGTTTAAAAACAAATAGAAATAATAAGTATAATAAACAAAAACGAACAAAATATTAAAATGGCGCGACACTTAGCGATAACACTGGTATGCATCAATTTTGCTGTCAAGGGTTTTGTAAGTGATTCTTATAGAGTTCTTCCTGCTGATTTCGAATCTGCAATCCGTTTTTCTCAATCAGCTCAGCTTATCCGGCTATGGCCTCATAAGTAAAATAGAATTTTTCGTGATTTTGTCAAAGCGGAATTGGAACAGTAACATCTATCATCACTTGTTTCACTTGTATAATATCTTCTTTTACTTTTCAGGCATATAGATAAATATTTCATAATGAATAGAGCGTGTAAAAATGATCCCAATAGATTCTGCTACATATGTGGGACGGTTACCATGCCAAATAACCAGTCCCAAATCACTAAATTTGTGAAGACAATGTATGGAGCATACTTTGGAATTAAGCTAGGGGACCAGGACAAAAATTTCGCCCCTCATATGTGCTGCAAGACGTGCATTGAAAATTTGAGAAGATGGAGCAAAGGCAGAGCGAAATCTTTGCCTTTTGGAATTCCCATGATTTGGAGAGAAGGAAAGGATCACGTGACAGATTGCTATTTCTGCATGACAAACCTCCAAGGTGGGCTTATAAATTTATTTTCTTAAATATTTTGAAATCCTCGTATGAAACTTGACATAATATTCACCATAATGTAATATTCACCATATATAGCATAATATTCACCATAATGGTAATCATACATTTACATATACATATTGTTATAGAAAATACATTTACACATACATCCCAATAGATTCTGCTACATATGTGGGACGGTTACCATGCCAAATAACGTGACAGATTGCTATTTCTGCATGACAAACCTCCAAGGTGGGCTTATAAATGTATTTTTCTTAAATATTTACACATACATCCCAATAGATTCTGCTACATATGTGGGACGGTTACCATGCCAAATAACGTGACAGATTGCTATTTCTGCATGACAAACCTCCAAGGTGGGCTTATAAATTTATTTTTCTTAAATATTTTGAAATCCTCGTATGAAACTTGACATAATATTCACCATAATGTAATATTCACCATATAGCATAATATTCACCATAATGGTAATCATACATTTACATATACATATTGTTATAGAAAATACATTTACACATACATATTGTTATACAAGTTACATTTACATATACAATGATTGTATATTTTCTTCTTTTTCATTCATATTGTCCCCGAAGGGACAATATGAATGAAAAAGAAAGAAAATATACAGACTCCATCGACCTATTTCATATCTTACAGACCGCAGCCTTCCCTCACGAGCCGCCACTGTCTGAATGCTTCTTCTATTTCATATGCAAGTTTTATATCCATGTTTCTGTGTTTCTATATTCAGGAGTTAACAAGAAGAATAAACACATTGTTGTATACCCTGACATTCCTTCTGCTATGAGACCTGTACCCCATGGTCCTGGAATTCCAATACCCGACCCACCTCAAACCCTGGACTTCGATGATTCTGATGATGAATCAAGGACCAATGCCAATGACCAGTCCCAGTCGTATATACCTCAAAATACCGCTTCAAATAGAGCCGAGGCCTCTCAACCAGGCCAAACTTAATGATCTTACCAGGGATTTAGGACTTTCCAAATTAGCTGCCGAGATCTTGGGCTCACGACTTCGAGAGGACAACTTGCTGGCTCCGGGAACAACATTCTCCTGGTATAGGAAACGAGAGGAAGAATTCCGCAAATTTTTGCAGTGCACGAAAATACCTCTTCCTTAGTGTACTGCTGCAATGTTGAGGGGCTACTCGAATCCTTGGGCCTGCCATATAACGCATCAGAATGGAGGCTATTTATAGACTCGTCTAAACGAAGTTTGAAAGCAGTACTTCTCAACATTGGGAATAGGGTTGCATCAGTCCCTGTAGCACATTCCGTACAACTTACTGAGAGCTACGATAACATGAAAATTTTACTGGATGCTCTCGTATACGACCAACATAACTGGAGGATCTGTGGAGATTTGAAGGTAATACTAATATCATAAGTAAACTATTGCTATTGACTATGTTGTTTTTCCAAAGGTTATTTGAGAGCGTATAAGAACACTTAACTTCCCCACAGAAGTGATACAGTCCAGTGCATAGATTTTTTTATCTGATAGAACAAATTCTCTAAATTCTTTAAATATTTTCATTTTTTTTCAGATTGTGGCATTTGTATTGGGAATGCAAGGGGGATACACGAAATACCCATGTTTCCTCTGCAAATGGGATAGCCGAGCGGATGAGAAGCACTAGGCACAGCGTGAATCGGCATCCAGAGAGAATTTTGAACCTGGGTCGCATAATGTCGTTTCAGTGCCCCTTGTACCACCAACAAAAATTTCGCTCCCACCACTTCATATTAAGCTGGGCTTGATGAAAAATTTCATCAAATCAATGAATAAGGAGGGTTCAGCATTCCGATATCTCGAGAGTAAATTTCCTCATATATCTGATGCTAAACTAAATGCTGGGGTTTTTGATGGTCATCAAATTCGAACTTTGATCAAGGATACTCAGTTCGAAAACGCAATGACTCCAACTGAGAAGAATGCCTGGCAGGCATTCAAATCAGTTGTCACTGATTTTCTTGGCAAGCGTAGAAGTCCAGAATACGAGTCCGTTGTCGAAAACTTGATGGAAGCTTTCAAAGCTCATGGGTCGCGCATGTCCATAAAAATGCACTTTTTGTGGTCCCACTTGGACTATTTTCCTGAAAATTGCGGGGATTATAGTGAGGAACAGGGTGAACGATTTCACCAAGATATCAAAATAATGGAAGAGAGGTACCAGGGAAACTGGGATATCAATATGCTGGCGGACTGTTGCTGGTGTTTGAAGCGAGACGTGCCCGAAGAAAAACACAGACGGAAAGCCAAAAAAACTTCATTCCTTCCTCAATAAACTTTTTTCCATATTCATTGTATGAATAAAAGTATTTATTCACACAATGTTTTCATTTTTCACGAGTGTTCTTATAATATTACTCGTATCTACAGTGTTTAAGCTAAAAAAATCAATAAATTTGGGGATAAAATTGGACTTATAATAATGGCCAATAGAGAAAAAACCTGACCTGATTGAGGAAAACCAATGTCATTTTCGAATTCAGCATGGTCGAATTATATAATATGAGTTGAAAAAACCCTCACAGCAGACAAAAACATTTCATATGCATACCAGTGTAATTAGCGAGAATTAATAGTATGGTTACAATATACAGGGTGTCCCATAAGTCCGGCATCATAGGAAAAAAATAAAAAAAGGCAAAACAAAGGCTTTTATTTACAGAACGTGCTCAACATGTCTACCATTGTTTTCAATACACAAATTCAGACGTGATACCCAGTCAGCAAGCACACGGTGAATGATGTCAGGTGTAATGGTGTTACATGCCCCAATAATGCGCTGCCGCAAATGTTCAACACTCCTAATTTTTTCTGCGTATACCAGCGCTTTCAAGTGGCCCCAGAGATAAAAATCTAATGGCGTGAGATCCGGGCTTCTAGCTGGCCATTCCACAGGCCCTCGACGTTCTATCCAATGACCAGGGAATTGTTGGTACAGGTATTCCCTTACTTGGGTGCTGTAATGTGCAGGAGCACCGTCTTGCTGGAACAATGTTGGGAAATTTCCTTCTTCGTTCAAGACACTGGGAAATGCTTCTTCCTTGAGCATACGTAGGTAGGTGCCTCCAGTGACACGTTCATCGAAAAAGAGGGGGCCTATGATGCGATCATTCAAAATGCCACACCATACCATCACCCGAGATGCACCTTGTTCCTTTGAAGAGGTATACCAGTCAGGGTTGTTTTGAGACCAGTAGCGGGTGTTCTGTCGATTTACCTCGCTATTTCCATAAAAAACAGCCTCGTCACTGAACAGAATGGTGGACGGGAAATTGGCATCCCGAGCATATTGTTCCGTAGCCCATTCACAAAATTCCATCCGCCGGTCGGGATCATCTTCGCTTAATTTCTTTAGGATCTGAAGTTTATATGGATGCCATTTGTGAGCCTGAAGAATGCGACGGATGCTACTTTTCGACACTCCTGTCTCGGCGGACAATCGCCGAAGAGACTTATTGGGACTTCTGTTAAAATGAGCCAGGATAGCAGTCGCTGTATCATCGTCAGTGGACCTCCTTGAAAGTCCACTGCGTGGTTTATCTTCTATGGATCCTGTTTCCTTAAACTTTGCAACAAGTCTGCTAACACAACTCTGTGTTATTGGCTCGCTGTCTGGATGCAGTCTGTTAAATTCTTTGCCTCCGATTTCCTATGAGTAGAATTATCTGGATTCGTTCTTCCTTGCTCACAGACATTATGGCCTGTAGAAAGAGAAAAATATGAATTATGGTTTGTAAAAATGGAAAAATATGAATTTCTCCTATGATGCCTGACTTATGGGACACCCTGTATATTAAATTAGAAGATTAAAAATGAAATGATATAAAGTATAAAAGTATGAACAATAAGTGAAATATAAAACGGTTAAAAGGTGAAACAGAATTGAGGAGGTTCTTACCAAATTGTTAACATAATGAGAGACTAATTGTACAGAAGATTGGTTGCTTGTTGAAAAAATTCCATATTAGAAAGATGGAGCCAGGCGGAATGATGGTGGATTTCTTTTGAGTTTGAGAGTTTATTTGGCGATGTTTAAATTGAATGCGGAACTGTAGTCGTTGAGGGTTGGCTGGATACTGAGGATATAAAAGGACTCAAGTATGCGGAGGTCGATTAGTTGTTTGGCTGAATTAACGATTTTGAAATTGGAGGGAAGTAACGGGTGGTTGTGAAGGTGGCAATGATCTCTTATTGCTGATTTGGAGAGTTTGTTCAAGGGCTGTGAAGTTCTTGTAGAAATCCCACGATGCTCGTCCACTCTTGTTTGATATTGGCGGATGGTACTGCCAATATAGTATATATACTGTAGTATATACATATTGGTACTGCCAATATATATATATATATATTTCAGACATTTTAAAAAAGACCAGGGTGATAACGTACATTTGAATACTTGTAATTTATATTTCAGAAGTTCAAATATCTATACGTCTTCCTTCACTGTCATATTGTTCAGCCAGATAAACTGTTGTTCTAAGCTCTACATATGTAAGATAAATTTAAAGAAATGCTAGCACTACAGCAAATATAGTGTCTATATCTAGCCGTGTAATGCAACTTTAAAACCATGAAAATGGTTTGCGGTAATAAAAAACAGTCTAGTCATGCATATTCGGCTAGATTCATCAGCAATTACGGAAACATATATATGCTTAAACGTTATTATTATTATTATTATTATTATTATTATTATTATTATTTTATATTATTATCATTATTATTATTATTATTACTATTAATTTATATTATTATTATTATTATTTTTATATTATTATTATTATTATTTTTATTATTATTATTATTATTTTTATATTATTATTATTATTATTATTTTTATATTATTATTATTATTATTATTGTTACTATTATTTTTATATTATTATTACTAGTAGTAGTATTATGACCATTAT
This sequence comes from Bathynomus jamesi, assembly GCA_023014485.1. Classification (NCBI taxonomy): domain Eukaryota; kingdom Metazoa; phylum Arthropoda; class Malacostraca; order Isopoda; family Cirolanidae; genus Bathynomus; species Bathynomus jamesi. The sequence goes on along the minus strand of JAJOZX010005224.1, from coordinate 312,672 downwards.
TTTTATATGATTATTGTTATTATCATCAGTGGCGACTCCAGCTCTTCAAGACTACTCGGGCTCTTTTTAAATTTTGAAGTCTACATATGAGCCGATATTTAAATGCATGACAATAACTTAAGATTATCAATAAAATAAATAAATACATACCTCGGTAAAAAAAATTATTTGAATTTTATTTACTTGAACATAAAGTCCAAGCGTCTTGGTTTTAAAGCAAATTCCTTTAATATTCGGTCATGTAATTCCTTTTTGCCCATGGGCGGGCTATACTTCTCAGAATACTTATAATATTAAAAATAAATCAGATTATGTAAGAAAAGCGAACAACCTCACACTGCGGCAAAAATCAAACTGCACCGCCGCCCAAGACAGTTGAAGGCACGCTTATCGAAACGTAAAAAGTTACCATGTATCGCCAGAATTAAAAATTGTGCCTCTACAAGGCAGAATGATATGAGCCCGAGTTGAAATGCTTTTTTCTTTATAAAAAAATTTAATCGGAGGAAAAACGTATTTTATTTAATGAGAATTAGAAGCAGGACTATTATGTAACCGTATGCAAGCAAATAATTAATTATTCATTAAAAGAACTTTAAATATACGATATTACTTATACTTTCTCGGGCGTAATGTCTTGCGCCCGAGTAAAGGATCTTGAAAGATTACACGAAAACTTAATGTGTCAATATAGTTTTTTATAGGTAGTAAGGGTATCTAAATGCGCTCAAAATTTGCTTGCGTGACGAAGGCTAGACAGAAAAATAGTAACATACTACCAGCCAAAAACCATTTTTACAATTTGTATTTAAAACTTTTTTTAAAACTTAAATCTATAAATACACAATTTTATCTCTCATGCTTCTCCTTGCCCCTTGCCTCTTGGGCTCAGCCCGAGAAGCCCGAGTGCAGGAGTCGCCACTGATTATTATTATTATTATTATTATTATTATTATTATATGTACATGATTATTTAAATTAAACATTTGATTTTGAAAGCCCTTCAAAATAAAAAAAACAGTTGGCAACAACCGTAATTTCCTTCTTTTAACGTAGGCCTGCTTCTGTTGTGTCTAATTTATTGTTTCCTGTAACGATGACTAGTTGTTATTATTATTATTACTTGTTTCAGTACATATGATTGGATTTTATTTCACCTTCGATCATAATTAAAAAAATTTTACTCAGGTTAGGGAACTAGGGCTATGAATTCCATCTCTTACTGGAAAATAGCGATCACGCATTTCATAAACATTATGCTATTTTATGCTTCTATTTCAAATCCCATGGTTCTATTAAGCTTATCAACAGTATCATACCATTAACAATATAATATAGACACACACAAACACACACACACAAATATATATAATATATAATATATATATATATATATATATATATATTAATATATATATATATATATATATATATATAACCAGATAAGTAGATTTGTGACATAAAAAAACATTCTTGATATATTCAATTAATAGCAACGACTAGTGAGTTTTATAGGGTATACTCTGGTATTTGTATGACGTGCATTCTAACCAGAGGCTCTCCTTAACGCCTACTCATGATTACCTTTGATTTATCAACACCCAACTGTGTAAAATACTTGGCCAAAAGCTAACAACTTTAATAAAACTACATTTTACATCATCGACAAAGATTAACTTAATTAACCTCGTATTAGCTACACTATACAATAATCACCTTTTCTCTCATTAAATGAAACAGTTATTCCAACAATATTATACACATTAAACAACAGAGCTGCAAGCAAATAGATGTAAAAGTTAATTTTTCCATTCCACCATTGTGACACTAATTCCATTCTCAGATTCTGATAAAACGAGTTGTTTTTATATACTTTCACCTTCTATCCCTCACGAATATTGTATAGTTCAATTACATCTTCTATTGAAGAAAAAAGGATTATGGTGATTTGCTCGCATCCATATATAATGATTGTTGAACAAAAATTGTTGGCTAAAAATATCGCACAGTGTTTCATGTTTAATCGGTATGAACAATACCACTAAAGTAATTGAATACGCATTTTCAATAATAATTGTTCATCCAACAAAGATCTTTCACTACACGGTCGCTTCCCAGCAATGATTATTTAATCAAACCTAAAAGTTGCATTCTCTGCAAATTCTGGTCGCTTTGTGCAAAACGCACCAAACCGGGGTGCCACGCCTGTTTATTAAAACTTATTTTAATAAAAAGCAGTCCTTAACCCTCTAGTTTTTCCCCTGAAAACTAAATTATTTTACACCGAACGCTTTCTAACATCTACTTACTGACAGAAATGAGGAGGCCGCACCTATACCGATATATAAATGTAGTACAATATACGAATTTTATCAGTTTGGTTAATTCCTCAATGCTTTTGTATCACATATTCCTATCTGTATTACCTAAAAATTAGTTAGCTAGTTCCCAGCTAATGATTAAAAGAATATCATAATTCAGGAAATATAACGAACAAATTTTGGACGATATTCCAGACCCAAGAGAGCCATTTTTATAACGGCTGACATTATTGACACGAACCAAACTTTAATACAAATATGCCGATGAATTAACTCTATTTTCTACATCCAGTCTTTGCAGTTTACTGTTGTATTCTCTGTGGTTTATATATATTGTGTGTATATATATATATATATGTCATACATACACACACACACACACACACACACCACACACACACACACAAACACACACACACACACACACACACATATATATATATATATATATATATATACAGGGCGTCCCAAAAACATGTATACACACTTTAACAGCTGATAGCTCAATTGATGTTTCTTTCTTTCCAAGTTAAACCCATTAGAATTAATAATGGCAGTCAGACTAAGCTTTGAACAAAGGAAATTCATTCTAAAATGCTACTGGAAGTGTGAAAACGCAGTTGAAGTCCAAAGACAGTTTAGGAGGGAGTTTCAAACAGATCCACCAACGCGACTTACCATCACTCGAATTAGAGATAAGTTTGAAGCCGATGGAACTGTTCAGAATGTCCACAAGAAGCGTTCCGGAAGACCACGGACATCGACAAGCCCCACAAAGCAAGAAAGAGTACTGGAAACGTATCACCAAAGTCCAAGAAAATCTGTGCGGCAAGCGAGTCGTGAGGTAGGAATTTCAGAATCGTCTGTCCAACGCATTTTGAAGCGCTGTCAATGGAAAAGTTACATTCCAAGATTAGTCCATGCTATTAATGAAGATGATCCGGACCGAAGAGTGGAGTATTGCGAGTGGTACTTGGCACGATGTGGATGTGGATTGGACGAAGGGGTTTCGTAGAATACCCTCCGCGTTCACCAGACCTCACACCACTAGACTTTTTTTTATGGGGATACTTAAAAGACAAAGTCTACGCTATAAAACCTGCAACAGTCGCTGAATTGAGAGCAGCCATTGAACGAGAATGCACACAAATACCAAACGAAATGTTTCGTGATGTTTGCGATTCCATTGCTTCGCGTTATCAGCAGTGCCTGGACCAGAACGGACGTCAGTTTGAAAACAGGCGTTGAAAAAACAATTAAATAATGTCTGTAGATTCTATTACATTTTGAAAATGAAATGTATTTTAATAAACACTGCCTTTATAAGTATTTAAAGTGTGTATACATTTTTTTGGGACGCCCTGTATATATATATATTGTGCTATTTACTCACGCGAAAAGCACATAGCAGAAATGGCTATAAGTACCTCAAACAACTACGTAGAATGTGTAGCAGCAAAAATTGAAAAATTAAATATGATACTAATTGTAATGTACAGACCCCCAAACACGCCAACCTCAAAATTTTCAGATTCCATTACAGAGGTAAGAAACTTGGTAAAAGATCTACACTCTCTAACCCCAAATATTTTTCTCTGTGGTGATTTTAATTTCCCATTCATGAAATATAAAAGAATAAGAAAAAATATATGTATACACCAGGACAAGGGGGGCACACGAGAAGACCAGGAGCAGGTAAAAATGCTACTAGCTTTAGCTGATGAATTTATGTTAACGCAAGAAATAACAGAAAACACAAGAAAAAACAACTGCCTAGATTTGGTATTCACAAACAACAGTAATCTAATTCATAATGTAGAAATATCCCCAACTATGATATCGGACGACAACATCATTGAAATGACAACGCATCAATATTCCGTTAGAACAGGACAGTCGTCCAGTGCCCTTTTTGTCCATTTGTCAGAGTTATCCCACTGTATTGATTGGAATAATGCTTCAGTTTTGTTTCACTCTAGCAACATTGTTAATAGAAATATTCTTGAGTCTGCCATTATCCAACTTACAAATAACTTCAACATAAGCAAGGGGTTTTTTCAACTCGATCCTGTTGTTTTGAATTCCTTCAGAACGGATTTAGATAAAAAGGGTAGAACGCTAAACCTTTGGTAAACTTGTATGCTACTCTAATAACTTTTATTTTTCAATTTATTTTTATATATATCGAACTTAGACAAGAAGGGCAGAGTGCTAAAACCTGGGCAGATTTCCAGTATAAATTTGTATGCCCCTCTTATAAATTTTTATTTTTATTTTTATTTTTCAATTTATTATTTTTTTTAATTAACTATAACATTGGTTGGAAACAATTCATTTGATCTTGTGTTGGATTCGAGCAAAAGTGCTAAAAATCGGTAGTTTTTCCGTACAAATTTGTATGCTCCTCCCACAATCCTTTAATGTTTAATTTTTATTTTTATTTCTCCGTTTATTGTATATATATATATATATATATATATTTTTTTTTCTGTAACCCTTTATGTACTTCAGTGTTCCTGAGGATGTCATTAGACGAAAGCGTTTGAGCACCATTCTATGTTTCCTTTCCTTCGTGGTTTTATTCATCATAAATATTTTTCACGTGTTACTTTCGTGAAATAATTTTCATATATATATATATTATTATATATATATATATATATATATATATATATACATGAAATTAGGTCTGAAGGCTTTTAACCCTTTCATGCCGTATGGGCGCAAATGAGACCATCAAATTTTATGAGATTTTAGTAATTCTGGAGATATAACATAAGTGATTTTTTGTGGCATGAAAAGTAACCGAAAATCAGGTATGAAAGGGTTAACTTTAAATAGCTGCTCTCTATCTTTGATATAAGTTTTATTTGATGTTAAATTTCTGGTTATGGAGGAACGAACACATTAAAAATTTATCTTTCGTCGTCTTTGTCTCTCATCTGGTACTTTTCCTTTCTGCTGGAATTTCGCTTTCATTCAGCCTATCCCAAAGAAGGGTGACCGCCCTCAACCCTCCAACTATCGTCCAATTGCTTTGATTTCTTGCCTTTCCAAAGTTTTTGAATCTATCCTTAATAAAAAGATTCTTGAACACCTTTCATAGAATCTTCTTTTTGATCGTCAGTATTGATTCCGCAAGGGACGCTCTTCTGGCGATCTTCTTGCATATCTCTCTGACTCTTGGTCATTCTCATTTCGAGGTTTCGGTGAAACATTTGCTATTGCGCTAGACATATCAAAAGCTATTGATAAAATCTAGCACAAATCTTTAATTTCGAAACTGCCTTCCTTCGGTTTCTACCCTTCTCTCTGTGCCTTCATCTCTAATTTCCTTTCTAGCCGAACTATAGCTGCGGTTGTAGATGGCCACTGTTCTTCTCCTAATGCTATTAACAGTGGTGTTTCTCAGGTTTCTGTCCTGTCACCCACTCTCTTCGTTTTATTTATTAATGATCTTTTAATTCGCACTTCATGTCCAATTCACACCTATGCCGATAATTCCACTCTGAACACCTGATCTCTGATCTTTCTGCTATATCTGATTGGGGCAGAGAAAACCTTGTGGCTTTCAATGCTCAAAACTTCAGTTCCTTCATCTGTCTACTCGTCACAATCTTCCACACGACTATCCCCTTACCTTCAACAACATACAACTCAATCTTTCCTCTTTTCTTAACATTCTTGGCGTTTCCTTTTATCGTAATCTTTCCTGGAAAGGGCACATATACTCTCCTTCTAAAACAGCTTCTAAGAGGTTGGATGTACTGCACCGCCTCCGCAGTTTCTTCACTCCCACTCAGTTGCTGTCTCTGTACAGGGGTCTTGTTCGCCCCTGTATGGAGTATGCTTCTCATGTGTGGGGTGGTTCAACCCACACAGCCGTACTTGACCGGGTAGAATCAAAGGCTTTTCGTCTCATCAAGTTCCCTCCTCTTACTGATTGTCTTCAATCTCTCTCTTCGCCGTAATGTTGCCTCATTCTCTTTACTATCGCTATCATAACGGACATTGCTCGAACTGCGCCCTGAACTTGTTTTCGCTTGAAACTCGGAGGCTGCGCGGTCAACTGATCGAGGTTTTCAAGCTCTTACGAGGGTTCAACGATGTCGATTTTAGAAGTATGTTTAGTTTAAATGATAACCCAACTCGCAACAATGGTTGGAAGTTGGATTTGAAACGGTTTAGGACTAGTGTGTGTGGGAATTACGTTACGTATAAGATCTGTGACACATGGAACAGGTTACCTTCGGAAGTTGTGAACAGTTCCTCTGTGGATCAGTTCAAGAAAAGGTTAGACGAAATCTTGCACACTATTTGAGTGTGTAAAGACATTTAGGACCTCAGTCTGCGGAAATTTCTTTTCCTGTAAAATAGTTGATATCTGGAACCAACTTCCCTCAGAGGATGTTTCCAGTCAAAGTGTAAATCTGTTTAAAAATAGGCTAGACAAAGTACAGAACACACTCATAGTTTAAGATTAAAACCTCAGAAAACTCTGCAGGAGTTCGCTTGCTCGGTGTCTCTGTGAGCAAGCTAAATATAGAGCTATTTATATATTCTCCACTTTCCTGTAAAATTTCCTTGGCTACTTTTCCAGGGTCAAGGTATTTTCTTCAACCTTTTTCCGTACCTGCCTCTGGCAGGGAGGGAGCGGAGGGTGGGGAGAGAGCCTTCTACTTTTCTATCCAGTTTTCTACTACTGCTAGCATAGTTTGAAAGACAAAATTTTCCCTGGCACCCGTTGCCATTGGTACCTCCTCGGTATGGGCCGCAAGGCCTTTTGAGGTACTTCTTTTCCTTGTAACTCCTTGTAACTCCTCCTTTAAGGAGGGCACGCAGCACCAGACTTTCTACACTTTATCATTCCTTTTCTGTCCAACTATCTAATGCAAGGGTTAATCAGTATTTTCATTCATTCATTCATCTGCTCAACCAGTCAACTCCGGAACAATCTTCCTCAATCCATCTTTCCTCCTGTCTATGATCCCCCCCCCCATCTTTCAAACGCAGAGTGTCTAAGCGTCTCGAAAACCTTGATTTTGGCTCGTCTTCTTCTATAGGAGGGGCGTTTGCGAGACATTTTCCCCTGGCCCCTCATTCCTGCATAAAATATATATATATATATATATATATATATATATATATATATACGCATGTCGGTACTATATTCCTTTTTGATATGAAGGTTAATAGGGAGAGACACTTTACTATTATTTAATATTTTTAATTCTTCCTAAAAATCTCATGGTTCTTACTAACAGGCTTTCTAACCAGAGCATCTTTAATTATTATTTTTTTAACCAGCAAAGATACAAAATTCTTTAATAACAATATTTTTTTCTTACTTGTATCCAGGAAACAGATATAAATAACTGGGGATGATTAGGTAGCCTACTTTTTGTAGCATTTCTAAATTTTAGATATTTTACTTAACAGTCCTTGATCTGAATCATCTACAGTAGCTATAAAATAAGAATATTGGACATCTCACTATACACAACGTATCCCAATGAGATAGTGAAGAAGTTGTCTGAGAGTCTGGATAAACTTACTGTATATAATGTATAACTGATTTGGCAAGTAACCACGAAGATGAAAAGTTTAAGTTAAATAGAAATTCAAAAGAAATTAAATATTGGTACAGAGAACGGATGAAAATTGCTATAAAAATAGATAAAATACAAAAGTTTACAAGTAGGATTTTAACCTTAAATAATAAAATAAAACACTTTGTAACAAAGAGATGAGTTCATAGGTTTGGGAAATAATTTTATAAGAAGGATTTTATCAGTAAGGATGATTTGGAATTATGTGGAACCTTGTCAAGTGTCTTAATATTCCAAATAAATAATGGTAGTCTAGATTATGTCCATCATATACCTGATCAGATAAAAATTTGAAAATCTAAAAATCCTTCTTAGTCTAAATCCATGTTGTGAATTTGAAATAATATTAAAACTATCCAAATGTCCTTAAATATTAGCTGCTTTTTATAGCTTTTCCAAGCAACAGTCCATTTATCAACGTACCATACACAAATTTTTGTACTACATACATTCGAGTCAGGGGGCTGAATGTTATGTTTTAAAATCTTGAAGCAGGAAGTTCTGACAGGAATTTGTACATATTGTTGTTTGAATAGTTTAATAGTTTGAATAGTTTGAATAGTTTAATGGTCTCTGGATTGTTTCCTTCTCGCCTTTTTCATTCGTTTTTCGGTTTATAACTTTCTATATAATAAACAACAATGTAATAATCAATGTAATAATAAATTTATAATTTCTGTAATAAATAATAATGCAATATTAAATGTAATAAATTTAATAATAAATGTAATAATTATGTTAAAAAAATAATAGAATCAGTATGTATAGAACAAGAAGATAGTTTTAAATTTGTGCGAATGTATTTATAAGCGAGTCCCTTTAATAAAAATGCCCTTCCATTGTAGGGAGAACGGGATCTAACCTAGGTGCGAATTTTGTAATGGTCCCTGGACTGTTTTCCCTCTTGTTTTTGGTTCATTCGTTTTTCTGTATCGACCTGAAGAGGATGCCAGTGGGCATCGAAACTGGTGTGGAAATAAACTCTGTCTATTAGAGTGGGTTTTTATTATCATATTGTGACGAACACTTTTTGTCCCCCAAATGTGGAGCAATATGGGCACACCTATTTCTCAAACAGAACCCCACAGTGCTAACTGTTTTATTGTGTTACATCGTTTTGTGTACATATTTTATTTTTTTCACCCCGTTCCAAAACCGAGTTTTCTGCAAAATATTAAACATTGTGAAAACAAAAGTTTGAAGTGCTTAATAGTGTTTTATTTATCCTTAAAATATACCTTTATCTGTAAATCATATAAAAAATTACGGGGATCAATATTAATTACGCTAACTGCATATATATATATATATATATATTATATATATACACACACACACACACTACCAGTCAAAAGTTTAAGTATACCTACTCATTTCCAATGTTTTGCTGCTTAGCTCATGACATAAACTTCAAATGTAAACTTAACAGGTACTCGAGATAAATTTGCTTACCTGGCTTTCATATTGTATGCTTCAGTGCATCTGCCCTATGGAGTGTGTTGTAACATAGAAGCTTCTTCAAAATAGCCTTCAAAATGTGTCAATTTACGTCTAGCATACAACCTAAAATTAATGCCATTAGCTCTGCACAAAGTTCCAGAAACAGTTTAAAAGTCTTTACTGGGGTAGTGTGTTTCTTCAGGAGTATGTTAATACATATGTTCAGTTATTAACATGCGCTGCAGGTCTTTACATATAAAATCCTTGCAGAGGAGCTAAATGTGTAGTTTAAGGTATATTTCTGTGTTTCAAAAAGCAAAAATGGGTGCCAAAGCTCAGTTAACAACAGAAAAAAGACAGTCGATTGTAACTTTGAGAAATGAGGGCCAATCACTGAGGCAAATTGCAACAAAATTAAGAGTTTCTGTGAATGCGGTTGTTTGTGCCATTAAACGGTACGAAGAAACTGGTCAAAATAAGGACAGAAAAAGGTCAGGGCGACCAAGAACCACAACAGACTCAGAGGACAAGTATATCCGAGTCACTAGTCTGCGCAACAGACGCCTCACAGCACCTGAAATCAAAGCCCGGCTGAACAACTCCAGAGGTACAACAGTTTCAACATCAACTGTTCAGAGAAGACTAAAAGAGGCAGGATTAAAAGGACGAACTGTAGCAAAGAAACCAATGCTGAGACTCCAGAACAAAAAGAAAAGGGTAGCCTGGGTTAAAAAACACCAAAAATGGACTGTTGAGCAGTGGAAATTTGTCCTTTGGACTGAAGAATCAAAGTTCGAAGTTTTTGGAGCCAAACGCAGAGTATTTGTGCGGCACAGAGCGGGTGAAAGAATGACACAGCAGTGTGTTGTGCCAACAGTGAAGCACGATGTTATGCAGGGGAGCAAGTTGGAGATCTTCACAAAGTCAATGCAATACTGAACCAACGTGGCTATCTCAGCATTCTACAGCGCCATGCCATCCCATCTGGACTGCGACTAGTTGCCCAACAGTTCATAATGCAGCAAGACAACGATCCTAAACACACTTCCAAGCTGTGTCAAAACTACCTGAAGCAGAAAGAACGGCAACGTCAGCTCACAGTTATGGAATGGCCAGCACAGTCCCCGGATCTGAACCCCATCGAGATAGTGTGGGATGAACTGGATCGACGAGTGAAAGCCAAGCAGCCATCCAGTGCTCAGAAGCTCTGGGAACTCTTACAAGAGTGCTGACAGCAGCTTTCACCAGACTATCTTCTTTCTCTTGTTGAGCGCATGCCTCGAATTTGTTCTGCTGTAATTGCTGCTAGAGGAGGCTATTTTGATGAATCTAAAATTGTAGACTTTGCTTTTGGTATATTGTCCTGATTTGTTGTTAAGTTCCCATGTTTGTACTTATGAATTTGTGTCATGATAACTTACTTAATAAATAAAAAAGTTTAAACAAAATTTGAAATTTATGAATATTTCAGTGTGTACTTAAACTTTTGACTGGCAGTATATATATATATATATATATATATATATATATATATATATATATATATATATATAGAGTAATACCTTCAACATCGTCGTTTTGCGCTTTCGTCGTTGCTATGCTTGCGACGAAGATTTACAATATCATCGTCTTGGTTTTGCTATTTCGTCGTCTTACGCCTGGCAGCATCACATGTTTTTTTCTGTGACTGAGCTATTAAAACAAGTGTATTTGTACTGTATTTGTAATGCAAAAGTCTGATTTTGACAAAAAAAATGTGAGAACGGAACCTCTTATTTCCCATAGGTTACATTCCTTGAACATCGTTGTTTTGAATATCGTCGCATTTTCCAGGAACGCATTAGCGACGATGTTCGAAGTATTGCTGTGTATATATATATATATATATATATATATATTATATATATATATATATTATAATATATATATAATATATAATATATATATATATATTTTTTTTTTTTACTGCAAACAACACACAGTATAATTAATGTAAAGAACGACGCTTGTGTAGAAGAGCGTTCCGAACAAGATGAGGAGGGAGAACGAGCAAATGAAAAATGAGGTACCTCCCAGGAATCGAACCCGGGATCATCCAATTGCCGGTCGGATATGCTAACCACTGCACCAAGGACCCCGATTAGTCAGTACTCGTAATTCCCCTACATACGAGCGGAATCAAATGCCCTGAGGGTGCTCCTTCGCATGCCGTACATATATACATTTTAACTGCAAACAACACACAATATAATTAATGTAAAGAACGATGCTTGTGTAGAAGAGCGTTCAGCACAAGATGAGGAGGGATATTTATCTCATACTTTTACGGTTAATTAAAAGTGATGAATTAATTAGCAAAGTTAACGTTAGACTCCATCCTATTTGAAAAGATTAAACTAAGCTAAAAACATGACTGAAATTTGTTGCCAAAACATATACACTCACTCGTCGGTGCCCGAGTAGTTCAGCTGAAATGCCAGGGTTCGCATCACGACTTCTACTTTCTTTCGAAGAAACCTCCTCCCTCTCGTTCAACGCGGAGAAGCTAGAGAAGTATAGAGTCGAACAACTGCGCCAAACTATTGTGGGACTCAACTATGAAAAGGTTTTCGACAGTTTCGGTCAAGAGAAACACAAATCTTCCAACACGGTTAGAGGTAGACAAGCGGTAGCTCGCTATCGCTTGCTATCGCCCTCTGGGCAGGTAGCAGTATATGTCACAGTATTTGTAGCAGTATATTTCACAGCTAGCTGTATATGTATATGGATATTGTATATATGTATATGTATATTAGTATTTACGTATTATCGGGATTACCAAACTATTATCGGGACTACCAAACTATTTATTATGTATTTTTTCTCTCGTCATTTTCGTTTTCGAAGTACTTACATTCACTTGTAATAGACATTAAATAGCTCGTGCTCGGCCGCGAAGTGACCTAGGACCGGGAAACTTGACATCGTACATCGGCAGCTCATGGGCTATCAGTTGGTGGTGGTTGCAGTATTTTCCGATGTGCCGTTTAGTCTGTGCACGGTTCCGAAGAAAGCGGACAGACACACCGACACATTTTAGCTCAATAGTATATAGGATAAGACAGATTACCTTTGTTATTATTATTAATTTTATATGTGTAAAGTTAAAGGTAAGGCAAGTACAAATGCGGACTTCACATACTCATCTGTCGCCCGCATGTGAAAATGATCGAAGGGAAAATTCCAGATTTGGGAAGAGTTGAAATCCTGATTTGGGGGCAAGATAAAAAAAAACAGAGACGCAACTGCAGTCCCGAGGGGCATTTTGTATAAAAAATCTATCGAAGTAGAAAATCGTACATTAGAAATGGATCAATTTGAGAACTACCTCCTTCGAGATTCCCACTCGCGGATTTCTCATTCTTGAGTGAGGAATGAAATGTGAATGACATTGAGAGGGAAGAGACCGATTGATTACGAAACAAATAATTCAGAGTCGTGACGATGTTCAATGAAGATCAATTTTCTCATTTCCTTCGTAAATGTCGTATTTATAATATTCGCGTTTTATATAAAATAAAATGAAAGTTTCCGAACTGTGAGAAACAAATTATTTTTCAATTTCATTTTAACGGAAGTTACACAATATTGCGAATGAATAGGACTTATGACGCATGAGGAGTATGGTGAGGGGTAGGGTAGGGTAAAGTGACGGTAGAGTGAAAGGGTAGGGTGTTGAACAATTGCTCAGGCTCGACATTTGTTCGAACCCTCTTCAGCATCCCGCATCATTTGGGGGAATTTATGGTACCCATTTATCTACCAACGTATGGAAGGATGAACAGCTGAGTGAACCGTGCGCTAACTGCCCATGTTGGGAACTGAACCTGAACCGATGGATTCCTAGTCAGCGATGCGAAACACCACACCACCGAGCCGCATATATATATATATATATACACTGTATATATGGAAGGATATGCAGTAAATATAAAGGATTTCAACAAGGATTTCAACATTATGACTCTTGTATGCGATACACGATTCCATAAAAATAAGCTGATTCATAAATTAAAAAAGTTAACGTGAAAAATGCTAACTACTCTATAATAATAAATTCAACTACATAAAAACTACTGAATTCATTAATAATTTTTGAAATATAAGTCATACATCGTGCATATATATATATTATATATATATATATATATATATATATATATATCTGTGTAAAAATGAACCATAAATAATTCCCATATTCCTATGTATCCATTTTAAAATTCGTGTTATATGGTTCATGTATTTATATAATCCTGTATATTCGTATATATTTAACTTTATATAATGCCTACAATCATACGTATGTACGACTTAGGGTGGATCGATTTTACATTTTTTCGATTTCCATATTCTAATAGAGACAAAAACTTGCGCATGCATGAGAAAATAGCCTTTGCAAATTCTTAGCTTAATAGGTAATCATCTTCTGCCCCCTGCAGAGCGATGAAAATAAGTGTATTGAGAAACAGGGAGATTATGTTGAGAAGTGATGTGTTTATAATCCATCAGATGTGAAAATAAAATTGTGAAAATAAAAAGTGCGCGGATACTTATTGAATTACCCTCGTGTGTGTGTATATATATAATATATATATATATATATATATATATATACTGTATATGATGCAAAACTACAAGGAAAAGAAAAATGATTCCAAGTTTTTCGTGTATTCAGAAATCACCTCGTCAGGTAATAAAGGGAGAAAGCGAGATAACAAAAATATATACATATTTACAGTGGGACAGAAAAACAAAAAGATTACCACATGATTAACAAGAGTTAATTAGAGGCAAAAGGTATTTTAACAGGATAGTGTCAATTTTATACATTCCCGCACTGTTATTGAAATTATTTTTAAAATGGTTAAATGCACGTTCTAGAATATTCCTTTCAATTATTATATCTGTGTTTTTAATGAGCGCTTTAGAACTATCCCATTTGAACTGTGAATTTAATAGATGGGACTAAATTGTTGAGCCTTTCAAGAAATAGTCAACATCAAAATTGTTAGGCCAAAGGCATAAAATATCAAATATATACCTGTACAAACAAGGCTAAAATTAAAATAGTAGGAAATTTCTACTTTCAAAAAATTCCATATAACGGGTGTGTGCCATAAAAAAAGGGTACCTTTTAAAAAGGCTATTTAAATCAATATTTTTAATTTAATTTTAATAAAACTTCTACACAATAAAACATATGTATTTATCGATATGTAAAACAAATTTTCCGACTAAAATATCAATATTCAAATCCTACCAACATTTTAACGAAAGAGTATGATTTTTCAACTTAACATGCAAAAATTATTAGACCTTTTAAATATTTTTTATAAAAATAATTTTTAACGTAAATTTACCTGAATTATTAAAAAATTGTTCGAAATGCTTTCCTTCCATTTCACAATAACTTTTATTATAATATATATATATATATATATATATATATATATATATATATATATATATATATTATATATATATATATGGTGGGCCGAAAGTCTGGATCCATAGGAAAATATTTATTTTAATACATAAATTACAACAAATGGTAAATACTTAAAATGAATATCAACTTTAACTCGTAAATGCGTATCCGTGATACTGTACAGTGGTTCGTACTCCAGTATAAACAACAAATTATAACAAATGCTCAAATTGGCGGCCTCTGACATCGAGACACTTAGGGATGGAATTTATGATTTTTAATAATTCTTCGAATTGACGTTCTCGAGATGCGTGTTTCATTTGATAATCTTCTTGCTGACTTTACTGGACTATTCGTTGAAGTTCACATACCATTGCAGAGGTATTTTCATCAGTTGTAGTTTTTGGACGACCAGAACGCCGTCGATCATGTACACTTCCTGTTCTTTGAAACGTTTAAACAACTTGCCAACAGTCGCATGTGTTACTGATGCTTATCAGGATGATTTCTATTGAATTCGGTAGCAACTTCTCTGTGTGTAGCGCTCTGTCTTGCGTACATGAGCACAAGTTCTACCCAGTCTTCTGTTGTTAGATTCGAAGCCATTCTGGGCTAAAATAAAAAAAGTATTTGAGTATTTATACTGGAGTACGAACTACTGAACAGTATCACGGATACGCATTTACGAGTTAAAGTTGATATTCATTTTAAGTATTTACCATTTGTTGTAATTTATGTATTAAAATAAATATTTTCCTATGGATCCAGACTTTCGGCCCACCCTGTATATATATATATATATATATATATATATATATATATATATAATATTATTTCACGAAAGTAACACGTGAAAAATATTTATGATGAATAAAACCCACGAAGGAAAGGAAAACACAGAATGGTGCTCAAGCGCTTTCGTCTAATGACATCCTCAGGAACACTGAAGTACATAGAGTTACAGCCTATATATAGGTTACAGAAAAAAAAATATATATATATACAATAAACGGAGAGATATACATAAAAATTAAACATTAAAGGATTGTGGGGGGAGCATACAAATTTGTAAGGAAAAACTACCGATTTTTAGCACAAGATCAAATGAATTGTTTCTAACCAATGTTATAGATAATTAAAAAAAATACAAATTTATACTGGGAATCTGCCCAGGTTTTAGCATTCTGCCCTTCTTGTTTAAGTTCGATATATACAAAAATAAATTGAAAAATAAAAGTTATTAGAGTAGCATACAAGTTTACCAAAGGTTTAGCGTTCTACCCTTCTTATCTAAATCCGTTCTGAAGGAATTCAAAACAACAGGATCGAGTTGAAAAAGACCTTTGCTTATGTTGAAGTTATTGTAAGTTGGATAATGGCAGACTCAAGAATATTTCTATTAACAATGTTGCTAGAGTGAAATAAAACTGAAGTATTATTCCAATCAATAGAGTGGGATAACCTGACAAATGGACAAAAAGGGCACTGAACGACTGTCCTTGTTCTAACGGAATATTGATGCTGTTTTATACGTGTGCAAATCCTTTCCCGTCTGACCTATGTAAAAGGAATCACATTGTTTACAACCAATTTTATAGATAATGCCCTGAATTATTGGTAGGGCTATTTTTTACTATGATATTTTTCACAATATTGTTATAGAAAATACTACATTAATATCCAAAAGTTTAAGTACATTAGCAATGCCTAAAAAGCCCGGGAAAAATGGAAGTACTAAAATATTCTTTGACAAAGTACGAGTGTTATTATTCACATGATAGAAAAGTTCGTTTTGCCTTGTTGAGAAACAAGATTCCATAAAAGCAGATGGATAACACAGATCACTTCACATACCGTTGATTTTTTCCAATTCGGCATCGATGTATTCCGGACTGGCGATCCTAAGGGCGCGGAGAAACATTGAAGAAAAAAATGGCTTCTTAGTGGGGTTGTCATGTCCCGAGTAGAAGTGTACGTAGGACAAGTTGTTTGTTTTTTTCAGATAGATACTAAACTTAAAACCTGGGCTTTCCCTATGCACATGCACATCCAAAAACGGGATTGAGTTGTATTGTTCCACTTCTAAAGTAAACTTAATGGAGGGGACTTGTGGAGGTAAACTTGTATGCTATTTTATAACTTTTATTTTTCAATTTATTTTTTATATATATCGAACTTAAACAAGAAGGGCAGAGTGCTAAAACCTGGGCAGATTTTCCAGTATAAATTTGTATTTTTTTTTAATTATCTATAACATTGGTTGGAAACAATCATTTGATCTTGTGCTAAAAATCGGTAGTTTTTCCTTACAAATTTGTATGCTCCTCCCACAATCCTTTAATGTTTTAATTTTTATTTTTATCTCTCCGTTTATTTTATATATATATATTTTTTTTTCTGTAACCTATATATAGGCTGTAACTCTTTATGTACTTCAGTGTTCCTGAGGATGTCATTAGACGAAACGCTTGAGCACCATTCTGTGTTTCCTTTCCTTCGTGGTTTTATCATCATATATATATGATTTTTCCCGGGCTTTTTAGGCTTTGCTAATGTACTTAAACTTTTATATCTATATATATATATATATATATATATATATATATATATATATATATATATATATATATTCGTCCTCTAAAGCGCATCTCAAATTATAAAGATGATTTTAATCTGGCTGGTGAAATTGGAAATCGCTTTAGTGGAGAAGTGGAGCGGGGCTGATGACCAAATAGACATGTCAATATAGAGTATGTGTTGACTTAAATGGGAAGTGACGTTTAAATGCAAGTCACATTTAATGGTGAACTGGTTCCAATCCGATTGCATCAATTTGTAAGGAAATGTTTTTAATTGGGATCAATTCCTTTTCTTGTTTTGTTTACATTTGTTCACATGTAATACAGGTAGAATTTGTGTTGCACTGAGAATGCTTAGCCAGAAAAAAGACCCTTAATACATGAAAATAGTCCATTTTCTCTCATAGTTGGACTATATATATATCAGTGGCGTGCGGTGGTTGTGTCCACTGGGTAAGCGGTAGCTGCAAATAATAAATAATATTATATATTATATATATATATATATATATATGATATATATATATATATATATATAGATATATAATATAGATATATATAGATGAAAATAACTACGAAGGAAAAGGGAAACACAGAATGGTGCTCAAGCGCTTTCGTCTAATGACATCCTCAGGAACACTGAAATAAGTAACAAGTTCGAGACTATATATAGGTCACAAAAAAAAAATTAAAAAATAAAAATAAAATAGAACAATAAAAATTGTAGGAGGAGCATACAAATTTATAAGGAAAAACTACCAGAGTTCTAGCACTTTGCCCTTCTTGTTTAAATCCGCTCTGAACGAATTCAAAACAACAGGATCAAGCGAGAAAAGACCATGGCTAATGTTAAAATTATTTGTAAGTTGAATAATGGCAGACTCAAGAATATTTCTATTGACAATGTTGCTTCAGTGAAACAAAGTTCAAGCATTATTCCAATCAATACGGTGGGATAAATCTGACAAATGGATGAAAAGGGCACTGGACGACTGTCCTGTTGTAACGGAATATTGATGCTGCTTTACGCGTGTGTGCAAATCCTTTCCCGTCTGTCCAATGTAAAAGGAATCACATTGTTTACAACCAATTTTATAGATAATGCCTGAATTATTGGTAGGGCTATTTTTACTATGATTTTTTTCACAATATTGTGATATGAAAATACTACATTAATATTCAAAAGTTTAAGTACATTAGCAATGCCTAAAAAGCCTGGGAAAAATGGAAGTACTAAAATATTCTTCGCCAAAGTGCGAGGGTTGTTATTCACACGATAGAAAATTCGTTTTGCCTTAAGACAAGATTTCAAAAAAGCAGGTGGGTAACAGAAACCACTTCCACTATTATTCACGCGTTACTTTCGTGAAATAATTTTCAAATATATATATATATTGTTATAATGTTATAAAATTTCAGACCAACAAAGACCTAGGATCCACTCATGGCTGGTCTACCTAACTGTGTTCGTAATTGTGTATTGTGCATGTCCTCCGTGGTGGCAGAGGGAACCTACAATTCTACTTGGGCTCCGAACCACAAAGCCTTAATTTTACTACCTTAAACTATACCCAATCTATCAACATATGCGTCTAATCGATTTTTAAACATGTTTATAGACGTAGCTACTAATTACTTTCCACGGGCAAACTATTCCAGCTATTACTATTCTATACGTAAAAAAGTTTTTCGCAACTGCTGTCTCGAACCTTCTACTTGTCAACTTACACCCGTTATTTCTAGTCCTATTATATTGAGATATTTCGAAAAAGCTATCTCTAGCTACGTTATCGAATCCATTCATAATTTTGAAAACCTGGATTAGATCACCTCTTAGACCTTCTAGTCTCGAATGTAGTCAATTTTAACTCCTTAAGCCTATCCTCGTACGACTTTGACCTAAGGTCGCGGAATCATCTTAGTTGCTTGTCTTTGAATTCTTTCGAGTTTGTCTATATCTTTTCGCATATGCGGATTCCAAAATTGATCGGCGCACGTCCAAATGGGGTCTACTAATGATTTATAAAGAGGAAACTATAATATCGTGGCGATTTGTACTCAAAATTTGAGCTATAAAACCTAACACTTTTGTTTGCTTTATTGACCGCTGCTGTACTTTGTTTCGCTAACTTTTAAATCACCAGTGACTATAACTCCTAAATCTTTTTCCTGTTCTACGCTTGTTAACCTCCTTCCCTGACATACTATACGCAAAATTACCGTTAAGCCAACCTATATGTAAAATTTTGCACTATCGACGTTAAATCTTCATTTGCCATGTGACTGACCAATCTACGATTTTATTCAGATCTTCCTGGATTTTACCTCTATCTTCGTCGTTAATCGCCCTACCACCCAGCTTCGTGTCATCCGCAAACTTTGAAACTGTACTGACAAGGCCGACATCTAAATCGTTAATATATATAAGAAAAAGCAAGGGGCCAAATACAGAACCCTGAGGAACGCCACTCGCTACTTTAGCCCAACACGACTCCGCTCCATCAACCACCCTCTGTTTCCTACCTCGCAACCACTCTTCTAGCCAATTTATTACTACACCCCTGATTCCATGAGCCTTAGTTTTTTTTCAATGAGTCTTTTGTACGGTACGTTGTCAAACGCTTTTTGAAAATCTAAATACACTACATCAACCGCTCGATGACTATCGTAATCGTCAACCACGCTTTGAAAAAATTCTAAAAGATTAGTTAAGCAAGATTTGTTTCGCCTAAAACCGTGCTGCGTATTTCTAACTAAGTTATGCAATTCTAAGTGTTCGACTATACGATCCCTAATTATTGATTCCAGTAGCTTACGTACCTACAACAGACGTTAAACTGATTGGCCTATAATTTCCGCCGCACCTTTATCGCCTTTCTTAAAGATAGGTGTTACGTTTGCTAACTTGAAATTATCTGGTACGCACCCCTCAGAAATAGACGCATTAAAAATCTTTGTTAGCGGCACAACAATGTTATCTTTTAATTCTTTTAGTTGTATGGGATATATGGAATCCGACCCCGGTGATTTACGCATCTTCATTTTATCAATATAACGCACTACCTCCCCTTCACTAACTACAATATTTTCGAAAATATTACCATTATCAAAAGGTATTATGTCTATGACCGTAGGGATATTCGTTACATCTTCTATAGTAAAAACTGACGTAAAAAATTCGTTTAGCAAGGTAGCCATTTCCTTGTTTTCAGAAACCAGATCTCCGTTGACATTTTTCAATGGCCCGAAGACACTTTTTACTGAATTTCTATTGTTGACGTATTGAAAGATATAGAATTCGTGATACCCAGCTCAGGCCCATACTTTTTTGATTTAAGCTGCATGCATATGTACGCTAAGCTGCGTATAGCTCATTCAGATGGAACGGACTGCAATGATAGTTACTCTGCATACCCTGAAACCAACTTTCTACACTCCATATTCAGCCAGTGAGAGGTGTATTTAAATCAGGTCAACATCTCGGCAGGAACTGTTATTGTCACCTACGAGCCTATCTGGAAAATGTCGTCAACTTTTCAAAAGAAGCGAAGAATACCTTTCTAACTGCCGAGGGCTATTATCAGAGTAAAGACGAAAGTAGTATAAAGCATAAATTTGAAAATTCTAAAAAGAAGATATACGAGTGTTTTGGAAGTCTGCATACAGACTTCACACTCAAGGAGAAACTGCTTATGAATGGGTTGGATATGAAGTTAAAGCTCACCCGCACGAATCCTGAGATCTACATAAATCTGGGAACTGATCAAGAAGAGGACGCAAAACCCGTTGTGATTCAGATCATGGAAACATATCTGCGCGTATGGCGAGTGGAATTAAGTTCGCAGAAATATGTAGAAATTGAAGAAAATTAATACACGCAACAGTAAAATACCCAATTAACAGTGTATAGATCAAACTATACACGGTGCCCGCAGGGTTGGCCTCGAAGCAGCTAGAAAACGTGGCCCTCGGAGTTCTACAGTATCTAAAAGGTTATTAATTGGAATGTAAGGGGTTCCAAAAAACCTTAGCCCCCCCCCCCCATTTGCAGCTTACATGTTTACTTATATCGAAATAGTTTTTAGTGATTATAAAAATATATAAAATTCTTTATTTATTGCAGGTATTAAAATTACTCTGGCTGATAAAGTGATAATATAATGGCTTCTCAATTAATTGGCGATTCGGAGAGGCAACGTGTGATAGATCGCATACGAGCAATAACATTTCGGGAAGCTCGTGATGCTGGAGCCACCTTTATAACACGTTCATGGGTTGCCAAAAAGTTGCGAAGAAGTGAGGACTTCGTCAAAAGAAATTGGAATAAAACTTTGGATGAATGTGAAATGGATACAACCAAATCTGGGCGCCCAAATTTGCCACTCTCTCAGGAAACAAAGGACATCATTGAAAGCGGTACGCGTAAGCGGAAAAACAGCTGTGCTAAACTTTCTAGAGAGACCAAAGTGTTGAGAGGAAAGATCGTTAGTCGTGAGATCATTCGACTATACCGTCATAGGCAAGGTTTAAAGCCTTGGCATGAACTTCCAAAGCCAAGAAAAACTCAACTTAACATCGATGACAGAATGTGGTTTGCCCATTATCTTGAAGATTGGGATGTGGATGATTTCATGCATTTAGCTGTCTCCGATGAATTTTTTGTTTACGTAACACGTCGGCCTAACTACCAAAATGATCGAGTGTGGGCCACAACACCAGATGAAATCGATGACAATGAACATTATCGCGAATTATTAAAAAGTCCAGACTGTGTTGGTGTGTTTGTTTTGTTCACTGCAAAGAAGCTCATGTGGTGCTGAAGCCAAATGGTCAGAGTTGGGATGGACAGTATTTTCGTGATTATTCTATCCCAGCATGTCATTCCTTTTCTAAGAAACCCAAACAATGTTATGGATGTCGATCAGGTCACACTTCTGCACGATAATGCCCCCTGCTTTAAGGCATTAGCCACTCAACAGTTGTTGCGGAACCATGAGATCGATTTCTTTGGAAATGAAGAATGGCCAGGAAATTCTCCTGACCTGAACGTCTGTGAACACATTGGATCAGTTATAAAGGACAAGGTTGAATGTATCTTGTTTCAAGAACCTGCAGCAAATCGATTTTCGAAGGATACAATGACGCAACACATTGAAACTATTTTAGCAAATTTGCGTAACGATCAAGATCTATTCACGTCACTTTTGGCAAGATACCCAAAGCGAATTCAGGCTGTCTTGGAAGCCAATGGCGGGAACACCAAGTTTTAATTGTTTCTCATTAAATGCAGGATTAAATTCTCTTTGTAAGGTATGTTTAGTTTTACTGTACCTCTAATGGTTTAGGCCATGGGCGGGGGGCTAAGGTTTATTGGAGCCCCGTAGGATCACGCTTCGACGAATGGAAAATATAAAAGAACGCCTTTAAATTCGGGAATTTCGGCCTTAAAAATATAACTCTATACGTCAATGGCGTTGCGTTGGGTGGTACTATGGATACGGACTACTCATCAGACGCTGTGTTCCCGCTTTGCGCGAGAGCTTATAGTAATCTGGCCCATATTGCTGGTGGCTGTGATGAGCTTGGGATTGGCGTAACGCAGAAAGAATTTGTCGATCAATTTAACCTTTACCCGTTTGATATCACCCTGACTTATCTGCTGGTGTAAATACATACTTAAGTCCACAACAAAGTGGGAACATCTCAGTCAGATTTCAATTCGCCAACCCTATAGACGCGCCTATTAGTGTACTAGTATAACTCGAATAACAAGCTCTAATAGAAATTGACCGCTTCAGGAAGGTAGTCACAGACTTTTAAAAAGGACGCGAATACACTCCAGAGAGGAATGAAAAGTGACCGAAGCACACGCTCCAAATTTATCGGTGTGTTTGCGAAGAATGAAACATGGAAATTGCCAACTACGATAGATTGGTGTAGTCTTATTGTCAATACGGACATTGTGGGGAGCGAGGGGATTCAATGGTTTGCAATCTATTTTAAAAATAAGGAAAGAATGTACTATTTTGATTCAGTCGGTACTCAGCCCTGGAGTGACCATGTTGTTGTACAATTTCCAAGGATATTTTAGTAATACTTGCGGCATGTACTGTCTTTTATTTCACCTGCACATGTCACGTGGGAGGGGATTTATAAATTTTTTTAAATTATTCGATTTGTGCGACACTGAGATAAGTGATGAATTGGTATGCAGACAGATAAAAAAAAGGTTCACATTTGTGCGCACTCGCTGTATTGTGTAAAGTTTTACGTGTGTGTATATAATTGTAACTGTATTGTGTAAAATGTCTCTATTAATGTTAGTCTTATTTAATGGACGCTAGTTCTGTTAGCTGAATTGTACTAAAACATGATTTCTACCATTTAATAAATTGAATGAAAATACAATGTGTTATGTTCTTAACCACAAAAAAAAATTACATTAGTTCCTCGATGACCTGGCATTCGTTGGTCTAGATGTTAAGCCAATACCTCGACCTCCGCACTCAGGTCACTGGGTTGGCTCCGCGGTAAAACCTCCAAATCGGCGTCGACTATTTGCCTTTCTTCAAAACTGTCGCGAAAAGTAGCTATAACACGATCAAGTTCCGCATCGGTCCTTTAAGGAGAAATTAACATGATTAGTTCATACTGAATCTTTTTTAATGAAAATCCATTTTTTCATAAATCGAACTGTATTCAGAAACCCTAGCTCAGTACTAATGCAAAATAGTCTATAATTGAGGATACCACCCGCTATGAAACATTTACAATAAAATATGAGTAGAAATGTATTATTACAACCACACCATATATATATATATATATATATATATATATATATATATATATATATATATATATATATATATATATATATAAAGGGTGTCAGGAAATGATTGCCACCCCCTGTACAGAAGAAACTGAAAGGAATAGAAAAAAAACAGACAAAACCACGCGAAAGAGCGTTTTAATTTTGAATAAAAAACTTGTTTTAATATCGGGTGTTGCCCCCATTTGCAGCTCTGAAGGCCATTAATCGACGGTGGTATGATCCCAGAAGTGTCTCAAAGAGATCGGTATCATGACTCATTTCTTCAAGAACTTCGTTCATCTTTGCAGTCATAATTTCTGTTGAATACCGATTCTGAATGGGTTGTTCCAGCATTAAGGACTCCACCCGATCCTTCATGATGGATCCGACATGTTCACAGACATTAAGATCGGGAGAATTGCCAGGCCATTCATTATTTCCGAAAAAATCAATGTTATTGTCCTTAAGCAGTTGTTGAGTCGCAAGTGCTTTCATACAGGGGGCTTTGTCGTGAAGAAAGGTTGCCTTTTCAACATCCAAAACACACTCGGGGTCTTTCAAAAACGGAATTACATGTTGGGCTAAAATTACATTTCGAAAATAAGGCCCATCCCAACTGGTTCCTCTTGGTTTGATAACCCAGATGAGCTTCCGAATAGAGAACATAATGAAAACACCCACACATGCTGGATTTTTTACTATTTCTCGATACTTCTGGTCGTCTGGGACTTCATCAGGAGTTGTTGCCCAAACCCGATCATTCTGAAAATTTGGTTTTCTGGAGACATAAACGAAGAATTCATCGCTGACAACCAAGTGAAGGAAATCGTCTTCCGTCCATTCCTCAAGATAATCAGAAAACCATAGCCGATCTTCAATATTAAGATCACTCTTCCGTGGCTTAGCTATTTCATGCCAAGCACTCAAGCCTTGGCGAACTCAAAATTGATGCACAAGTTGCCGATTGACTATCTTACCACGACGGATAAGTATCTCTTTCGCTACCTCAGAGCAGCTCTTCTTTCGGCCCGTGATGCAGCAAGCACAATGTCTTTCGATTCTTGAGATAATTTCTCCGGTCTTCCTCCTCGAAATTCTGTTTCACAATCTTCAGGATTCTTATTCCAATTCCTTTTGACAAAGTCTTCAGATCTTTTTAATCTCTCAGCCACCCAGTGTCGAGTTATGAAAGTTGCACCAACTTCCTTTGCTTCACGAAATGTGACAGCTCGAATGCGGTCAAGAACTCGCTTTTTCTCTGAATCATTCAAAATAGATGATGCCATGGTTTCTGTGGGGAAAAAATGGTAAGAATTAAAATCACAGGAATAGAATATAATGGTTTTTATTCAGATTTTAACGCTCTTTCAAGTGGTCTCGCCGGTTTTTATCTATCTCTTCTAGTTTTTGCTCTACAGGGGGGGGGCAATCATTTCCTGACACCCCGTATATATATATGCCGAGATAGCCACGAAGGAAACAGAATGGACAATAATTAAAAACGTATTGTTTTTCACCAAAAACACACAAAGGAACATATATATATATATATATATATATATATATATATATATATATATATGAAGAGAGAGAGAGAGAGAGAGAGAGATGCAAGGCGTTACAAGTACAGTAATTTACAACGCTGGGAATACTTTTATCCTAACTTTGCATACTACGCAATGCCTACCATCACAGGTTCTTGAGCCCAGGTCCGTTGAAATTCTTTAAAGTTTTAGTAAGTCTAAAACCCTACCTGTAGAACTTTCCATAAATTTGTTAAGCGTAAATATTTGATAAACAAAATTTACTCTCTATATACTTAATAGAATACATTAATTACAGAAAGCCTAGCACAGTGTCCTGTAGTAAACATGCAATTATATGTCAGGACACCGCGATGTATATACGGGAGGGGAGAGTTACAATAAGAGAAAAATGTAGGATAGGTTACCCGGATCAAATAATAAACAGCATACAACTAGCCTAACCGGGGTCAAAAGGAAGACTAGCTGGGTGTGCTACGCATCGTCTGTCAGCACCGGGTCTCGAACTCGGGACCACAGGCAATTCTTTAAAGTTTTGGTAATTCTAAAACCCTACCTGTAGAACTTTTTATACATTTTAAGTTATCACGTGAAGGGAAACAAGCACGCAATAAAATTGCACTTTCAAAGGACACCTTTATCGCATAATAAAATTCACTGTTTAAATGGGCAAACATCCTTTCGCTTCGTTCTATTACGGCTTTTTATAAATTATAACACTTGCACTGAATGAAACAAATTAAATTAATTACTTACATTTCAATGTCCTCTTCATTGGTTGATTCTTTCTCCCCTTCACAAATTTCTGCAATGGTTTGCGTTGAAAGTAGGGCATTCCGGTCAGCCGCACCGAAAAGGTGGAGCGTAGCCCCTGCACAGAGGTCTCCGTCTTCAAACAATTGCGGGGAGCAGTAAAGCTGTTGTGAATGACTCACGGCGATATATTTTTGTAGTTACCCGTTGATAAATACAACTGTTGTGGATTCCAGTTGAAAATGTCACCCTTTTATATACGCGGTCCTAATTGTAACCACCACCAATAGCCGGATCGCGAGTTTTCTATTGGCCGTCGGTGAAATTTGCGTGGTCCATAACGTGTAAGCTTGACTACCTACCAACCAGAGATCATGGGCTCGTTCTCAGGCTCCGCCCATTGGCTGTAATTGGACGATCCGAGAATTCTGGGGGCTTGTCAAAAATATAACATCCATTCCATAGATTTCTTTCAGAAATGAAACAGAATCGGAGAAAAAGAGAGAGAGAGAAAAAAAGCTTATATAGCAGGATGTATTTCAACATAAAAATTGAATATTATTTACCACGTGTTATATATATATATATATATATATATATATACACACATGTGTATATATATAAATATATGAAATTGTTTAGCGACTTTTACAATCATCTAAAACTGGAATATAATTTAAAAAAGCTAATGAGCAGAAATGGAAGGACGATGGGGCGTTTGGCTATAAGGTAAATATACATTTTATTACCTTACCTGTGATAATATGTATATACTTGAAGGATTTTAGTGACTTTTACAATCACCTGAAACTGGAAAATAATTTTTTAAAAAATAATTGGCAGAAATGGGAGGGCGATAGGGAGATCGGCTGTACGATAAACGTCCAATTTTATTACCTTACCTGTGCTTATATATATATATATATATATATATATATATGAAGGATTTTAATGACTCTTACATCACCTAAAACTGGAAAATAATTTTTAAAATTTAATTGGCAAAGATGGGAGGGCGATGGGGAGATTGGCTGTACGATAAACATCCAAGTTTATTACCTGTGCTAATATATATATATATGGAGTTTAGTGACATTGGAAAATAAGTTTGAATTTCGGAGCAATTCGCGTCGGGTTAAAGTTTCGTTCGGACGAGTAGAAATAAAATTCCGTGAACAAGGTTAAGATAAGCGTTTTAAGATTTTTAATTAATTTTTAATAATGGTTGGAAGCGTAAAGTATCGGGGATGGGTCAGTGCTGACGAATTTATTTTAAATTTAATAATAATTCTTAATAATGTGTATATATAGAGAGGGAGATAAAAGTTAGTTTGTGTGTGTGTGTGTGTGTGTGTGTGTGTGTGTGTGTGTGTGTGTGTAGAAGATGTATGACGTATAGATGGTGTAAACGAGTGATAACGGAGGGAGAATGTGTGTGTGTGTGTGTGTAGAAGATGTATGACCTGTAAATGGGCAATGATGGAGGGAGCTGGCGACCTATGAACGTATATATAGTTTTGTATGTGTGTGATGATAGGGGAATCTATGTGCGTTTGTGTGCGCTTCTTGGCTGTTCAAACGTTGTGTAAACGGGAGATGACGGAGGGAGTTGGCGACCTATGACGGGTGATGACGGAGGGAGTTGGCGACCTATGACGGAGGGAGTTGGCGACCTATGAACGTATGACGACCTATGACCTATGAACCTTCTTGGCTGTTCAAACGTTGTGTAAACGGGAGATAACAGATGGAGTTGGCGACCTATGACGGGAGTTGGGGGAGGGAGTTGGCGACCTATGAACGTATGACGACCTATGAACCTACGAACGTGTGTGTGTAATAATAGGGGAATCTACGAGTATGTGCGTTTGTGTGCGCTTCTTGGCAGTCCAAGCGATGTATACACTGGGCCAACTGGCTGATAATGCCTAGAGGCACTGGCTTCTACTCCAACTGGCGGATTTCGAGTTCTAAATCAAATGTTGCTACCATGATCTCTCATTGCGCTTCTGCCCCTCGCAGAAGCTGGATGCTCTCTTCCTCTCTCTCCTCCTCTCTCTCTCTCTCTCTCTCTCTCTCTCTTAGGTTAGGTATACCCCTTTGGGGGGGTGAGATCGTCCTATCTTCTCCCTCAAAGAGGTCAGGTTGACTCCCCCCAGCTTGCTGTGGGAGTTCCCCTCCCCTTCATTGTAGCTTGGGGGATAACCCCTCCCCCTTTTTTTTTTGGCACACTGGGGTTGGCATTGGGGGAGGGATCTTGGGACAAGGGGGTTGGGGTTGGCACTGGCACTCATTGCAACATTGGTCAACATTTGCAATTACATCGCACTCGTCCATTTTGCGGGCACACTACTATGTCTATACATATGGTTGAATAATACATTAGAATTATTTGCTGTTCTACGCGCATATTTATGCTGTTTTACTCTAATATCTAAAGTTTTTCCCGTTTGAGCTATATGTATTGAGTTTCACTGTGTACATCCGATCGAATACACACAACGAACAGCATTATCCCGGCTATTCTTTATTAGCCGAGATTTAACCGTATTATTTTACTTAAATACTACGTTGATGCCAATTGTTTTAAGTAAAGTCGGAAGATATTTAAAATTTACATGATAATGTAGGCTAAGGACATTTTTGTAAACAAATTAATTTACAATTAAAGTATTATAATACCTATTCTTAGCTTTCCTAAGGCACTTATCTAGAAATGAAATAAAATAACAATTTAGTACCAATATTCATGATATTGCATAATTCGGAATCTACACTAAAAATTCAAGACTGACAACTCTCAATACTCAGAGAAACATCGAAAAAAATTGAAGATTTTATCGAGGTGTGATGGTCAGAATCAAAATGAATATAAGAGTTACTAGGCTTACGTAAAACTTCAAACTTGAATTAATTTATGCATCTCCGAATTTTTAGATTCAGAAATAATAAGCATCCATCTTTTTCTTTTTCAATAGTGAATTTTATAGAAGAGACTAAATTGTTGAGTCTGCCAAGGAATACGTCAGCATTCAAATTGTCAGGCTAAAGGCATAAAACATCTTCTATATACCGGTACCAGACAAGATTAAAATTAACAATCGTGGGCAAAATTAACCTTGTGCTAATCTCATTTTACTTTTTGCCTTTAATGTACAAAGGCTATACTTTTGTTATCTTGCGTTTTCTCTTCATTTCCTGATGAGGTGTACTGTTGAATACACCAAAGACTTTGAAATCATTTTTCATTTTCCTTCTGGCTTTGCATCATTCATTTATCCTACGTGTTTAATTGTGAGTTATCCCATATATATATATATACACACAGTATAGTGAGACAACCCTCAAAAACAGACACCTGTGAGGCATTCAATCGCTATCAGGCCGACACAAGATTTCCTTCGGTCGCTTCTCAACTTCAAACAACACTTTCATTGTTAGGCCAGTCGAAAAAAGCAGCACACATGAAGTGTTTCCATGGCGCTCGAGGCATCGAGCTGAACTTGCCTCCCTTAGTGATACAATAGCCTCAATAATGTAACGACTATGTTAACGCCCTTTTAACCATAAACGCTAAAATTCATCCGGGTGCAATTCTTTGTAATTCATCTAACAAGTTGCTGCACAATATAACCAGTCATTCAATTCAAATATCATTTATTTTGTGAACATATCTTCGTTCACTTGTGTAACCTTTCTGTGACGTTTATCATTTACTTATTTTGCTTAATTAAAGAAAACTCTACGAAGCTTATTAATTTCCTTTATTATGGACATTTATTATTTTCATCGGAAGATCAATGATGACCTAAAGCCTCAAGCAATTATTAACTGCTTTAATTTAATCTAATTGCATTTATTTTAAGGCCTACTGTCAATTGGCCAATATATATATATATATATACATATATATATGTCACAACCATGCGATTTACCATTTCTATGGTTGAACAGTATCCATGTTTGTGCCATTAGAAGTTCGCTGTAAACAGCGAATGTCCCTCCCTTAGCTGTGCCTCTCTAATTCGTCTCCTTTGATTTCTCCCAAATAATGACTTATACTGTACGTACAGAGTAAATCACTCTGACGTCATAAAGTAACTTAATTTCCTTCCATACCTTGAATACTGAATCACGTGTTTAGTATGTGGATATCTTTCGTATTCAATGTATGGTAAATTCTTTAATAATAATAAAAACTTCACTCTCTATAAGTCATTATTTATATGTTGTGTCCTGTCCGGTGTTATGCAATATAAATATTATTCAACCATACTCATTATTCAACCATACTCATTCGTACATCCATGTTCTTTCTTGACCGCTATCCTTTATTAATATTATTACTTATGCCCTATCAACTTATCAGTCTGTTTGCTCGTGTCTAGATTACGCACACAACTTATTGTGTGACGACTGTGTACACTACTTTGTGCAGTCGTACATGTCCCTTGACGATCATCATCACGTACATGTAAACACGTCCACGTGTATTCTTTATACTTTTTCTTTTAATTATTTCACCTCTCGCAAGGTACTCGTTAATGCTGACTGAGTGTTCGAATTCCGATGTCGTCGCCAAAACCAAGCATCTGAATTCGAAAATCTCTTCTCTTGCTTCTGCTACAAATTTATATTATATTAGACTATACTATTATATTATACTATATTGTCTGTATTATGTTAGCATTAATGTCCGTGTACTTCCAAATGAAAAGTACACCGTATTTTTCGCCATTTTCATCATCGCTAGCTTTTAGGCTTTCAAATCATGATAACCAACCATTCCTCTAATAATATTAGACATAATTTGGCGTAATTATTGTTAACTATAAATATATAACATTGTTGTTAATCCCCTTTAAATTATGGAACAACGGAGAACTCTCCTCCATTATTTAAATTACATCACCTATTTCGATTACTTCAGTATCAGATATGTCAATTAACAAATTGCTAAAATTGTAATTAACGGTAATTAATGTACTTAATAATTAATATGTTAGTAATGTGCTTAATGTACTCGTACATGTCGGTCCCCCGACATTATGTCGCCACCCAAAAGTGTATACCTTTCAAAATTAGTATTTTTTTTGTTAATCTTTTTATCTTTCTAAATTTCGTTGTATGCTTAAATTATGCTTGACGTCAGAATTCTTCAGCTCTCCAGCTAAAGTGGGAGCTTAACCTTCAACTGCATTCCCCCAAAATTGAGGTTTTTATTTATTTCTTGTATTGTAAATTAATTCATTCCTGCCTGGCCCCTTGTTACCTCGTCAGGGAATCCCTGACAAGTTATAGCTCTGAATACACGAAAGGCCTTGAAATCGTTTTTCTTTTTCCTTGTGGGTTTGCAACATTCATTCATTTCACGTGTTTAATTGTGAAATTCATCCCATATATATATATATATATATTATATATATATTATATATATATATATATTATATGTATGTATGTGTATATTATATATTTTTCGCGTCTAATCTCTGAAGCTTCTTCAGAAATTGGGTGCAAAACATCGCTAAGCCTTTTATTTCATTATATATGCGTGTTTCACGATTAGATTTATGACATCTTGCAAATATATTGTATTCTATCCCTTATATATATATATATTATATATATATATATATATATATATATATATATATATATATCATTTATGTCGATAACTGCGCATTTTCATATATGAAATCTTTATTCTCCACAAGGATTCGAACCCGAGCCCTCTGACTCGGAGACCCGGGATTTGACCATTAGGTTACTAGAGGCTAACAATCTGGTAACTATATATTAGCCGAAGAAACACTTAACACTTTCGCGTCGAGATGTCTTATGTTGCTAACCCTTCATTTCATTCCATTGTACTCAAGCCAACGGACAACATTCAATTTATATCGCTCTACCAAACACAACGGTAGTACTGTATTAGAATTTCTTAGCTTGATGATCAATGTTCGGATCTCCGAGTTAAAGGGCCCGGGTTCTTATCCTGGTTGGAGACAAATTTTGCAAATAGAGTATATATATTTTTTTAATGTAGAAAGAAGCCAAGTGCGGGTGCCCGAAAAAATTCCTCCCCTTTATATGAAAAAGAGAGTCAAAATCAAGGTCTCCGAATATCACGATGCTATATATTTTTATTTTTTTAGAAATTTTGAAAAGATTGCGTAGAATGTAAAATACATGTATGTGTAGTAAAGAATAGAGGGAGAAGTGTGTGTTTGAGAGCATGCTGGACTGCTCACAGGGTAGATGAGGCAGAAAAGGGTCAGCTAAAGAGGACAGTGACAGAAGAAACGGGAGTTCCAGCACTCCCTCTCTCTTGCCTAACGTCCGCACCGGAGTATTTCCCTGGTCGATTGATGTCTACAATCTATTAGTATTTTTATCAATGGAGGAACTCGATTCGGCATAAGTAGTATGGGTGCATAGAAATAGAGTTGGGGAAGGGGAAATGAGAAGCAAAGACGGAAAAGTTTTGCCGAAAATTTTGGTAAGAGGTGGAAATTTTCCGCAAACAGCACTATATACAGTATATATATATATATATAATTGTGTATATATATAATTGTGTTTAACATATATATATATATATATATATATATATATTAGGGTGACAGTTGCCGCAACTTTGTTCTACAATGCTGTTCAAACTTTTGGTGTTGCATATTGACATAGAAAATACCCACGTGCAATGTTTTGAAGATTCATGCATATTCGAGCGAGCACCAGCAATTTGAAAAATAGCGATTTTGCTTTACGGCATACGCACCTATATATGAGATTACACAACCATCATAAGGGATATTAACACAAATCATTTGCCTGTCTTAATTAAAAGCTGTTATCACTAACACAAAAAAGTTAATCATTCTTATTCTCTCATGGTACATTAAGGGGTTTTATCATATATTCACAAGGTATTATTTCTCTAGAGCAAGAAACCATGATTTCTGTTCGGAAACAGATGATCGTTTGCGCTGATTAGGAACGCGGAGTCTGTCATTTTTAACTACTTGAAGGACTTCTTGAAAGCGCTCCTCATCCCTGGCAACATTAAGAAAGTCATGGCAAAGTTTTACACCACGCTCTGCAGCCTCATTGACGACCTGAAGCTTGTCCACAACCCGTTTCATGTTCAGGTAGTCGTCATGATCCGCCCATTCACTGGCTGGACTGTGGAGAAACTGATAGGGCATGCCTAAAATGGTGAGAACCGGCTTGAGTCAGGCCCAATTAGGTCCACCAGGGCAGTGCCACTTTCTGGGACAGGGGGAAGATATGGCTTTCCATAGCCCCCATGATTGAGCCCCACTCTCTTAGTAACTTCAGTGCCTTCATGGCAAAGAAGGGCCTTCCTCATCTCCTCTTTTGTCCTTTCTTGTACTTGGGACGAGAACAAAGCCAGTGGGGCCAACTCCTCAGTTAGGTACCAAGTGTGTCTACCGAGTGCCACACGTGCTTTGTCAACTATTGTGGCGTCATATGGGGCAAATTCAGCCAAGGTTTCGACCAAATTCAAGTCATTCAGTGGCGCACTTGCTGGAACGGGGCAAACAATCCACCATGGGACATAAACAGCGACTGTGAACACAGCAAACCGTTCTAACTTGCTGATTTGACTTTTAGTCACAACCTCGGCTTTGGGAAACTGCTCTTTGATCTGGCCTGACAAAAGAACATCTTGAGGGTATAGAGCAGTTTAGCCATCCACCTTGCTTTGTGAAGTGCGCCGGGGTAGACCATTGTGAAGTTCTGGCTCGGATCCTTTAGTTACAAGCAGCAGACAAAGCTCTACCAGCTCCTTGTAGTCGCCACGTGTAAATGGTTGGGCTAGAGATTCACGGAAGAAGTCAGCCATCTCCTGCTGCGCTCCTCAAACACTCCAGGCATTGCGGGGTAGTAGTATTTCTTTTTTTCATTGTACGCCAGTTGAGAGAAATGGTTCTTGAACCTAGAAATGCAATTATTGGGATTATTGTATTTCGTACTAATCTATAATATTGTTTTAGGGGTATTAAGATTGATATGATCGATCATTTGCTTGGTGTTAGTATATCTTATAAGTCTAATAAAAGAAATTCCACTAAATTTGTTCATTAGGTAATAATATTCCTTGTTATTTTGTAAAGCTTATGACTCACCTCTGGAAAACCATTATGTTTGGACTTGAAGAGCCCTCCACTTTCAAGCAATCCCAGCAAACACCTAGGATGACTTCGCCCACATGCCTGCGACAGGCGCACCAGAATACGGCACGCTCTAATTCCTTTTGGAAGGAGACGCAAGCAGCTGTTTTTTGTCCTGAAAAAAAATGTAATTGTAGTTTAAGGCCACCATTTCAGGCACGTGCTTTTTGCAGATTTCTGTTAAATCATTCACTGTATTTTGGTATTAATGTCGTGATAAATTCACGCTGATGTTTGAAATAGGTTTACCTGTATTGGATGAAGTTGTGTCGAAAACCATACCAACGACATTCTGTTCACACTCCCAATCGACCAGAAGTTGTTTGGTTGCTGTTGATATCAAGTCCCTTGAACCAGGCCAGCTTTTTGAGTCAAATGCGGAAGAGGTGGGACTCCAAGAAGCTTTGTGCCATTGACACCAGACACAAGAATGGGTAGGCGGTCATCAGTGCCTTTGGAATCCAGCGTGTCCATAAGTTTACCATCCCAGTGCACCAGTACTTTGTCTGATGGTTGCCATTCATCCATGATTTTTAAACTTATTTCTGACACGATGGAAGCTCGGTATCGGTGGGCCGTCCTTGCATTTAGACTCAGCTTTGATGTACTATCTCCACCACATGCAGATACAAGGGAGTACACAATTGCACTCAGCTGGGTCGGCGAGATGTTGTTTCGAACACTGCATGAAACAAGTTCTGCCGACTTCAGAATATCATGGGGCACAAAAATTGAAACTCCCTCTTTCACTGTTCTCATGTTTTCTCTTTGGTTCAGCAGTGCTGGCCTCATCAATGTCATCGTCCTCATCAGAGCTAATAGGTGAATCAATATCAGCCTGTACATTCTCAGCATGATCACATTGCTCTCTCTCTTGTCGCTTCTCTTCTCGCATCTGCCTTTTCTGTCGCTTCTGAACCTTTTCTGTGAGTACTTTGTTTACCCCAGAGTAGGTAGCTACTCTGTCACTTTGCATGCTTTTCATAAAGAGTATGTCAGTATCGATGGCATCTTGTTCGGCCTGAGTTTTCCCCTTTTTCGCAGCCGCCATGTCTTTCAACACTGTGTTCTTATAAAATTTCATCGTCAGGCTCAATTCTGATTTAAACTTCATAATTCCAGGATCATCAGCCCGTCTTCTATCCTCATTCTTTTTCATAAGCATCATGTAGTCTTTGTCATAGTAAGTTTTAATCACTCGGCCAATATTGTTCCTGCCTGTAATGGTCGGAACATTCGCCTTCTGGTAATGCAAAAGCATATTGTCAATGGTGGCAGATAAAGCCTGGTCCCAATGCATATCCCGAAGGTTTGCTAACAGACATAGTAAGACCTGCCTATTAGTTGGCCGTTTGCAGCCCTTTATTTCCTTTTCTTCTTCTCGGGGTACGGTGCCCAATAACATTCTGACATACTCATCATCTTGCCGTGTATCCATGATTAAATTCTCTATTCACAACATCAAATCACTGTCAATAAAAATAATAAAATAATACGTGGAAAATTTGTGGGTCAGCGTTCCAGACCCGGAAATGAAAATCTGATAAAATGTGCTATTTTCACACTTATTTATGAAGTTCATAAGCTGAAATAGCAATACTTGCTGGTACGACGTGCTAGCTCAAACATGCACCGATCTCCAAGAAAATTTACAGGGGTGTTTCCTAGATAAATACACAACACTAAAACTTTGAACAGCATTGTAGGACCATTTTTGATTTTTGGAGGACAACGGTCACACCCTAATATATATATATATTAGTGATGTAGCGGATGTCATTTTTTTCACATCCGCGGATGAGGATGTGGATGAGGATGTTTGATTTCAACATCCTCGGATGCGGATGCGGATGCGGATGTCTACATTTTCGTTATTTTTTAGGATATATTCGAGATTTGTTGTGTTAACGTATATAATAAGTTATTATATAGTGTAGCTATAATGTAGTATAATGATTAATTGTACAATAATTGCTGTACTTTTCTCTGAACATATAAAATAATATCAAGCATCTAACTAATATAGAAATCAATTAGTGAATTCGTCTGCAAATAAATTCGTATATTTTGTTGATTTCAGCCACAATTAGAAACCATAATTGTGTTACCAGGATGCGGGACGTGAACCCAACTCAAATGCACCCACCGACCTCTTTCCCCAACCTCCACCCTTATAGAAAGAGATCTTTAATTAGCTTGATAACTATTTATATTAAGTTAAAGTTTTATTAGGCATATTTATAAATGAGTAATTAAAATAAAGTAAACTAAGATGTTCATCGTTTAATGTTCAAACTTAATTATAGGAAGGTTATGCTTAAGGAACATTAATTTTTCTGCCTTTTCTGCTGCCAGTCTGTTTCTCTTTTCATCATATATTAATCCAGCACTGCTAAATAATCTCTCGCTTGGTACGTTTGTTGGAGGACAGGCTAAATGTTTCCTCGCAAGTTTACTCAATTATGGATAGATATTCTGCGTATTTTCCACCAACTAATAGGATTGTCACATGCAGCCAGGCGTTTTTCTTGGTGATAGCTCTCGATCATTTTTACTACATCTTTTGACATCGCGTAGGTCTCGTCATTGCTGCTTGACTCAAGAAACTGAGAGACAGATTCTGTGATAGATTTGTTGTTGAAGGTGTTGGTTCTGTCACTGAAACTTTATTCTTTTGGGTGGCGAAGCGACAGATTCCATAGATTGAAGCTCTTCAACTGCTTTGCCAAGTGATGATTTAACTCGTTCTAATGTACTAGGTGAAAATAACTTAGCTTTGTAACGTGGATCTAAGTAGGTTGCAAGAGAGTAACTTCATACAAGAACAGCCTCTCGTCTTGTCGCTTGCATCACTTTTGCGCACAATGAACTAGTTCTTATTATAGTAGAATTTGATAATTTCCGTTATTAATGACGTTTTATCTCAACGGTCCACATCCGCACACATCCGCAGTCCAAAGTGTGGATGCGGGTGCGGATGCGGATGCGATAAAATGTGCGGATGTTCCGCGGATGCGGATGTGACCTACATCACTAATATATATATATATATATATATATATATATATATATATATATATGTAGTGATAATGGGGTGTGGATAAGGAGGAAGGTGATAAGAAAAAGTAAAAACAAACAAACGCGATGCGCCCAAACGTGCATGGATGGGTGCTCTTGGACGAGGCTGAAAGGCTAACCTCGCCAGTCATCTAAATTAAATGTGAGTGGAACCTAAATGCACTTATGCGAACAGCTACAGTCCGAGGATGGGTCATCCAAGAGCTACCCTCTGAAATTCATCCCCTCTTCTTCGACAGCTGAAGAAATATGAGACTTGACCAGATACGAGTACAGGACTTCACACAAACACACACACACAAACACACACACAAACACACACCCACACCCACACACACCTCATCTATTTTGTAATAAGTAATTTTACAAAATATCTCAAAATATGTCTCAAATTACTCTTAAATCCATAAGATTGTGTCACTACCAATTAAACTTAACTGCAAAACTGTGTGAAAAAAAAATCACCTAAAACTGAAGAAATATTTACAAAACATCTAATCTACAAATCTACCAAAAATTTTTATTGTGACCTTCTAGAATGTAACTATTTCCACCATTATATGTGAATTTACTAACAAAGAATCAAAACATACCAATTGCATACTGGAATGTATTCTATAATACAGTAAGTGTGCAAAAAAATCCCAGCTATTTGTAAGATTTCGCTTTGATTAAAAAAAAATTCATAAAACTCTTTTCTTAAAGCTAGCCAAAAGTGCTGCCATACACCACAGCAACTGTAATTTGGGATCATATGTAGAATTCGGACCCCAGGTAACCCTAATGGAGAATACAGACCCCAACTTTCCCCTAATGTAGAATCCAGACCCCAACTTTCCCCTAATGTATAGATTATAGAAGCCAGACCCGAAACGAATCGTATAAGGACATCAATAAACAATTTAAAGGTTCATAGAAAATTTTATTATTATTATCACAAATAAAAACCATTAAAATCACACAATTGTAGATCAAATGTAGAATTCGGACCCCAGCCTTCTTTAGTTAGCTTTATAAGGCTAACTAACGAAAATATCACAACCTAACCTAACCAATCGTTAGGTTAACTGTACGCCCTTGACGATTGGTTAGGTTAGGTCATGATATTTTCGTTAGTTAGCCTTATAAAGCTAACTAAAGAAGGCTGGGGTCCGAATTCTACATTTGATCCAATCTTATTAAGTGAAAGTTTAATTAAAAGGATATTGTGAAAAAAATGGTATCACATAATTGGTTCGGCTAAAACTGACTCGAATAGTTAAAGCGTAGCTTAAACATGGCCTCGGATGTTAAGGCAAATGTAGAAACTCAAATAATTAAAGAGTAGCTTAAACAAGCCAAATGGAGAATACAGACCCCAACCTTCCGCTAATGTAGAATTCGGACCCCAACCTTGGTAGGGGTCCGAATTCTACATATGATCCGTAATTTGTAATAAATAAGTTTGCAGAATCAGACTCTAATATGAAAAAATTACATCTAAACTGTCAAATCCTGAAAACATTTTGAACAGCTGTGTCATACCCCCCAACCTAGGTTTCTCAATATTAAACATGTCTAATTTCATTAATTTTTCACTGTATACCAATCTTCTCAAACCAGAGATAAGCATAGGTACCTATATTGTATATCTTCATAGACTAAACTGTCAAGATCTTTTTATAGTTTATAAGAAAGCTATATATATATATATATATATGCAACTGGAACAATTACTTTTGCATCATCTGTGAACTTAGAGTCTTATTACTTCCCTTCAGTAAAAATGGTCAACAATATTTTGATCATTTCCAATTATCCTATCATCATATTCTGCTGGGTCATGCCTATCATACTTTTTTTAATGTATTTATAAAAACTTGAAAATTATTAGAATTCTTACCACTATTTCTTGCTGGATTCATTTTACTCTGCCTTCTACTCTTCCTAATCATACTATTTAACTTATTTCCTGATTGGTTGTAATTTTCTAAAACTTCTCTTATGCTACTGTTTGTAAACTCTCTGAATGCTAGTTTTCTTGTTTTTAATCATTTTAGATATTTCTCTATTCACCACAAAGTGTTTGTGGTTGTGTGTGTGTGTGTGTGTGTGTGTGTGTGTGTACGTAATTCCAAATAGTTCTATATGGTACCCACATCCAAACTTTTTCCACAATTATCTGATCAAAATTGAACCACCCTGGTACTTCCACTTAACATTCATTAAATTGTCACTACCACTTAAACTTCCCTACAGTTTAAAAGTTTTGATTTGAGGGTTTTGTCCCTGAGTTCAAGCACTGCAATAACGCATGGAGAGGTATGCAGACACTCACCAAAACTATATTTATTTAATCTCTACAATTTTAAATTATATGTCCAAAAACTATTAACTTTAGCACAAGTACATGTATATTACTGACAAAACAATAAAACACCCAATCTGGAATGTATACCACAATCTGACAAAGTAGGCTTATAGTCACCAAACACTGTTATGTGTTGGCAGGATTTTCACATTGAAGTACTTCTTGGTTTCATTTAAACACTGCAGTTGGTAAGTCATTGCAAACACCATCACCTTAAAATTGTAGAGATATTTCCACGAAGCAAAACCACAAGTCTCCTAAATTTTTATATTCTGTCCTCTGGCTATCTAACTAGCGAATGTAGGCTCGTTTATACAGTGTATAGTATAGTACAATGTATAAACTTGGTTTTACATGGCTTTATTTATTATTCTCATACCTATATCCGCGTCAATTTTTATAAGATTCTTATCAAGAAAGCCTCTTGGGGTCAATCCCAGAATAGGCACCTGATGTACCTCAATCCCAGATGAAGCACCTGCGTTCAACCTCAATCCCAGAATAGGCACCTTGCAAGGAATTAAATAAAAAAAAAACTGATGATTACAAAATTTATTGTTTATACAAAGTTTATTACAAATGTAATAAAGGCAAAGTTATAAAAGGTTTAAAGTGGTTTAATGAAAAAGAAAAATTTTAGATATTATAAATTCCTGCAATATGAACCCGAATGTTTCTGAATCCATCTGAAGCAAATCTATCTTGCCACATAAATTGGTATAGATATAGGTTAGGTTAGGTTAGGTTAGAGTTGATTTTTTCAAATATTGATAAAAACAATGAAATATATCTCTAAAAACTGTTTATATTTTCTCCTCAATCACAGATTAAGCACCTGTGTTTTGCCTCAATCCCAGATTAAGCACCTAAAAAATTTCAGGTGCCTATTCTGGGATTGATCCGCCTCTTGCCTTCACTTTAAACAACAGGTATATTATTTTCACGTTGGTAATGACATCGTGAAATCATGAATTATAGGTGACATAACAAGAGAGCATCTAACACTGAAACATAATCATAGACCTAATTACTATAACCTCTGAAGTTCTTCAGTCTTACACCATTAAAATAAAATATATCCATAACTTTCCAGTGCTCAGACCTGTATCTAAATTTGACAGTAACCATACATTATATCCTCTGAAAATTTGTAAAGGAAAATTTCAAGTCAGTGCAAGGTATGAACAAAATGACAACTCTGATACACTCACACCAAAAGATAAAAGTATTTTAATGTTTGTTAAGCCTATTTTTATATTACATTTCATTTAGAAAGTATGGAACCACATGAACTTATCAAGGTGATTCAAGTCATAAGCTATATTTTCTGATTTCATTTTCCACACACACACACACATATATATATATATATATATATATATATATATATATATGTTATACATGTTATAATTTAATTTATAATCGAAGTAAAGCCGCGCCCTGATGACACAATTATTTTTATGTAATTTCATTCATTTAATCATTCTCATGCTAGTGTATGACTCATTTCCTCCCGAACTGAATTCACACGCCAGTGATGCAGACGGTTTCTTGGATTTCATCTGGAACACAATGGATTGTGAGAAGCTCGGTTCTCCAACGTTCTCAGGTGACGTCAACCGCTTGCGTGGTGGCGTTGTCAGGTTCCGTTTCTTTGACTATGTAAGAAGGGAATCAGCGCCCTTAAGACAGATTCGGAGGAAATCGGTCTCCGGGGTGGAGTGGTGCACTCCACCTCGTTAGGGAATTGCTTTTGGAATTGGAAGATTAATGGGTTTTCAATTGGAGTCTGACTGTAGGGAAAAAGGCAGTAGCTTAGCAAATGACTCGTACAAGCTTGGAGACTCAGAACGGACAAGGGTGTCTTAGAAGGGTCTCTGGCTTATTTAATATCTTACAATGAAGAAGTAACTAATATTATATATATGAAACTTTATTATTATTATTATTATTATTATTATTATTAACTCTGTTCTGTCTAAAATTTAGAAACATTTGATTCACTATAATTGATTGAACTTTATCTCGCCTAAATTCAAATTAAAAATCGTATAAGCCATTGTTTTTATTTCCTACTCTTTGGAATTTGATAACTGGGAAAAAGAAAATCACGACCACACAGAGTACTCCGCGATTGTGAGAATACTAACTTCGAACTATTTCTGCATCCAGGAGTGCTTAAGTATCAGGTCATTCCATAAGTAATGTCGTTTTTTACGATAGATTAAGTTTAAACTAGTCCTACTCGGTTTAAGCATAAATTTTCCGAAGGTTATATCTAAGAGGAGATCTATCGTGTTTCGCTACATACTTTACAGGCCTTGACCAGTGAAGACGTGTGATTTGCTTTATGTGAACCCCTCATAAACATGGCGGTATCAGAAGAGCATATCAGGCATATAATGGTTTACGAGTTCAAAAAAGGGAATAAAAGGAAATAGTGCTACTGAAGCAACGCGAAACATTCAGGAAGTTTATGGCAACGATATTCTTCATATGAGGAAATGTCAAAGATGGTTTCAAAAGTTTAGGAATGGTGACTGCTGTTTGACAGGTGCAGCACGCTCTGGACGCCCTGCTGAGTTTGATGATGACCCGCTGTTAGCTGCACTTGAAGAAGAATGTTCAACAACTGTCGAAGAATTGACCCAGAAACTCAATTCATCCCCGTCCACCATCCATCGACATTTGCAACAACTCGGGAAAGTGCCTAAGTTAGGAAAATGGGTGCCACATGAATTGTCGGTCGACAATCTGAGGGTGCGGGTAAACATTAGCACAGCTCTTCATTCCCGTGAACTCCAAGATCCGTTTTTGCACCGTTTAGTGACTGGTGATGAAAAGTGGATACTGTACCAGAATGTTAAGCGCCGTCGACAGTGGGTTTGTGCCGGAGAACCAGCGACACCACAGCCAAAACCAAATCTTCACCCTCGGAAGGTGTTGCTTAGTGTTTGGTAGGATAAAGGTGGTGTAATACACTTTGAAGCCTTACCACACAACCAAACAATCACCGCTCAAGTCTACTGTCAACAACTGGATCGATTGAACACCGCACTAAAAGAAAAGAGACCTTCTTTGGTTAATCGGAAAGGAATCGTGTTCCACCACGACAACGCACGTCCTCATACCGCTCGGATCACTTCTGCAAAAATTGAGGAGCTTGGGTGGGAAAAACTTCCATATTCTCCAGACCTTGCGCCTTCAGATTATCATCACTTCAGGAGTCTGCAAAACTATCTTGACGAGAAACAGTATACTTC
The DNA here is from genome assembly GCA_023014485.1 of Bathynomus jamesi. NCBI lineage: Eukaryota > Metazoa > Arthropoda > Malacostraca > Isopoda > Cirolanidae > Bathynomus > Bathynomus jamesi. Next base: position 269,259 of record JAJOZX010005224.1, on the reverse strand, counting down.
TTTAGATGACCTGCACACCAGTCTTTGTACGTTTTTTGCCTCAAAACCGCCTGAATTTTATAAACATGGCATTGAAAAGCTTGTAGGACGTTGGCAGAGTGTCATTGATTCCGATGGAAAATATATACTAGATTAAAAAGTTTCAGTTGAGTTTTTTTTTGTCTTTCAAATTCCGATCTGAAAAACGACATTACTTATGGGATGACCTGATAATACCTTCTCTCGAGTAAACTGTGACATCCTGACCTTGCCCGAACCCGGGAGAGGCGTATTACATATATATATATAATATATATATATAATTCTAAGTCATTAATATTTTGAATGAATGTTTTTCATCTATAATTCACTATAGAGGTTTGCATCCCGAACTAATGAAGTTTAAACAAAGTCACTATCTCTGTTATAAGATAATATGTACCCGACTGTTTTTAGAAACATGACAGAGATAATTATAAAATTATCATTTATACCCACTTTTTAAGTTCCAACTCAGCTGCTAAATAAAATCTTTCCATATGTCTACTTGAGATTTATTAGTCTATCATCACTTGTAGGGAAAGTTCTTGAGAAATAATAAGGATAGAATTCTCATACACTTAGATGAACATAGCCCAGTGTTAGATTCACAACACCAAGGTAAGATATTATTTATTTAGATTTAAACACAGGGAATTTGTTATAACTTGAGTAACAGTTCTATATTTATCTTTTGATGTTGTGAGTAGTATGGATGCTTCGAAGGAGAGTGCAATGCAGTTGCCTGCAATATTGCAATGCAACATTATAGGAAAATGTGACACAGCCAGGAAAGGATGGTAGGAGGTGCCAAACCTCAATGCACGAATAGAACATACTCCACCCAGCAAACTACCCCACCTCAGACCTACACTAACATTCTTCTCCCTCCAACCTAAACTAACCTATGTATGACTAATACATACATATAATGAAGTAAGTCATAAGAATACGGCTTCCTCGGAGACTTGCAAAGGACATCGACGAGACATCGTGATTTCGAACCCCTTTTCGGGGACAACACCCTGACTCATTGCAGGATTTTAGCCAAAGTGCGTTCCAGTAAGATTAACTCTCCTGATGCTGTTAAGTAATACGTCCATAACGTTGTATTTTTTGGCGGGCATGGGCAAATGCGTTGCACTGTACCCCCTCTTCACATCATTCCTATAAAGTTGCAGCTATGACCATTTATGTACGTAAGTTTTATAGTATCAACTTTTTTTGAATATACAAACATTAGACATAATCGAATAAGAGTTAAATAAAACACATCTGTACATTTAGTTTATTAACATTATTTTTTAGTAAACTTACAATTATAAATTTAATAATTACATTTTCCATTGTTTTATATAATACATTCAACATAAAATTAGGAATAAGAATACATATAGTACATTCATTATTCAGTAACACCTCAATACAACAGATTTATTAGTATACTTTCAAATAATAGAGTATGAGCAGAACAAATAATCATTAATTTATTACATTTCTCATATTTTTATATAATATATTCATCATAAATTAGAATACAATGTTTATTATCATCTCAAGACACTCTCTCTTTGTGAGTATGCCAAATTTGAAAATTATGCCTAGAAAAAGACATCCTCGTTACTTTGCACGACGCATCCAATTCTATTTATGAATAATTCACCGGTTAATGTATGTGGAAATCTGGATTATTTTTGTTCCTACTTTACAATTCGGAGTAATATTTTTCTAATCTTATAAATTTTTTATAATCAATTTTTTTATTTTTTTATAATCAACGACAGTGTAAATTCAGAAGCCTGCTTGGGTGCACGTTTGTTTATTACACTAATTTTATTAAAATCTAAAGTGTACACTATTCGTTCTAAACGCTTGTTTATTCTCTTTTCATTACTTTTTTAACCGAATATAGCTCAGAGTTTATAAGTACAGTATATCGATGGATGAGAAATTCTTCTAAGTCTTGACGGCTGTTGTACTTTATATAAAAAATTCTTGCGGATGAACGGTGAAGGCCAAGGAAGGTTTGTAACGTTTGAATCCATTGTCCCAAAGCGAATAATAGTTCTTGGGGGAAGTGTCTTATAAATATTCTCTAAGTTCCAGCACATTCTCACCTTGCGCGTCTCTGCACTTCGTGAAACAAAAGCCAGATGATTACATTTAAGAATTTATTCTTTTGTCTAACTTTTACCTCGATAGTCACTCAACCTTGATTCTTAATGGCCAGCTATTGTTTGCGTATATGACGAAAGTAAACAAATACAATTCCTTCATTGAACATAAAAAAAAATCTCCCTGAAACACACAAGATTAATCAAGTCTGTTTAAGATCTCTACCTCTTCCCAGGTCGGACACATTTTCCAAAGCTCCTGAAAGGGATTAAAGTCTCTCGTTTGTGTGTATCTAATTGATTGCAGTGTTTGATTGTCTAAATTGTCATTTTACTAACATTTTGCTCATTACTGATTTAAATTATTTTATATTAATATTTTAATTACTGAAGTGTTTAATGTGGAATTTGTCATTTATAGTTGCATGTGAGTACACAATTTGTCACTGTTTGTTATTATTACAGTATTTCTGTTCTACTCGTATATGTATATATATTCAATTACACTGGTCAACAAAGATTTTTCATCAGAGTAAAGTTTGTGGTGGCCGGATAGCATTTTTCACGCTGATTCCAAAACTGCATTCAGATTTTTTCTAGCACGTATAGTTTTCAAGATGAAGGCATATATATAACTACACAGATTTAACCATTTTAAATAGGCAAAATACTAATATTTCAACATTTGATTGTGTTTATTTTATTGTGTTTTTTTAGTTTATTCATCTTATTTATTTCAATTATCTTAATTATACATCTTATGTATTTCAGGTGTGAGCTTTTACGTCTAGCAGCATTGTGATTCAGGCAACAACGCCGTGCTTTGTGTGTCAAAAGATCAGTCCAGTCCAAGAACTTGTGTCAAGTTGGTGTACATTTTTTTTGAATTTATAGTTTGCTCAGGTCAGTCAACATGCCTCGACAATGTAAGAATGACCCCTGAAAGCAGTTCTTTTGCATAATGGTAATATAATGCCATCCATCCCCATTGCCCATTCCGTCCATCTAAAAGAGACATATGACAATATGGATATAGTCCAGTGGCGTAGCGTGGGGTGTGCGGGGTGTGCGGACCGCACAGGGCGGCCACTTTGGGGGGCGGCCAATTTTGGCCAAGGCTGGCATTATGGTACGGTATGGTACGAAATACCATATTGTTTTCTATGTTTTAAATTGAATTATTAAATTTGTTTTTTTATTGTCTAGCATCACGGTTTCAATTTTCATCATTATTACATTGTTCCTCAATCAATAAAATGTAAATCCTTTATATACGTGTGTTTGCTGTAGTGGAAGGTATGTTACGTTTAAGGAAGGGGGCGGCCAATTTGGCTACCGCACAGGGTGGGCAAAACCCACGCTACGGCACTGGGATATACTACTTAAGGCAATCAAATACGACAGTCATCAATGGAATGTTTGTGGAGATCTAAAAGTTATAGGAATGCTTATGGGTATGCAGTCAGGATTCACAAAATTTTGTTGTTTCCTTTGCCTGTGGGACAGTCGCGCCACTATAGAACATTACACCAAAAGTGACTGGCCACTTAGGTATACATATGTCCCAGGGATAAGCAATGTCCAGTCTGTCCCTTTAGTGGATCCCCAAAAGATCTATCTGCCACCTCTTCACATTAAACTTGGTTTAATGAAGAATTTTGTTAAAGCAATGGGTAAAGTCAATTCTGAAGGGTTCCAATACCTTTCAAGGAAATTTCCGAAGGTTACTGCAGCAAAATTGAAGGAAGGAATTTTTGTTGGGCCACAAATAAGGGAGGTTTTGAATGAGACTGAATTTGAAAAAGTCCTAAGTCCGCTGGAATTGAAGGCTTGGCTGGCATTCAAATGGATATTGGATATGTGAAAACTTTCTTGGAAGCAACAAGTCACCTGCGTATAAGGATGGAGTCAAGAACCTCCTTGATGCCTTCAAAGAAATGGAGTGTCGAATGTCGTTAAAAATTCACTTCCTGCATTCCCACTTAGATTTCTTTCCTGAAAACCTTGGTGCAGTGAGTGACGAGCAAGGAGAGCGCTTCCATCAAGATATTCAGATGATGGAGAAGAGCTACCAAGGATATTGGAATGAAAGCATGATGGCGGACCATTGTTGGATGCTGTATCGTGACAATCCAGGCCAAATTTACAAAAGGAAATCACACCCACAGCACTTTTAATAAAATAATGTATATATTCTTTATTTATAAGTACAGTGAATAAAGTATATGATGTATTTGTTGTTTAGCATTCCTAAGTGTGATCTATACATCCATAAATTTTCTTATAGCAATATCAAAAACTTAAAAATATCAAAACCAGTGTATCTATGTAACTATACGTGCTAGAAATAAAATAAAACCAGATTCGGAATCAGCGCGAAATATGCATTAAGAAAAGTGTGATCACGTTTGTGATGAAAAAAAAGTTTCATTTTGTTGGCCAGTGTTATTATCCAAGAAATTTGGTCTCTTTTATTATTGCTTAGTAATTTTTTATTTGCATATTTAACCCTTTCAAGAAGACTGGTACAAATCGGTAGCGTTTCAAATACACGCATTCATAACTTAATCCTACAAAAAAATCCTGCATTAAAGGGTTAATAGTTATTTCACAGTAAACTTAGGATTTTTTATTTTATACATCTACCACGTGGTTGTTGTTGTCATCGCCAATCCCCAAGATCAGTGATATTTAACCTGGAGGTAATTATCCCCCGGGGGTAATTCGGCCTTTTTCTGCGTACAACGAGCTGGCGCCACTGTCCAAAAAAAGCTGAGTTATTGTTCTGCTAAAATTGTGATATTGTTTCCTAATTTTCCTTTTTTCATATTTGTCATTTAAAAAGGAGAGGTGGGGTAATAACGGTTTTGTTGGTTAGCTCAAGGGGTAACAGTGCGAAAAAGGTTAAATGCTACTACACTAGACAAACCTCTCAATTACCCTACAGCTTAAAAAAAAAATTGCGTGTTTATAGAAATTCCTTCCGGTATTTCCGGACTCTTTACTATTTTCATGTCTCTAATCCTTAATTCTTTTCAGACTCTTCCCCCTACCTGTTAGATTGGGAAATTAGTTTTAATTTTTTGTGAAAAAAAATTTCTAGATATGGCCCCAAACTTACGCGAGAGTTCCAACTGCGGAGGAAAATTTTCTCTGTACTTTTCTACCGCTATCTCTTCTAACCCTTTAGTTTGCAGATTTTGTGTAAACGGAAAAGAACTACGAAATGAGATGATTTCGACGAGAGATGAACTTCGAAGAAGAAGAGAGGAGACTGCGTTGAGAGAAGAATTTAGTGTTTTAGCAGCTAGGTTTAACTCCCTGCAGGATTTTGTTTCAGAGAGTTTGGGCGCGAGTTCTCACACAGGACAGAGATCGCGTGAAGACTCTGCGACAAATCACGAACCAGTCGTCATTCTCTCCCCCCTATCTCCTTCGGGGAATCGATCGTTTGAGCCAGTTCGAAATGGTGTCCGACCCTGGCAGCATAAACCTTGCTTAAGAATAGTTACAATTGATAGATTTTCTGTCCCAGCGTCAAAGCAGAATGACACAAAGGAAAGGAGATAAGGCTAGTTAGCGATTCCATTATTCGATGGCAATTATAAGAGTTCTACGGCAGGAACCCAACTCTGAGAAGGAGGTATTGCTATCCTGGAGCCCGTGTTGATGACATCACGGACTCCATAGACGAATTTGGTAAAGATGTTGATGAAAATACGATACTTATGGTGCATGTTGGGCCTAACGATGTTAAGAGTTCTAGGTCATAGGAGCTAATAGAGAAATACAAGCGGCTGATGCGCACTTAAAAGGATAGGACGAATAAATTAATTTTCAGGAATTCTCCCTAGAATAGCAGGATCAGCAGAACTACCTTATGAATAATATTCTTAAGTCCCTTTGCCAACAAGAAAAATATTGAATTCGTCAATTTGTGAGGTAATTTTCTAATAAAAAGGATTTATTTATGCGTGATCATTTTCATGTAAATGGCGTGGGAGCAGTTCGTCTTTGTAAACTATTACATAGCTCTGCGATGTCTTTTCAGGCAAACAACGGCGTAACTCCTATGAAAGTGACCAACCTAACATAAGTTTCTCTTACAGTGAACGACTGCCAAAACGAAGAACCTCGCGATTCTACTGTGGTACTAAAAATTTTATAAATTTATTTTATATTACTACTCGAAGTTTAAGATTTAAATTTAATGGACTATTAAGTATTGTCCTTGACCAAAAATTTGAGGCCGTAGCAATTACTGAATCGTGGCTAAATACAGAGAGTAGAGATTTTCTCAGAGAATATCATATTCGTGGTTATGAGATATTTAATAATGATAGAATAGAAAAAAAGGGTGGTGGTACAATGCTATACGTTCAGTCGCACTTAAAACCTATAATTAAAGAAATTGCAGAAATTGATAATATAAATGCGACGTTTGTTGAAATTAAAGAAAACTCTCGAAAGAAATTAATTGTAGGTTTAGTGTACAGGCCTCCCTTTCAAACCCCCGATCTAGTGATAACAGGCATCAGGAACTAATTTTTGGTGTAAGTAGTGAACATAATGCGATAATTATCTACAGATCTACAGAAGATAAGGCTAACAAAGACCCTAAGATCCACTCTAAGGTTAGCCCGAGAGAAAGAAGAGAGTAGGGGGTTAAAAGAAGAGAATAAGGGGTTAAGTAAGTAGCAAAACCTATCATTCGTGGGTTAACATTCATTCAGAAAAAGACCTGAATTTATCTTGCTGGGATTCGGGTGGTCCTTTGCAGTCTAATTCCGGTCGTCGACTATACGAGAGTTTGCTCAAAAGTTCACTTCTTCAAATGGTCAAAGAACCCATCGGAGAACGCAGTATAATAGATTCAGTTTTAATTACAGACCTAGACTTAATTAATAATATATCTGTAGGAAACTACTTCTCCACCAGTGATCATAGGCAAATAACATTTTAAATTAAAGTTAATGTTCATAATTTGGAGAGCCTGGAATACGTTTTGGATTTTGAAAGAAAATTTCGTGACATAAAACTGCAACTTTCGACCCATAGTTGGGCTGAGGCTCTGTCGCACGATGATATTAATGGCATATGGACTCTTTTGTATAATTATTTTAATCGTTTCGAATCAATATCCCATTATGTAAAAAAAGAATGACGAAGTCCGTTAAGCCTAAATGGTGGAATGCTAAAATTAAAAGTAGCTTAATGTTAAAATGGAATGTGTATCTCAAATTGAAAGAAACAAATAATTTGTCCGATGAAAAAGTTTACAAGCTATTGAGAAGGCGAAGTAAAAAATAAGCACAACTATGAGCTGTGAGTATATGTAGTGAACCACATTAAATAAATTCCGAAGGAATTCTCTATTACAGTATGTTAGGAATAAAAAAGTAGCTTGGCAGACCATTGGTACACTCATAGGCGAAAACGACGAACAATTTTACAAATAACGGAAGTTTTAGATAAATTCTCTTCCGTGTTTACTTACGAAAATATGAACAACATTCCTGTTGCCGTAATCATGTTCAGTGATGTTCATTTAAAGCTTCACGATTTTACCATTAGTGAAACCGAAGTACTCTCGGCCAGAGGTAAAATTAATTCAAATTAAACGCTTGGTCCAGGTAACCTCTATCCTTGGGAACTTAAAGAAATGAATTGCGCAATAGTCTCTCCTATCACATATATATTTAATAATAAATCGTTACAGTCTGGAGAAGTTTCGCTCGATTGAAAACTTAAAAACATTACGCCAATATTTAAAAAAGGGAACAAATTGCTTCCGGAAAATTATCGTCCCATTAGTCTAACTTCAGTAGTTGGTAAGTTTATGAACATGATCATTCAGGACAAAATAGTTAATCACTTAGAAATTAATTAATTAATCAAAGATTCTCAACGCGAGTTTCAACGTAATCATAACTAGGAGAAATCTACAAACTAAACTTTGCCTCATATATGCATCAAATCGTCCATAATACTGCTCCAAAACAAAATATTAGCTTGCCAAACACAACACCGTTGTAACACAAGACAATCAGACACGTACATCAAAAAATCGAATTATATTCTATATTGTGGAACAAGATCCTAAGCTTCAACTGATCCAAACCTTTGGAATTCATTGATCAAGAGATAAAACAATCTAACCATTAAAAACTTTCTATAGGAAACTGAAAGACAAATTCATCAACATATACAAGTCATAACTCTGTATTCCCTGTTTTATTTCAGTAACAAAATTAAACTTTTTTAGGTGCTACTGTAGTATGCGGTCTACCTACGATTCGGCGGTCTACCTTTTAATTATAGCTTCTTATCTTGTTTACTAATTGTTTGTTTACATCCCATTGTCAATCGCCCTTGACGATTGGTTAGGTTTAGTCATGATATTTTCGTTAGTTTTAACGAAAATATCATGATTAAACCTAACCAATCGTAGGTAGACCGCATACTACAGTAGCACCCTTTTTTACACTTGTATCCATATTTATTTTCAGAAAGCAAAAAATAGTAATAAATGGTAAGATAAAACTAAGTACACACAAGGTCAAGGTGTCTAAGATTGTTAAGATACTCAATTAGCAAGTTAATGGAGCAAGTGTAGTTACGTCCCCCTGTGGTGCCTAGCACTTTGAGGACCAAGGGACATATTTGTCCCAACGGAAATAATAATATAAATCGTACAATGACGCAACATTTCTACAAATACATCTACATGTTTATATAGGTATCGTTTAGTTGTCGGAAAATTAAACCAAAAATGGGTAATTTAAGTGTCTATAGTTACTAACGTATCTAATTGTAAATAACAATAAAACTTACACTTTTAAGTTCAAAGAAACGTATACCGGTCGTCAAAGGGCTAGTGTAGTTTGCGTTCCCCTACATTATCCTAATGTAGTTTGCTTTCCCCAACTTTGTCCGCTTATACCTAATCAAATAAAACGTTAACATTAACGAAAATATTACGACTTAACCTAACCAATCGTCAATTTATATATATATATATATATATATATATATATATATTATATATATATATATAACCTAACCAATCGTCAATTTATATATATATATATATATATATATATATATATATATATATATATATAAATTTACGATTGGTTAAATTAAGTCGTAATATTTTCGTTAGTTTTAACGTTTTATTTGATGGATTCATTTAAAAAATGCCTCCTAAAGATCCTAGTGCAGTTTACGTTCCCCAACTTTGAACTAGTGTAGTTTGTGTCCCCTTTTGCGTCAGGGGGACGTAAACTACACTTGCTCCAAGTTAATTAATGTTTCGATATTTTAATTACACAACTACAGTATATAATAATTATATTTCACCGTTTAATATCCAAATAAATACAAAGGTACTGTATAATCTTATCTGAATACCTAAATGTAATTATGTGTTGTTAGTATGTGACTGTGTAATCTTAGCTGAATATCCACACTGCATGTAATTTTAAACGCATGTTTGTAGCTTACAACAGATAATCTTCATGTACTTTTCTCTCTTTGCCTTTATATCTTTAGTAAATCTAGTGTACATTATGTACACTAGATTTAATAACTTAATAATTTAATAACTAGATTTAATAACTTCCCTTCACTGCATTCTCTAACAAGATTTACCATACAACTCCATTAAGCCAATAATGCTTGTAAATGGCAGCAGTTCTATGCTAAGTTAAGTCCATGAAAGCATTACCGTCCCATTTATCTGAATTTATAATGGGCCTGTGTGTATGTGTGGGTGCCGGTGCATATTTATGGGTACACATGCATGCATCTGCGGTTCGAAGTTGATGGGGGTTCTGGTTAGGTGGCAGCAACGGATTTGTTACTCTGGAGTAGCTGGTACTGTATAGGGGATCGCAGTAGTTCTTCTTATACTACTCTCCGATTTCTTCTTGTAGTGGATAGGAGGTTTCTGTGGAGCTTACTAAATTCTCTGAAGGTTCTCCCGATTCCTCTTGTAACGTATCGGGAAATTATTTTCCTCTATTTAAGACTAAGTTTTCTGAAGAGAGCAAGGCTCGAAGGAGAAGACAAAGATATTCTCTTACTGTAGTTTACTGCTAAGATGTTACAGGTAATGCTCAGCCTCTAATTTAGATCAGACAATCAGACTGAACACTGGAGAAATTTTAGGCGTTTATATACAACATTTTTAATGACATCCTTATTATTTAATACTGACCTGTTTTGTTTTTTATTCTCAATAGGCTGAATTATTTTGTAAAATATTTAAAGTTAAGGTAACTATTTTAGCTGCAGCAATGTCAAGACAGATAAGCAAGATATTTGAAGAAGCCATATTTTTATTTTAAACTACATTTTGACAGATCTGATGCTATCATGATCTGCCGAGTTAACTAAAAATGGAAATTGAAATATGCATTTTATTATGAATTACAATTAAACATGTATATAAGAACAAAAATTAAATGCTTAAGATCTAAAATTAAACATTAAGCAAGACATGACTTCATCTTTTACAACGAAGAGAGAATGTATTTAGAAAATGAACAGTACAGAATTTAACAAGATTACATTATTAAGCTAAATCTAAAAAATGATTAAGTAATTTAAAAAGAAATAATTCACCAATTATTCAGCAAAAATAAAATAGAAAGCAAATCAAAAATTTTATCCGAACTTACATCAGCGTTATGCGAGTTTGGACTCTATGTGTAAAAATGAATATAAAAACGTACATATATAAGAATCATATTATAATATATAAACATATATGAATATAGGAATTATTCATTGTTCATTTTTACACGTGTATGTATATGTATATATACACAGTGTGTTAGATGTACATGTGTCTACATTAATGTGCATCATCAATATGTGTTAAAACAATAATAAATTGTAATATTGATATTTTATTGTTGTTTTTGTTGTTGTTACTGCTGTTTTATATTGTTTATTCTACTACGATACATATGCTTAGGAATGCATTACTTGTTGCACTATTTTATATATATATATATATGTTAACCCCCCTTTTATGGCCCTGAGTCGGTTCGGATCGACGGGGGTTCTCGTTAGGAGGCTGCAACGGATATTTCTTCTATAACATTCTAATTCTTTTCGGTCGCCACTCTGTTAAACTCTTGGCTACAGACTCGCCAGACTGTTATGCCAATATCTTCTATGGTGCTTGGGTTGTCTCTTAATTTGGGCAAAGGGTCGCCAATTTTTAATTCTTCTCTTTTTATAATACTCTGATACTTTCTCTGATACTTTCTCTGATACTAAAATTATCGGCTTTTCTTTTATAACATGTCGACTTAACTGACTGAGTTCCTGAAGAGAACAAGGCTCGAAGGAAAAAGATAAAAACTTCTTTTACTTTAGTTTACTTCTTAAAAATATACAGGTACTGCTCTGAATTTATAGGGGTAGAGGTTCGACCTCTTTCGACCATGGCTCAGGCCGGAATCTAAAAAATATTAAGAAGGCAAGGGGCCTCTGCCCCCTCCCCAGCGGGCTGCAGTCCAAAGAAGAGTCTCGTAATGAAGTTCTCTGATGAAGTACTAATCTGAAGTCCAAGAGAAGTCCTATGAGAAAAGTGCATGTATAATAAACTTAAATGTTTTGGGGAGGACAGTTGAAGGTTAAATTTCCCCCCTTTTTAAACACATGATCAGATGTTTTGAAAGATTATAAATAAAAAATAAAAACTAATTTGTATTTTTCGCCGTCTACATTTATGAAGGCGATATCATTTCGTAATAGTACACATAAGTACAAATTAAGTACACGACTGAGTACGTATTAATTTGGTTCATTACAATTACGATTACAATTATGGATTACTTCACATACGCTTATGATTGTCCATTACAGTTCTATTAAAGTACATTCTTACATTATAAATTAAATCATTACATTTAATTACAGTTTCAATGAGTACATTACAAGTTATTATTAATTACAGTTTCATTAAAGTACATTACGTTATATTAAATTAAAGTATTACAGCTAATTACAATTAAACAGTTTACTATAACTTTTTTTTTTTTTTTCAGTGCCTCACATTAATAGACAATTAAGATGTTAAATATAATACAAAGTACATGGCACTTACGAGATAATTTTTTACGAAATAATATGTTATAATGTTATAAATTTGAAATCAGAGCGAACGGAGGTATTTATCTTCGAAGCGCTCGATTCTGTCAGTCAGCGGAATTCGAACCTTCGTCTCAGCAATAATAAACAACTTGCGAGAGGTGAAATAATAAAAGAAAATAAAACGTAAAAGAATACATGTACGTAATCATGATCGTCAATAGACATGTACGACTGCACACAGTAGTGTACACATATCATTCGTCACACAATAGGTTGTGTGCGTAATATAGACACGAGTAAACATAGACTGATAAGTTGATAGGGCATAAGTAGACAATAGGTAGATGAATGAATAAGTAATAAAATTAATAAAGGATAGCGGTCAAGAAAGAACATGAATGTAAGAATGATTATGGTTGAATAATGAGTATGGTTGAATAATAATGTTTATACTACATAACACACAACATTATTACTAAAGAATTTACCATACATTGAATACGGAAGATGTCCAAATACTAAGAACGTGATTCGTGTACAAAGTATGGGAAACGTAAAGAGAATAAGTTATTTTATGACGTCATAGTGTATAAGTCATTATTTAGAAAAGATGAATTAGGGAAATACAGTAATGAATAAAGAAGTATAAATCGAAATTCTATCCAAAACTCGCTTAGGCGATTTTGATTTCTTATGTAAAAATGAACATTCAACATAAAACTATACGAACATAAGTTCTGCATCAAGACAATGAATCCATATAATGATGGTGTAGGAATTGTTCATTGTTCACTTTTTACAGTATTTCCCCCCCTAAATGGTATTAATACAATAATATAATACAATAATACAATTGATAACTAATTTTATTGACTATTGTAGATAAAAAATCGAATTATGTAATGGATGATGTATAGACCTGTGGTCAAGTGTGTATTTTACAATTTCGAGGGACAGATTAGCTGATAGGATTGTTCAAGTAACTAAATGTTCAATGATTTTAGCATAAGGTTTGTATATATATATAGTGTGCATACATGCATTTTTATTGACTGTTGTAGGTACAAATCGAATTACGTAGTGGATGATGTATAGACCTGTGGGCCAAATGTGTATTTATGTTTATTGGGTACAAAGTGTGTATTTTATAATTTCGAGACACAGATTAGCTGATAGGATTGTTAAATTAACTGTATAAATGCATGAGCGAGAATTTATATAAAGTAAGCAATAATTATTATGTATTATGATGATAATGTTTGCATACGCGTTTTAATGCAAAAGTGACTGGAGGACGGAACGTAAATGAATTCGAATGTGTCAAAAGTAATAAATTCACTTAGGATTATAGATTTTACATCATTAATCAGTTACACGTATAAGGTATTAAAAAAAAGACGTACTTAGAAGACCTTACGAGTAATGACAGTAACTCTCACGGTTTTAAAATTGAATTTCGACACACAATTAAAATTCGACTACGACAATTACTCAGTATTAATCGAATTAAAAAAATATAAAAATATAAAGTTTGGAAATAGAAATCAATGATAAACTATAATAAACTAAGCATATAATATTCTTAAAAATAAAAAAAACACAACTTAACAACGGAGGTTATGTTCCATAGTACTAAGAGGAATTAACCATGGTTGAACCATTTCTCCGGTTGTCACTGGGTTCAACTGGGGTTGGGGGTATGAAATAAAATAAACTTTAAAAGACAAAGTTTGTAGTACGACATTCGGGGGAATTGAGTGACTAAGCGGGGGGTATAATCTGAAATTGACAATTACATCTTTTGTGAGCACTTTGCTCTTTTTTTTAAAAAAAGATTGCTTGTCACACTACTTAGAACAAAAAATTAAAAGAGTTCAACAAACGGAGACGCATGTTCCTCATATACATTACAATAATTACGAAAATCGTTACAAACAATTGTAAAAACGGCTTTGTTACAAACAATAAAATGCCATTTTACCTATATATTTATATACGCAACAATGGCTATGAAAAAAAAGACAAATCGGTCCATTTCCTTCTTACAAACAATAAAAAAGTTTAAACTAAAGACGCAACCCGTCAATTCAGGTTGAATTAATTCTCTTTTTACAACACAAAAAAGGTTGAATTAAATTCTTAGATTACATTTTCTTAAATTAAATTCTCTTAACTTACAAAGAAAAGTTGAATTCAATTGACCTGCATTGAAAACTAACTTGGGGCTCGAAATAAAAATGACTTGGGACTTGGAAACTTGGAATAATACTGATTTGGAAGAAAACTGACTTGAAAAATAACCGACTTGAACTCTCTAACTTCAAATAAAACTGACTTGAACTCTATCAAGTATTCTGAAACTGAAAATGAACTTAACTGTCTAACTTGAACGCTTGTCAAGTATTCTGAAACTTAAACTGTCTAACTTGAACGCTTGTCAAGTATTCTGAAACTTAAACTGTCTAACTTGAACGCTTGTCAAGTATTTTGAAACTTAAACTGTCTAACTTGAACGCTTGTCAAGTAAAGATTAACTGAAAATGGAAAATGACTGCACTTGATCTCTATTCAAGTGGAGACGATTAACCTCTGTTTTGGTTGACCCTCTTGGTGCAACCTTCTGACTTGAAAAACTGACTTCAAACAATTACTTCAAAAAATGACTTCAAAAAATGACTTCAAAAAATGACTTCAAAAAAATGACTTCAAAATTACTTCAAGTATCTTTATAAATCTCTGGGGTTTGGTTGTCCCTTTTGGTTACAACCAACTGAAACTGTCTGAAAACTGAAAATGGAACTTGAAACTGCTTCAAGTAACTCTATAACTCTATAAACTCTCTATAAACTCTCTCTTTCTTAATTTGCAAGTCAATTCAATTCAATAATTTGAAAAAAAAATTCCAAACAGAAATATAAAATGTAAACAACATTTCACTCGAATGTACGGGAAGGTACATAAAATAAAATTATTCTATACTGAATATAATAGTGCAAATAACTGTGACAATTGACTCTGCGACAATTGACTCTGTGACAATTGACTCTGCGACAATTGACTCTGCGACAATTGACTCTGCGACAATTAACTCTGTGACAATACTGTTTTCAATAAAAAAATGTATCACTGGTGTCTGAAGTGTTCACTGTGTTTTGTGTTAATTCTGGCTCAATACTAAATATTAATTGTTAATAATAATGACTTTTCAAATGTTTAGAAATTATTTTAAAAAAGAGTTTTGTACTTAACAAGATTCCTACGGCGAAATCCTTAGAGACGTGTCCTGAAGACGTGTCTTGCTGGCCACTTGTTCCTGGATGAAAACTAGGCGTGCAGAACTTGGAGTCGTGACGCACCGGTTCAAGGGTGGATGTGACGAACTAGAAGTCGTGACACGCCGGTCCAAGGGTGGATGTGACGAACTAGAAGTCGTGACACGCCGGTCAACTGGGTGGATGTGACGAACTAGAAGTTGTGACACACCGGTCAACTGGGTGTTGGTTCTGGTTCCAGGGTCTGGAAGACTGGAAGAATCCTGGAGTCGTGAAGATCCTGGTTAAAGGGTCTGGAAGACTGGAAGAATCCTGGAGTCGTGAAGATCCTGGTTAAAGGGTCCAGTCTTGTTATCTTCCTTCTTCTATGTGTTTATCCTGGTATAGGGTCGCCAGTTTTTAGACCCCATATCTTCTTCTTCTTCTTCTTATCCTGGCTATGGGTCTGGGGTCTCTCGTATAGACGAGGCGCTTCTTGGTTAAGGGGCAAGGGGCCTCTGCCCCCTCCCCGCAGCGAGGCTGCAGTCCAAAGAAGAGTCTCGTAATGAAGTTCTCTGATGAAGTACTAATCTGAAGTCCAATGAAGAAGTCCTATGAAGAAGTGCCATGTATAATATAAACTTAAATGTTTTGGGGGAGGACAGTTGAAGGTTAAATTTCCCCCCTTTTTAAACACATGATCAGATGTTTTGAAAGATTACAAATAAAAATTTAAAAAAATAAAAATAAAAACTAATTTGTATTTTTCGCCATCCACATTTATGAAGGCGATATCATTTCGTAATAGTACACATAAGTACAAATTAAGTACACGACTGAGTACGTATTAATTTTGGTTCATTACAATTACGATTACAATTATGGATTACTTCACATACGCTTATGATTGTCCATTACAGTTCTATTAAAGTACATTCTTACATTATAAATTAAATCATTACATTTAATTACAGTTTCAATGAAGTACATTACAAGTTATTATTAATTACAGTTTCATTAAAGTACATTACGTTATATTAAATTAAAGTATTACAGCTAATTACAATTAAACAGTTACTATAACTTTGTTTTTTTGTTTTTCAGTGCCTCACATTAATAGACAATTAAGATGTTAAATATAATACAAAGTACATGGCACTTACGAGATAATTTATTTACGAAATAATATGTTATAATGTTATAAATTTGAAATCAGAGCGAGCGGAGGTATTTATCTTCGAAGCGCTCGATTCTGTCAGTCAGCGGAATTCGAACCTTCGTCTCAGCAATAATAAACAACTTGCGAGAGGTGAAATAATAAAAGAAAATAAAACGTAAAAAGAATACATGTACGTAATCATGATCGTCAATAGACATGTACGACTGCACACAGTAGTGTACACATATCATTCGTCACACAATAGGTTGTGTGCGTAATATAGACACGAGTAAACATAGACTGATAAGTTGATAGGGCATAAGTAGACAATAGGTAGATGATGAATAAGTAATAAAATTAATAAAGGATAGCGGTCAAGAAAGAACATGAATGTAAGAATGATTATGGTTGAATAATGAGTATGGTTGAATAATAATGTTTATACTACATAACACCACAACATTATTACTAAAGAATTTACCATACATTGAATACGGAAGATGTCCAAATACTAAGAACGTGATTCGTGTACAAAGTATGGGAAACGTAAAGAGAATAAGTTATTTTATGACGTCATAGTGTATAAGTCATTATTTAGAAAAGATGAATTAGGGAAATACAGTAATGAATAAAGAAGTATAAATCGAAATTCTATCCAAAAACTCGCTTAGGCGATTTTGATTTCTTATGTAAAAATGAACATTCAACATAAAACTATACGAACATAAGTTCTGCATCAAGACAATGAATCCATATAATGATGGTGTAGGAATTGTTCATTGTTCACTTTTTACAGTATTTCCCCCCCTAAATGGTATTAATACAATAATATAATACAATGTAATACAATTGATAACTAATTTTATTGACTATTGTAGATAAAAAATCGAATTATGTAATGGATGATGTATAGACCTGTGGTCAAGTGTGTATTTTACAATTTCGAGGGACAGATTAGCTGATAGGATTGTTCAAGTACTAATGTTCAATGATTTTAGCATAAGGTTTGTATATATATATATAGTGTGCATACATGCATTTTTATTGACTGTTGTAGGTACAAATCGAATTACGTAGTGGATGATGTATAGACCTGTGGCCAAATGTGTATTTATGTTTATTGGGTACAAAGTGTGTATTTTATAATTTCGAGACACAGATTAGCTGATAGGATTGTTAAATTAACTGTATAAATGCATGAGCGAGAATTTATATAAAGTAAGCATAATTATTATGTATTATGATGATAAGTTTGCATACGCGTTTTAATGCAAAAGTGACTGGAGGGACGGAACGTAAATGAATTCGAATGTGTCAAAAGTAATAAAATTCACTTAGGATTATAGATTTTACATCATTAATCAGTTACACGGTATAAGGTAATTAAAAAAGACGTACTTAGAAGACCTTACGAGTAATCACAGTACTCTCACGTTTTAAAATTGAATTTCGACACACAATTAAATTCGACTACGACAATTACTCAGTATTAATCGAATTAAAAAAATATAAAAAATATAAAGTTTGGAATAGAAATCAATGATAACTATAATAAACTAAGCATATAATATTCTTAAAAATAAAAAAACACAACTTAACAAACGGAGGTTATGTTCCATAGTACTAAAGAGGAATTAACCATGATTGAACCATTTTCTCCGGTTGTCACTGGGTTCAACTGGGGTTGGGGGTATGAAAATAAAATAAATTTAAAGACAAAGTTTGTAGTACGACATTCGGGGGAATTGATGACTAAGCGGGGGTATAAGTCTGAAATTGACAATTACATCTTTTGTGAGCACTTTGCTCTTTTTTTTAAAAAAGATTGCTTTGTCACAACTACTTAGAACAAAAAAATTAAAAGAGTTCACAAACGAGGGACGGCATGTTCCTCATATACATTACATAATTACGGAAAATCGTTACAAACAATTGTAAAAACGGCTTTGTTACAAACAATAAAATGCCATTTTACCTATATATTTATATACGCAACAATGGCATGAAAAAGAAAAGACAAATCGGTCCATTTCCTTCTTACAAACAAGAAAAAAGTTTAAACTAAAGACGCAACCCGTCAATTCAGGTTGATTAAATTCTCTTTTTACAACACAAAAAAGGTGAATTAAATTCTTAGATTACATTTTCTTAAATTAAATTCTCTTAACTTACAAAGAAAAAGTTGAATTCAATTGACTGCATTGAAAACTAACTTGGGGCTCGAAATAAAAATGACTTGGGACTTGGAACACTTGGAATAATACTGATTTGGAAGAAAACTGACTTGAAAAATAACCGACTTGAACTCTCTAACTTCAAATAAAACTGACTTGAACTCTATCAAGTATTCTGAAACTGAAAATGAACTTAACTGTCTAACTTGAACGCTTGTCAAGTATTCTGAAACTTAAACTGTCTAACTTGAACGCTTGTCAAGTATTCTGAAACTTAAACTGTCTAACTTGAACGCTTGTCAAGTATTTTGAAACTTAAACTGTCTAACTTGAACGCTTGTCAAGTAAAGATTAACTGAAAATGGAAAATGACTGCACTTGATCTCTATTCAAGGGAGACGATTAACCTCTGTTTGGTTGACCCTCTTGGTGCAACCTTCTGACTTGAAAAACTGACTTCAAACAATTACTTCAAAAAATGACTTCAAAAAATGACTTCAAAAAATGACTTCAAAAAAATGACTTCAAAATTACTTCAAGTATCTTTATAAATCTCTGGGGTTTGGTTGTCCCTTTTGGTTACAACCAACTGAAACTGTCTGAAACTGAAAATGGAACTTGAAACTGCTTCAAGTAACTCTATAACTCTATAAACTCTCTATAACTCTCTCTTTCTTAATTTGCAAGTCAATTCAATTCAATAATTTGAAAAAAAAATTCCAAACAGAAATATAAAATGTAAACAACATTTCACTCGAATGTACGGGAAGGTACATAAAATAAAATTATTCTATACTGAATATAATAGTGCAAATAACTGTGACAATTGACTCTGCGACAATTGACTCTGTGACAATTGACTCTGCGACAATTGACTCTGCGACAATTAACTCTGTGACAATACTGTTTTCAATAAAAAAAATGTATCACTGGTGTCTGAAGTGTTCACTGTGTTTTGTGTTAATTCTGGCTCAATACAAATATTATTGTTAATAATAATGACTTTTCAAATGTTTAGAAATTATTTTAAAAAAGAGTTTTGTACTTAACAAGATTCCTACGGCGAAATCCTTAGGACGTGTCCTGAAGACGTGTCTTGCTGGCCACTTGTTCCTGGATGAAAACTAGGCGTGCAGAACTTGGAGTCGTGACGCACCGGTTCAAGGGTGGATGTGACGAACTAGAAGTCGGACACGCCGGTCCAAGGGTGGATGTGACGAACTAGAAGTCGTGACACGCCGGTCAACTGGGTGGATGTGACGAACTAGAAGTTGTGACACACCGGTCAACTGGGTGTTGGTTCTGGTTCCAGGGTCTGGAAGACTGAAGAATCCTGGAGTCGTGAAGATCCTGGTTAAAGGGTCTGGAAGACTGGAAGAATCCTGGAGTCGTGAAGATCCTGGTTTAAAGGGTCCAGTCTTGTTATCTTCCTTCTTCTATGTGTTTATCCTGGTATAGGGTCGCCAGTTTTTAGACCCCATATCTTCTTCTTCTTCTTCTTATCCTGGCTATGGGTCGGGTCTCTCGTATAGACGAGGCGTTCTTGGTTAAGGGGCAAGGGGCCTCTGCCCCCCCCGCAGCGAGGCTGCAGTCCAAAGAAGAGTCTCGTAATGAAGTCTCTGATGAAGTACTAATCTGAAGTCCAATGAAGAAGTCCTATGAAGAGGTGCCATGTATAATATAAACTTAAATGTTTTGGGGGAGAACAGTTGAAGGTTAAATTTCCCCCTTTTAAACACATGATCAGATGTTTTGAAAGATTACAAATAAAAATTTAAAAAAATAAAAATAAAAACTAATTTGTATTTTTCGCCGTCTACATTTATGAAGGCGATATCATTTCGTAATAGTCACATAAGTACAAATTAAGTACACGACTGAGTACGTATTAATTTTGGTTCATTACAATTACGATTACAATTATGGATTACTTCACATACGCTTATGATTGTTCCATTACAGTTCTATTAAAGTACATTCTTACATTATAAATTAAATCATTACATTTAATTACAGTTTCAATGAAGTACATTACAAGTTATTAATTACAGTTTCATTAAAGTACATTACGTTATATTAAATTAAAGTATTACAGCTAATTACAATTAAACAGTTACTATAACTTTGTTTTTTTGTTTTTCAGTGCCTCACATTAATAGACAATTAAGATGTTAAATAGAATACCAAGTACATGGCACTTACGAGATAATTTATTTACGAAATAATAGTTATACTGTTATAAATTTGAAATCAGAGCGAACGGAGGTATTTATCTTCGAAGCGCTCGATTCTGTCAGTCAGCGGAATTCGAACCTTCGTCTCAGCAATAATAAACAACTTGCGAGAGGTGAAATAATAAAAGAAAATAAAACGTAAAAGAATACATGTACGTAATCATGATCGTCAATAGACATGTACGACTGCACACAGTAGTGTACACATATCATTCGTCACACAATAGGTTGTGTGCGTAATTATAGACACGAGTAAACATAGACTGATAAGTTGATAGGGCATAAGTAGACAATAGGTAGATGAATGAATAAGTAATAAATTAATAAAGGATAGCGGTCAAGAAAGAACATGAATGTAAGAATGATTATGGTTGAATAATGAGTATGGTTGAATAAATGTTTATACTACATAACACCACAACATTATTACTAAAGAATTTACCATACATTGAATACGGAAGATGTCCAAATACTAAGAACGTGATTCGTGTACAAAGTAGGGAAACGTAAAGAGAAAAAGTTATTTTATGACGTCATAGTGTATAAGTCATTAATTAGAAAAGATGAATTAGGGAAATACAGTAATGAATAAAGAAGTATAAATCGAAATTCTATCCAAAACTCGCTTAGGCGATTTTGGTTTCTTATGTAAAAAATGAACATTCAACATAAAACTATACGAACATAAGTTCTGCATCAAGACAATGAATCCATATAATGATGGTGTAGGAATTGTTCATTGTTCACTTTTTACAGTATTTCCCCCCCTAAATGGTATTAATACAATAAAATAATACAATGTAATACAATTGATAACTAATTTTATTGACTATTGTAGATAAAAAATCGAATTATGTAATGGATGATGTATAGACCTGTGGTCAAGTGTGTATTT
Source organism: Bathynomus jamesi (assembly GCA_023014485.1). NCBI lineage: Eukaryota > Metazoa > Arthropoda > Malacostraca > Isopoda > Cirolanidae > Bathynomus > Bathynomus jamesi. The sequence goes on along the minus strand of JAJOZX010005224.1, from coordinate 247,304 downwards.
TACAATTTCGAGGGACAGATTAGCTGATAGGATTGTTCAAGTAACTAAATGTTCAATGATTTTAGCATAAGGTTTGTATATATATATATAGTGTGCATACATGCATTTTTATTGACTGTTGTAGGTACAAATCGAATTACGTAGTGGATGATGTATAGACCTGTGGCCAAATGTGTATTTATGTTTATTGGGTACAAAGTGTGTATTTTATAATTTCGAGACACAGATTAGCTGATAGGATTGTTAAATTAACTGATAAATGCATGAGCGAGAATTTTTATAAAGTAAGCAATAATTATTATGTATTATGATGATAATGTTTGCATACGCGTTTTAATGCAAAAGTGACTGGAGGGACGGAACGTTAATGAATTCGAATGTGTCAAAAGTAATAAAATTCACTTAGGATTATAGATTTTACATCATTAATCAGTTACACGTATAAGGTAATTAAAAAAAGACGTACTTAGAAGACCTTACGAGTAATGACAGTAACTCTCACGGTTTTAAAATTGAATTTCGACACACAATTAAATTCGACTACGACAATTATCAGTATTAATCGAATTAAAAAAAATATAAAAAATATAAAGTTTGGAAATAGAAATCAATGATAAACTATAATAAACTAAGCATATAATATTCTTAAAAATAAAAAAAACACAACTTAACAAACGGAGGTTTATGAATATACTAAAGAGGAATTAACCATGATTGAACCATTTCTCCGGTTGTCACTGGGTTCAACTGGGGTTGGGTATGAAAATAAAATAAATTTAAAAGACAAAGTTTGTAGTACGACATTCGGGGGAATTGAGTGACTAAGCGGGGGGTATAAGTCTGAAATTGACAATTACATCTTTCGTGAGCACTTTGCTCTTTTTTTTTTAAAAAAAGATTGCTTGTCACACTACTTAGAACAAAAAATTAAAAGAGTTCAACAAACGGAGGGACGGCATGTTCCTCATATACATTACAATAATTACGAAAATCGTTACAAACAATTGTAAAAACAGTTTTGTTACAAACAATAAAATGCCATTTTACCTATATATTTATATACGCAACAATGGCATGAAAAAGAAAAGACAAATCGGTCCATTTCCTTCTTACAAACAAGAAAAAAGTTTAAACTAAAGACGCAACCCGGTCAATTCAGGTTGAATTAAATTCTCTTTTACAACACAAAAAAAGGTTGAATTAAATTCTTAGATTACATTTTCTTAAATTAAATTCTCTTAACTTACACAGAAAAAGTTGAATTCAATTGACTGCATTGAAAACTAACTTGGGGCTCGAAATAAAAATGACTTGGGACTTGGAATACTTGGAATAATACTGATTTGGAAGAAAACTGACTTGAAAAATAACCGACTTGAACTCTCTAACTTCAAATAAAACTGACTTGAACTCTATCAAGTATTCTGAAACTGAAAATGAAACTTAACTGTCTAACTTGAACGCTTGTCAAGTATTCTGAAACTTAAACTGTCTAACTTGAACGCTTGTCAAGTATTCTGAAACTTAAACTGTCTAACTTGAACGCTTGTCAAGTATTTTGAAACTTAAACTGTCTAACTTGAACGCTTGTCAAGTAAAGATTAACTGAAAATGGAAAATGACTGCACTTGATCTCTATTCAAGTGGAGACGATTAACCTCTGTTTTGGTTGACCCTCTTGGTGCAACCTTCTGACTTGAAAACTGACTTCAAACAATTACTTCAAAAAATGACTTCAAAAAATGACTTCAAAAAATGACTTCAAAAAAATGACTTCAAATTACTTCAAGTATCTTTAAATCTCTGGGGTTTGGTTGTCCCTTTTGGTTACAACCAACTGAAACTGTCTGAAAACTGAAAATGGAACTTGAAACTGCTTCAAGTAACTCTATAACTCTATAAACTCTCTATAAACTCTCTCTTTCTTAATTTGCAAGTCAATTCATTCAATAATTTGAAAAAAAAATTCCAAACGAAATATAAAATGTAAACAACATTTCACTCGAATGTACGGAAGGTACATAAAATAAAATTATTCTATACTGAATTAATAGTGCAAATAACTGTGACAATTGACTCTGCGACAATTGACTCTGTGACAATTGACTCTGCGACAATTGACTCTGCGACAATTGACTCTGCGACAATTAACTCTGTGACAATACTGTTTTCAATAAAAAATGTATCACTGGTGTCTGAAGTGTTCACTGTGTTTTGTGTTAATTCTGGCTCAATACTAATATTAATTGTAATAATAATGACTTTTCAAATGTTTAGAAATTATTTTAAAAAGAGTTTTGTACTTAACAAGATTCCTACGGGCGAAATCCTTAGAGACGTGTCCTGAAGACGTGTCTTGCTGGCCACTTGTTCCTGGATGAAAACTAGGCGTGCAGAACTTGGAGTCGTGACGCACCGGTTCAAGGGTGGATGTGACGAACTAGAAGTCGTGACACGCCGGTCCAAGGGTGGATGTGACGAACTAGAAGTCGTGACACGCCGGTCAACTGGGTGGATGTGACGAACTAGAAGTTGTGACACACGGTCAACTGGGTGTTGGTTCTGGTTCCAGGGTCTGGAAGACTGGAAGAATCCTGGAGTCGTGAAGATCCTGGTTAAAGGGTCTGGAAGACTGGAAGAATCCTGGAGTCGTGAAGATCCTGGTTAAAGGGTCCAGTCTTGTTATCTTCCTTTTCTATGTGTTTATCCTGGTATAGGGTCGCCAGTTTTAGACCCCATATCTTCTTCTTCTTCTTCTTATCCTGCTATGGGTCTGGGGTCTCTCGTATAGACGAGGCGTTCTTGGTTAAGGGGCAAGGGGCCTCTGCCCCCTCCCCGCAGCGAGGCTGCAGTCCAAAGAAGAGTCTCGTAATGAAGTTCTCTGATGAAGTACTAATCTGAAGTCCAATGAAGAAGTCCTATGAAGAAGTGCCATGTATAATATAAACTTAAATGTTTTGGGGGAGGACAGTTGAAGGTTAAATTTCCCCCCTTTTTAAACACATGATCAGATGTTTTGAAAGATTACAAATAAAAATTTAAAAAAATAAAAATAAAAACTAATTTGTATTTTTCGCCGTCTACATTTATGAAGGCGATATCATTTCGTAATAGTACACATAAGTACAAATTAAGTACACGACTGAGTACGTATTAATTTTGGTTCATTACAATTACGATTACAATTATGGATTACTTCACTACGCTTATGATGTCCATTACAGTTCTATTAAAGTACATTCTTACATTATAAATTAAATCATTACATTTAATTACAGTTTCAATGAAGTACATTACAAGTTATTATTAATTACAGTTTCATTAAAGTACATTACGTTATATTAATTAAAGTATTACAGCTAATTACAATTAAACAGTTACTATAACTTTGTTTTTTGTTTTTCAGTGCCTCACATTAATAGACAATTAAGATGTTAAATATAATACAAAGTACATGGCACTTACGAGATAATTATTTACGAAATAATATGATAATGTTATAAATTTGAAATCAGAGCGAACGGAGGTATTTATCTTCGAAGCGCTCGATTCTGTCAGTCAGCGGAATTCGAACCTTCGTCTCAGCAATAATAAACAACTTGCGAGAGGTGAAATAATAAAGAAAATAAAACGTAAAAAGAATACATGTACGTAATCATGATCGTCAATAGACATGTACGACTGCACACAGTAGTGTACACATATCATTCGTCACACAATAGGTTGTGTGCGTAATATAGACACGAGTAAACATAGACTGATAAGTTGATAGGGCATAAGTAGACAATAGGTAGATGAATGAATAAGTAATAAAATTAATAAAGGATAGCGGTCAAGAAAGAACATGATGTAAGAATGATTATGGTTGAATAATGAGTATGGTTGAATAATAATGTTATACTACATAACACCACAACATTATTACTAAAGAATTTACCATACATTGAATACGGAAGATGTCCAAATACTAAGAACGTGATTCAGTGTACAACGTATGGGAAACGTAAAGAGAATAAAGTTATTTTATGACGTCATAGTGTATAAGTCATTATTTAGAAAAGATGAATTAGGGAAATACAGTAATGAATAAAGAAGTATAAATCGAAATTCTATCCAAAAACTCGCTTAGGCGATTTTGGTTTCTTATGTAAAAATGAACATTCAACATAAAACTATACGAACATAAGTTCTGCATCAAGACAATGAATCCATATAATGATGGTGTAGGAATTGTTCATTGTTCACTTTTTACATATATATAAATATATATATATATATATGTGTGTGTGTGTGTGTGTGTGTGTGTGTGTGTGTGTGTGTGTGTTGTTTTTTAATTAGAAATGTATTAGTGTTTAATAAGAAATTTATTAATGTTGTTTTGAGTAGAATAAACTTATTAAAGTTGTATGAAATTAAGATATGTAAAATGAAATTGTTTGAAATATAAAACATTAGTTGACAACAACTGAAACACACTCAAAGCTGATGGCATACCGAGATGCGAGTCCTCGGGCACAATGTGGTTCAGTAAGGTCGTTTTCGTTACTAATATGTGATTGTGATTTTAAATTACCTATAATGGATCTCTCTCCACGTTCAAATTATAATGACACTCGTAAGTTCCCCGTTCGTTTCTCCGCGTCCTGTTCATTTTTTCAATATAAATAAAATATCAGAAAGTGGTGATGAATAGTCGTCTTTTTCCCTCCTCCTTTGCTTTGTTCGTTCGAAACTTCAATGACGGCCACGGTACGCCTACCCGTTTGTAAGACAGATAAATCAGTGTAAATCAGTAGAAAGAGTGATAACAAAAGGAAGAGAAGAGTAAAGTAAAATAAGAAATAAAGCTTTTTCACTATAGTACGTTTATATGTTACTGTCTGTATACCTGTTTGTATGACATACGTATATGTACCAAAAAACAATAAAATTATTATTTTTATTATTATTATTATTATTATTATTAACTTAATATAATAAAGATACCCGTATCAGACACTAATTCAAATTCATAAATTGCGTGGCGAATAGTTTTGGGTGTTTCCACTCCTTGCCGTTAGGAAAACCGTGGGTACAGATTTGGCAGTCATGTCTGCGATATCTCGTTCCCCTCCCATAAGCAACCCATTTCCTTATGGGGACTTAATTCGAGGGAAATGGTCTGCTGTCTGTGCCACATGGCAGCGACGTTGAAATGCAATGTTATTGGGGATAATTCTTCCGCTTTACTGTGACGAATGTCCTGTTCCCTAGAGTGTGCATTACTGTCTGGTCCACAACCCCAATCTTGGGAACTTCCGATGGCATCACCTCGCTGAACACCGTAGGGAGGAATGCACAATTTTCCCTTTCTTCGGTACTCGGTATATGTTGTGGGATTTTCAAGTGCGTTAATGAAACCGGGTTCCTCCCTTTATAGGATTATTGCTCCCCCTCCCTCGTTTTTGTTTCATCGCATTCATTCTCAATTTTTTCTCTGTTTGTGCTGAACTTTTATATTATTTATAGTTCAACTTGTGTATCCAAAGTGTCATTGACCTCGTTAAGATGCCAGAGTAAGTCTCATCAATTTCTATTCTCTATTACTGTTACATATATAGGGTGTACACAAAGTCCTTTCCCGATTATAAACTTTAATAATTACATGAAATCCAAAGAAAGTACAGTAATGCTTTGTTTTTCATCTTGTTGCATAACAAATCAAGTTTCTTTTCTATGTTTGGTGTGGATTAATGCATGATAGGGTGATAGGCCCATTTTCTTTCGCTGAAAAAAATGTTACGGCACAAGTGTACCTGGAAATGCTCGAGCTTTTTCGAGCCCCAAAGTTGGGGTTTGTTAGTGCGTGAGTTCTTAAACGCCACTTTTCCCGGAAGATGGATTGGGTGCGACGGGCCGGTGCCATGGCCTCCACGATCCCCCGCTATCACGCCCCTGGACTTCATCCTGTGGGGATATGTAAAGGATTATGTGTACTACTCCTGTTACTGATAGTGACACTCTTCGTGCAAGGATTTGCGATGTCATCAACAGTGTCACGAGAGATATGCTAGCGAACGTATGGCGTGAACTCGAATTTCGCTTGGATGTGCTACGTGTAACTAATGGCGAACATGTTGAGATTTAATGAAAACATAATAAACTTGATGTGTTATGCAACATGTAAAACAAAGCATTACTCTCTTCTTTGCATTTCATGTAATTATTAAAGTTTCTAATCGGGAAAGGACTTTCTATACGTCCTGTACATAAGTAATGTTTAATGATGTCATTAATATGTATATATAAATAAATATAAGTGAATTCAAAAAAATCATATATTTACTAGTTTTTAAAGTTTCTTTCATTGCCTTACATCGCCATTGTGTTCTTCCACTAAATATACAGTACAAGTAAAAATGGTACAATCAGGAGCGTAGATAGGCATAAGCAAAAAAGCTTGTGCTTACAAATTGAATTGGAAATTCATGATATTTTAAATAAAGTTCTCAAGAAATCATTTATCATTATAATAGTCTATTATAATTATAAGATGGAAAAGGATAATATTAATTACTACAAGTTGCAAAATACACTACTTTGTCCCAATACTGTGTTTCTATCCTGTGCTCTGAATAAAAATGAATTTTCCATTTCAGTTGATTGAATAACCATTGACTTCTACTCTAAATTCTTATATAATTTTTAATGCACCAGAGACCATTTACAGGAAAGCTGTATTTAATTTTCTCCTTCAGCAGTGCAAGGGGGGACAGCCCCATTCCACATCATCCCCTCGCTCCGTCCTTCACACCTCGGTGCTTACACATTAAAAATGGCTAGTTACTCCCCTGTACATTTAATGATTTTTACTCACATTTCAAAAACCATTTTTAAGCATGACGTAATATAATTTTAAACTGAGTAAGCATTGAAACTGGACAGAAAATAAAGTGGTTGTATATATATATATATATATATATATATATATAAAATGCAAACCCACAAGGAAAGCGAAAAATGATTCCAAGGTCTTTCGTGTATTCAAATGTACACCTCGTCAGGGAATGACGAGGTGTACTTCTGAAGATCTTCACCCCCACCCCGATCCACCTGAAGATACTTCACCCCAGACAGCTCCACCTGGAGATACTCCCACCAGTTTTAACACAAAAACAACTATGCCCGGTTAGGTTAACTGAATGCCCGGTTAGGTCAACTGAATGCCCTGTTAGGTTAAATGAATGCCCGGTTAGGTCAACTGTACGCCTTTGACGATTGATTAGGTTACCTCATGATATTCTCGTTAGGCATTCAGTTGACCTAACCAGGCATTCAATTAACCTAACCGGGCATCTATATATTATTATATATATATATGATCACCTGAAGATCTTCCCCCCGAGAGTGTCCAAGTGAACGCACCTGAAGATTATCCCCCAGCCCGATCCACCTGAAGATTATCCCCCAGCCTGATCCATCTAAAGATCTCCCCCCACCTGCTCTACCTGGGGGGGAAGATCTTTAGGTGATCCCACTTTTCTTTTTCTTTGTGGGTTTGCATCATTCATTCATTTCACGTGTTTAATTGTGAAATTCATCCCATAATATATAAATAAATATATATATAACACGGATTCCGATCAGGAAGATCATGCCTGTCACAACTTATAGAGCATTATAACAATGTCCTAGATGCACTTGAAGGCAATGAAAACTCTGATGTCATATACACGGGTTTGGCTAAAGCTTTCGACAAATGCGATCATGGGATAATAGCACATACGGGGCTCCAATAAACCTTAGCCCCCCGCCCATGGCCTAAACCATTAGAGATACAGTAAAACTAAACATACCTTACAAAAGAGAATTTAATCCTGCATTTAATGAGAAACAATTAAAACTTGGTGTTCCGCCATTGGCTTCCAAGACAGCCTGAATTCGCTTTGGGTAGCTTGTCAAAAGTGACGTGAATAGATCTTGATCGTTACGCAAATTTGCTAAAACAGTTTCAATGTGTTGCGTCATTGTTCCTTCGAAAATCGATATGCTGCAGGTTCTTGAAACAAGAGACATTCAACATTGTCCTTTATAACTGATCCAATGTGTTCACAGACGTTCAGGTCATGAGAATTTCCTAGCCATTCTTCATTTCCAACGAAATCGATCTCATGGTTCCGCAACAACTGTTGAGTGGCTATGCCTTAAAGCAGGGGGGCCTTATCGTGCAGAAGTGTGACCTGATCGACATCCATAACATTGTTTGGGTTTCTTAGAAAGGGAATGACATGCTGGGATAGAATAATATCACGAAAATACTGTCCATCCCAACTCTGACCATTTGGCTTCAGCACCCACATGAGCTTCTTTGCAGTGAACAAACAACACACCAACACAGTCTGAACTTTTTAGTAATTCGCGATAATGTTCATTGTCATCGATTTCATCTGGTGTTGTGGCCCACACTCGATCATTTTGGTAGTTAGGCCGACGTGTTACGTAAACAAAAAATTCATCAGAGACAGCTAAATGCACGAAATCATCCACATCCCAATCTTCAAGATAATGGGCAAACTACATTCTGTCATCGATGTTAAGTTGAGTTTTTCTTGGCTTTGGAAGTTCATGCCAAGGCTTTAAACCTTGCCTATGACGGTACAGTCGAATGATTTCACCACTAACGATCTTTCCTCTCAACACTTCGATCTCTCTAGAAAGTTTAGCACAGCTGTTTTTCCGCTTACGCGTACCGCTTTCAATGATGTCCTTTGTTTCCTGAGAGAGTGGCAAATTTGGGCGCCCAGATTTGGTTGTATCCATTTCACATTCATCCAAAGTTTTATTCCAATTTCTTTTGACGAAGTCCTCACTTCTTCGCAACTTTTTGGCAACCCATGAACGTGTTATAAAGGTGGCTCCAGCATCACGAGCTTCCCGAAATGTTATTGCTCGTATGCGATCTATCACACGTTGCCTATCCGAATCACCAATTAATTGAGAAGCCATTATAATATCACTTTATCAGCTAGAGTAATTTTAATACCTGCAATAAATAAAGAATTTTATATATTTTTATAATCACTAAAAACCATTTCGATATAAGTAAACATGTAAGCTGCAAATGGGGGGCTAAGGTTTTTTGGAACCCCTTATAATGAAACATATGGGAATAACAGGCAAAGTGGGAAAATGGATCTACAACTTCCTCAGAAAACGACTACAGGTAGTCAAAATTCAAGGTGTATCATCATCAGAATCAGAAGTACGCAGCTCAGTACCACAAGGTACAGTGCTGGCCCCACTCCTGTTCATTATCATGCTAACAAGACGTAGACAGTGGAGTAAACAGCAACAGTATAGTAACATCATTTGCGGACGATACAAAGACCAGCAGAAAAACCAGCGATGCAAACGAAGTAGATGCCTCGCAGAGGGACACAAGCAAAATATACAAATGGTCAGAAGACAACAATATGACATTTAACACCGAGAAATTTCAGCTCTTCAGATATGGTAGAAATGAGGAACTTAAAAAGACTGCATATTATGCTCCAGATAGAGAGGAAATTCAGGGAAGCACGAGAGCGGTCGACTTTGGGGTAATAATGACCGATGATGCCAAATTCGAGACACAAAATCAGATAGCAATAAACAAAGAAAAAAAGAGTCGCGGGACAGGTACTAAGAACGTTCAAAAGGAGGGACACGACAGTAATGATTCCCCTGCTGAGAACACTGGTCATACCAAAACTTGAATACTGCTCAGTTTTGACGTTCCCATATAAAAAGGAAGAAATTAATAAACTAGAAGAAATGCAGAGACATTTCACAGCCAAGGCTGATGGCTGCAAAGAACTCAACTATTGGGAAAGACTACACAAACTAAATCTGTACTCCTTGGAAAGAAGAATAGAGAGGTATACTTTAATCTACATATGGAAAATTATCGAGAAACTGGTACCAAACTTCAAACAAAATCCAATTACCACCCAGACAACGCTGGAAAATAGGAAAGGCAGAATGTTTAGTGTTCCCAAATTAAAGGCCCGACAAGGGACCTCCCCAACTCTGAAGGAAAATAGCTTGGTTGTCAGGGGCCAAAAATTTTCAACCAGGTTTCAAAGGACCTCAGAAACATTACAGGGGTTAAAGTTGAGGCCTTCAAGAAAAGACTAGATGACTGGCTCAGGACGGTACCAGATGAGCCGGATGTACCTGGCTATGTACGATGGGGCGGGGTCATCGTACATAGCCACCAGCTTGACCTTCGTGTGAAGAAAGACCGACGCACAGAACCCAAACAAGGTTACGAGAAGGTAACAAGGTGTGTATATATATATATATATATATATATATATAGCTTGTACCTTGTGGGGAATGGACGTGTTGTGTCTCTCTCTGTATTAACGCCCAAATAAGAAGGAAAGAATCTACTCGGCGGTTTATTCTGTTTACATCATAAAGTGTATAAAGTATCAGTGAATCCGTGTATATAAATTATAAAGTGAAATTCATTAAAATTAAGAAAGTGCAATGCAGTTTACATAAATTATCACCACTTTAACGTATATATTTAAACCGTAATACGGTTGGCATTCGAGAAATTTTGAAACAAGGCAGGAAGGTTATAGAACGCAAAGGTCAGAAAACCCTCGTGACCATCGAAAGGAAAAAGAAGAGAAAGAAAAGAAAAAAAATTTGTGTGTATTTCTTTTACGATAATTAATGAATAGTATGACCATGGGTCCAAATTCTCAATTAATCTGCAATGTGTGTAATCTGGAAACAACTGAAAATGCAGCAATAAGATGCGATTTCTGTCAAAACCTGCACGACTTTATCTGCATGAATTGGGATGATAGGAAAATATCTCTCCTCGAACGTGAAACAGACGCATGAACACAGACTGTAAACTTCTTTGCTGTATTTAAAGAAATGGAGAATGCAAATTCGAGAGTTGAAAAAAAAGGAGGGGATAATGAGGAAATAAGAGTCCGGAAATGTCCCAGTGAAAATTCGGGTGGATGAGAGAGAAGAGGAAATAACGAAAAACAATAAAATAACGAATAACAATATAATATGGAATGAAGACATAAATGAAAGAAAAGAGATAAGTAAAAGTTGCGAGGTAGTAAAACTACCCAACGAGCAAAATGATAAAAAAGATAAAAACTAAAAACGTAGGAAATAAACAGCCGAAGAAAAATCATGATAATATCAAAATTAAGAGCATCGAAAATAGTCAGATAACAAGAAGTAGAAGCATAGAAAACACCTACGCAAAAGGGTACTGCAGATATCGGGATGGGCAATGCATCTATGCACATCCAACATTATGTAACACACACTACACAAGAGGATACTGCAAATTTGAAAAAAAAGTGCAAGTTCCACCATCTTACTGTCTGCAACACCTATGCAAGATATGGGAGGTGCAAGTACGGACAAAAATGCTGTTACCATCACTCTCAAAAGAACCCGACAGGTGAGCAGACGAAACCAACAACCAAGAGGGCTACCAATTTTTTAGATGTAGCCCACACAATTCAACTATTGAATACCATTCAACAAATACAAAGTCAACTGACAAATACAGGGATCCGAGACCCGTACAGAAGGCATACAGAAAGACATTACATGCGATATCGGGACAACGGTTATCGAAACAGATAAAGAGAGGAAAATTCTCGGAGGATCACAAGACAACGAAACCAGCACCACCATTGGAAAATGAATCGCAAACACAATTATGTAGAAACGAAAGGGAAAAAAATAAAATAATCCTAGCCAACATTCAAGGCCTTAAACCGGGCAAAATTTTATACCTGAAAGGACTCGTGCAAGAAACCGGAACAAATTTTGCATGCCTCACGAAAACCCATCTAAAGGAGTGCCAGGCGAACTGTGAAAACTGTGAGTTCTGTATTGACAATAAAGAAATACAAATTGACAACTATAACATCTTCCGAACCGAAAGAACAGTGAGACGTAAAGGAGGATGTGCTATTTACACTCGCGAAATGCATATGGCAGAAATGACGATAAGTACCTCAAACAGCTACGTAGAATGTGTAGCAGCAAAATTAAATATGGTACTAATTTTAATGTACAGATCCCCGAACACGACAAACTCAAAATTCTCAGATTCCATTACAGAGGGTAAGAAACTGGGTAAAAGATCTACACTCTCCAACCCCAAATATTTTTCTCTGTGGTGATTTTAATTTTCCATTCATGAAATATAAAAGGATAGGAAAAAATATATGTGCACACAAGTCTAGATCATGAATTTATATTAACACAAGAAATAACAGAAAACACAAGAAAAACAACTGCCGAGATTTGGTATTCACAAGCAACAGCAACCTAATTGATAATGTAGAAATATCTCCAACTATAATATCGGATCACAACATTATTGAAATAACAACCAATTAAAAGCAACAAGAAAGGAAAGAACACGAACAACAGAAAGAAGCAAATTCGAAATTTTTAATTTTCACTCCAAAGCTATAAACTGGGAAGGTGTTGCATCCAGCATGGAAGTAATAGACTGGAAAAACCATTTTCGAGGCCAAGACAACGGAAGAGATGCTAGTGGCATTAGAGAAGAAGCTGGAAATTGTAGAAAGACATGTCCCAAAAATACAACAAAGAGGAACGAGAAGCTGGTTCGAGAGACAAAAGAGGTCATTGTTCCGAAAGAGAAAAAGAGTGGCTGCAAAATTAAGTAAATGTAAAGATAACATCAGAAAAATATTAAATGATAAATTGCAGAGTACCGATTGCGTCATACAGGAAATAATTGAGAAGCATACAGAAAAAGAAGACGACGACGCTAAAGAAGAGATAAAGGTTAACCCAAAGTACTTTTATAATTTTGCAAAAAGGTAGTCGAAAAACCATGCGACTATCGGACTTTTGAAAAACGAAGACAGTGCTTTACCTGATGATCTAACAGAAGTATATGAAATATTAAGAGCTCAGTACGAATCATCTTTCAGTATCCCAAAAACTGACAAACTGATATGCGATAGAAACTCGTTCTATGAAGAACTACAAGGGGAAAGTATAACAGACTTCGACTTTACGACAGATGATATTACACAAACTATAGGGAAACTAAAAGCACACCCAGCGGCAGGACCGCACAAATGGAATGCCACACTGATCAAAACCTGCAAGAATGCAATTGCTGAGCACCTATATTGTATATGGAGACGATCACTAGACACGGGAGAAATACCGGGCATCCTGAAGAGCGCGAACATAGTCCCAATATATAAAGAAGAAAATCGATCCGAGGCTAAAAACTATAGGCGAGTGTCGCTTACATCTCATCTTACTAAAATATTTGAAAGAATAGTTAGACAGAAAATCTATGACTTTTTGGAAACTCAGAAAAAATTAAGTGATAATCAACATGGGTTTCGGTCAGGTAGATCATGCCTATCACCAGTGGTGGGCACCGTTAACCAAAAAATTAACTTCGTTAACCGCTAATCCGTTAACCAAAAAGTTAACTTCGTTAACCGTTAATCCGTTAATTCGTTAAACATGTAACGGAAGTTACCGATAAACCGTTAACGTTAACTTTTATTATAAAAAAAATGAAAAACAATATATATATAATTTAATTTTCCCTCTTCTTCTCGTTCTCCATTTTGTCCATGAGATGCATGTTGCCCTTCATGAAAATTAGCATATCAAAGTTTTCATCATTGTAAGACATCAATTGACTTAATTTATGTCATCAAAGTGACATGAGAATTGAAATCTTACCTGATCAGTTTTATGGTTCTTGAAATGTATCAAGGAGACTACTAATAAGGTACTCACAGACATATTATAAATATACATGACTTACTTGACAACGATTATTTTTAAATATTCACTAGCACAAACATGTTGCGCAAGAGACAGACTGCAAATGAAACGAATGTAGTTATTTGTTGTAATTGTTACATATATATTATTGAAAGTGCCTTAAAATGCTCGTGATATTTCTTGAAAGAAGTTAAAACATTCAACTCAAATGGCAAATCTTTCCGCCTGATTTTACAGTCGACCATGTTTTGCTCAAACCAATGCCATAAATAACTACCATATTTGGTAAGACACAAATTGTGGCAACGGAAACAAATATATCGCCTGATTTTGCACTGCGGAAATGGGAATTCGTTCATCACTATTAACAGTGGCGGATTAATTGCGCACCTGCTCAGCACTGAAAATAATACAGGTCAAAAAAAAATTTTTTTTTTTCGTGCCAAGGAAATTCGTACGAATTTAGGGTATTTTGGGGTTGCTGAATTCCAAAATGAAAGTAGTTTTTCCGATTTGGCTCTAGTTCTTCAGATAATGAATACCCTCAATTAATAGGGAACGTAACCATAACGCGTGCATATGGGAAACTACCGGAACATTCTAGATGGTGAGACCGAATAAAGTGCCATTATGTATTTCATGTGTTTACTTTTGTATGATTTGAGACAATTTTAATGCGATTTGTAAGTAGGCTCCGCCTGAACATTAAATTTTTTGCATTTTTACGTGTTTCAATGGGGTACCAATTATCTCATAAATTAGAGCCAATGTAGCAAAACCGATGTCATATTCGGAATCAGCACCACAAAGTTACCCCAAAATCACTCTAATATGATTGGCAATAAAATGAGTGTTGACCAGTGTAATAGAAACTTTTAAACGTTTATTTATGAATTTTTTGGGTTAACGGACTTGAGTTAACGGAAGTTAAATGTAACGGAAGTTAATAGTCCGATAATGATTTTCAAAGTTAACTTAAAAGTTAAATCGTTAACGAAAAAGTTAACTTCGTTAATTAACGATTAACGGATTAACGGTTTGTGCCCAGCTTTGCCTATCACAACTAATGGAACACTACAACAACATTACTGATGCACTTGAAAGTAATGAAAACTATGATGATACACAGATTTTGCCAAAGTGTTCGACAAGTGTGACCATGGATGTGACCATGGAATCATAATACATAAACTGAAATATATGGGAATAACAGGAAAAGTAGGGAAATGGATATGTAATTTCCTTAGTGAGCGGCGGCAAGTCGTTACAGTACAAGGAGTATCTTCATCAGAATGAGAGGTCCTCAGCTCAGTACCACAAGGAACAGTATTAGCTCCACTACTCTTCATAATCATGCTAACTGACATAGATGAGGACGTTACCAGAGACAGCATAGTAACATCCTTTGCCGATGACACAAAGATCAGTAGAAAAATAAGAAACCCAGAAGAGATAGGATCTCTACAAACCGACATGAACAGAATCTACAAGTGGACGGAAGACAAAAATATGAAGTTTAACACCGAGAAATTTCAGCTGTTACGGTACGGAAAAAGAGAGGACCTAAAATCCATAGAATATTATACCCCAAATGGACAGGAAATTCAGAGAAATTCTAAAGCAAAAGATTTAGAGGTTGTAATGACTGATAATGGAAAATTTGAAACACAAAACAAGATAGCAGTAAAGAGAGCATAGAGAATAACTGGACAGATACTGAGAACCTTTAAAACGAAAGGATAGGAATATAATGATTCCTCTACTGAAAACACTGATCATACCCAAATTGGAATACTGCTTGGTCCTGACATCCCCATATAAAAAAGAAGACATTAGACAGCTAGAAGGGATTCAGAGAAGCTTCACAGCCAAGATCAATGGGTGCAAAAAACTAAATTACTGGGAAAGGTTACGCGAATTAAACCTATATTCACTGGAAAGGAGAAGAGAGAGATACACCATTATTTACACTTGGAAAATAATGGAGAAACTCGTCCCTAATCTTACTCTGGTCCCTGTAACTCCCCAAACAACAGTGGAAAGTAGAAAAGGAAGACTGGGTCGTGTTCCCAAATTAAAGGCTAGAGAGGAAACACCCTTAACCCTAAAAGAAAATAGTTTTGTTGTGAGAAGACCAAAACTGTTTAATCAGCTCCCCAAAGACCTAAGGAACACGAGTGATATTGCGGTGGACATCTTCAAAAGAAGATTGGACGCCTGGCTCAGAACAATCCCCGATGAGCTGGGCGTACGTGGCTATATGAGGTGGAGAGTACAAGAGACCAACTCACTCACTACTTCACCAGGCCAACTCGAAAGAAGGGGCGACAAGCTTGACCTTCGTGAAATGAGGAATCATCGCACGGAACATTTGAAAGGTTGAGAGGTGTACAGACACACACACACACACACACACACACACACATATATATATATATATATATCTATCTACATATACAGTGTATATATACCAAATACCTACTACAAATTCTGCCAATTTGTAGTTTGTATTTGGTATTTGAAGTTTGTCAAGTTTGTCAAGTTTGTCATAGTAATTTCGTAACTTATATGAAGTGTTTCTTTTCTATATTTCTAGGGTCGACCTGAAACACCCTGTATATCCATCTCTCTATATATCTATCTTCCAAATTCTGTTGAAAAGTTTTCAGCGTAAGATTAAATTCTCTTGATAACATATACTGCCGCCAAATAACTGTTCTCATTGGAAAAGTACAGGCATTACAACCCGATTTCATTCCTTCATTACTCATTATATTCCTTCAGTTTAGGTTTTGTATGTTCGCTGTACATTTTTTTCATCCGGTTCTTCGGTTTTGTGCGTGTGGTTTTTTTTAAACCAAACCTTTTTTCATACTAATGCTAATGTTCAAGTCACTGTTTGCAAGGAGACGTAGTCAAGAGAAGTTCAATAACGAGTGTGTCGCAAGCAAGCTTGGAAAAATTACATTTCTAGAGAATTACAATTACAGTTACAATTACTTTTTAGAAATGTTGAATTATAATAATAATTACAATTACTTCGGATCCGATTGTCACAATTATGATTACTATTACAATTACAATATCTATCAGACTAGTTAAATAGGCAACATCATATTCGCCAATTAGAAATCAACATTGTGTTTTTCCATAGATGTAATTGTGTATATATTTGTGTATATATTTTGCCCCACCTTTTTTTTTCTTTCAAAGTTTCCTTGTAAGTTCCAGAAATTTTGTACACAAGTAGTTACATACTTCTTTTACAAATTTTGTTTTCCCACATAGTCTCCATCATTTTTTACGGCTTTCCTCCACCTCAAAACAAGGGCCTTTATTCCTTGCTGGTAAAAGTCCGCTGAGTTCCGCTGGAGCCAC
The DNA here is from genome assembly GCA_023014485.1 of Bathynomus jamesi. Lineage (NCBI taxonomy): Eukaryota > Metazoa > Arthropoda > Malacostraca > Isopoda > Cirolanidae > Bathynomus > Bathynomus jamesi. Next base: position 230,120 of record JAJOZX010005224.1, on the reverse strand, counting down.
CTCTTAAACCTCCTCAACAACCCCATCGTCACTCTGAAAATTTCTTCCACGAATAGCATCCTTCATTGGCCCAAACAAATGGAAGTCTGAAGGTGCCAGATCCGGGCTGTATAGAGGGTGGGATAACACAGTTAAGCGCATTTTTGTGATGGCCTCTCTTGTTTGCAAACTGTTATGTAGTCTTGCGTTATCGTGCAAAAGAAGGACGTCTTCCAGTTTTCTCTCCGGTCGAACTCGCTTTATACGTCTCTGGAGTCTCTGTACGGTAGCAATATATGCCTCTGAGTTGATTGTTTTTCCTTTCTTCATAATGTCCACCAGAATCACCCCTTTCATGTCCCAGAAGATGGTGGCCATAACCTTTCCTGCAGAGGGAGCCATTTTTAACTTTTTCTTGCGTGGGGAGTCTGCGTGATGCCACTCCATGGATTGGCGTTTTGTTTCAGGTTCAAAGTGGTGTACCAAAGTCTCATCCCGTCACAGTTCGTGAAAGGAAGTCATCCCCTTCTGTCTCGTATCGAACCAACGACTCAGACGCAATTTCTTTTCTTTGGGCTTTGTGATCTTCAGTCATTTCGCGAGGAACAAACCTTGAATACACTTTTGAGTATCCCAGTTCCTGAATTATCGTATTTAAACTTCCTTCACTAATTCCTAGCTCCAGTGATAGCTCCTTGTATGTGATGCGCAGATTTGATGGAATGATGCTGTTAGCACGTTGCATAGTGTGAGATGTCACAGCCGATGCCGGGTGACCCCTGCGTGGCTCATCATCGAGGCTGGCTCTCCCTCTCTCCGATGATCTCACACGTTTAGACCAGCGTCCAACTGTGCTTCGATCAACAACAGCATCTCCGTAAACGTTTTGTAAACGTTTGTGAATATTTGCAACTGTTTCCTTCTCTGCGGTTAAGAACTCGATAACAGCTCTCTGTTTACGACGCACATCACTGTCAGACGCCATTTTCGGAACTGCGTTAACCATCGGTTTTATACAAGGGCATTTAAAAGCGGTTTTATACAAGGAGGAGAGGTTCAAACTGGAAAAATCCGGTTATGTGAAGCGCAGAAAGTTCAAACTTACGGCCGAAAAGACATTTCAGCCCCATGGCCTATTATTTAGCTAAGAAAAAAGGGTGGGGCAAAATATATTGAGTGCCCCTAGGATTTCAGAAAAAGGGAAGAGAGGAAACGAGTATCAGTGGATCACGAATTATTATGTTAATATCAGGCAACTTGTTTTAGTTTCAATTACAGAGAGGAAAGATTTAAGGTATAATTATGCAGTATGCAGTATTACAAAAATTTGGGATCACCTGAAGATCAGGGTCTCCAGCCTTCTCTAATTAGCCTTATAAAGCTAACTAACGAAAATATCACGACCTAACCTAACCAATCGTTAGGTCAACTGTACGCCCTTGACGATTGGTTAGGTTAGGTGATGATATTTTCGTTAGTTAGCCTTATAAAGCTAACAACAAAAGGCTGGGGCCCTGATCTTCAGGTGATCCAAAATTTTTATATTCTTCATTTGCATATTTAAATAGGAGTAATTATATCAAACACTTCCTGATTACATTTGATTACAAGTATCCGATTCTTACTGCCATGGACCCACGGCCTTGAATTTCAAATGGTGATTGGTGATTGGTCTGAGACTTTTGAATGACTGAGTTGCTTGAACGCTTTATGTTGCTAACCAATTTCTTAATTTAACTCAATTCATTTGAATAAATAATCAAAAAACACTAAATTTTCAAATCAGTCCAGAAAGTTAAAATTAATTTGATTGAGATGAGTTGGATTATTTCAATTACAATTACAATTTTCGTAAAGTATAACATTGTCATTACAATTACAATTACAGTCAAATTTATAATTAATTACATTCAGATGAAATTACAACTGTAAATTTTCCAAGCCTGGTGGCAAGCACCATTAAGCTTAAAGGTGGATGTACAGTGATCTGAGGATATTACTTTGCTAATAGAGGTGGCAATATTGTGAAAATTGATGGAACGATGATAGTCGGGTGGATTAATGCAAAAATCGTTCCGAGCTGGCAGAAAGTGTGAAATTTGGCATGAAGTTACCTTTAGCCATATAAAAACATTTCCAGGTTGGGAACACGCTGGGACCTCATTCTGGCGGCCATTTTAAGCAAATTCAAAATGGCTGCCTCGATTCCACAGCCCAAACCATAAAATGCCATATCTCAGGAATTACGGGCTAATTTTGATGATCTTGCGCTCGTTTCTTATACTTTTAAGGATGCCTGAGCAATCTATGTTTCGGAATGTTTCGAGGTCAAGGTCACACGATAAGTCATGGTCAAGGTCATTTTTTACCTAAAACACCTATATCGCTCCATCTCTGAAACGGCTGGGCCAAATTTTATGATCTTGGGCTCGTTTCTCTCAGATTTCATAGCTCCGCAGTTGCGGTTGTCAGGAAGTCACAACCACGCGGTTGCAGTTGCGGTTGCGGTTGTTTGGTTTAAAGTTGAATTAAATTATCACTGTAACCTGTGTGAACTTATGGTGAATAAGAGCGATACCGGCAAATCAAAGATTAACGCGTTTTAACCACACTATCTGACTGAAAATTCAGTCATTATTCGATAGTCAAGTGTGTTTCCAGGGTGCGGGATGAGGATCCAACGCGTTATGCACCCCATCAACCACTTTCCCCAACCTACGCCCATCTGAAAGTGGTTATATTTACAGTTACACAAAACTAATCAAGAACATTGGGCAAGATCATTGTTACTACATGTCAAGTTATGACAGGGAGGGTGTTAAAACTGATCATACAATGAGAACACTAGGTAAGGTCATCACTTAAAACAAGCACCTTGGCAGTGGCATAAGGAGGTGCAGTGTAAGTGCGCTTTGTTGCATTTGCAGTTGCCAGTGCATGATTTCTTACATCCACAGTGTCGGAGGATCGCGCAAGCCTTACTGACATCTGCAAGTGTCGTCCAGAACGGCACCAACTCCTTCTGAACTGAGATCATCCATCCCCAGTCAGTAGGATCAGGGATCTCTTGATGAAGCCGCAGCGTCTGACCCCAAATGAAAGCTGCCTGAAGAATGGCTCGTCTCACATGTTGAAATAGAGCTGCCTGGGTAGGTGGGATATTGCCGAGGGTTCTGCCCCCTCGTGAGAACATCTCCCTTCGGGCTTGGTTCACGGTAGCAGCTCCACGAGACTTACTGTAAAGTAGGACACTGGATAGGTACAAATTCCATGGTGAAGCAGTCGGGATCACGCAATATTGCGAGCAGGCTATCCGTGAGTTCCGGAAAGAGCTTCCACACTTCCCAAGCTGTCTTCTTGCCAACTCCTACAAAATGCAATGTAGTGTCCGAGCCTGTCAGTGCATGGAATAAGGGAAGCGCAAGTCCCAACTCTGGGCCGAACTGCGACGCTAGCACATGAATGGGGAAACATTGGAAGTGTTTTCCAGTCTCAAAAGCCACCCATAGTTCAGACAATGACAGTTCAGGGAACGATGAGATTGCGACAACCACGACATCAGTGTCAACTATGCAGAGATATGCTTTGTCATGGCCGTGCTGAGCTGCATGTCTGAGGTGGAGAATCATCCTCGTGTCAGCTTCTTGATGGTTACACGGTTCTAGGCACTCCATGTCACAGGGTAGTTGTGTGAGGAACATTTTCTCTTGTGTTGTGATGAGTTGCACACAGGGCCGGCGAGAGCTGCCACGGGCCCCGGGGAAGGATCGGTATATGAGGCCCCCTGTTTACTCAGTATTTCATTATGAATGTTTTTTGTGAACATAACAAGCAAACTGATTATATGCCCAAGTCACTATTCAAAACATTTTTGAGGATGGCACTCCACTTTTCGGTTGATGGGAGTCTTGGAGTAAATTTTTTTCCTTGGACCATCTCCTCGATTCTCATGAGTTTGGTCTTTCAGGCTTCTCTCAGGGTAGATATCCCCCATCCAGTCCATACGATCTATATAACCAGAGCCATGAGATCTTGAAAATGGCACTAGTTGCTTCTCCATATATTCACCGATCGTGCTCACGGCTTGGGCGGGTTGAATAAAATGGACTACAGCAGGACCATCGAAGATTTTCATTGTTGAATCTCCATCTGGTTTTTCATTGACCTTCTCGAAGCATTTCAGGAGATCGGACTTCGTACCCGTTCGCAAACGACCAGCAACAGCTAATGATAGGGGTTCTTTTTGGTTTTCATACATGAAAAACTCATCATTATCTGCATCTGGTCGTGACTGCACAGATAGGAACAACTGAGTGACCAAGGCTGAGTTGTGTTTGAGAGCTTGACCCTTTGCATCTTTCTGTTTGTCAGATACTTTTTTGAACGTGTTCAGTTCAGATCCAACAGTATCGCTATGCGTAATCAACACGTCTCTTCCTGCAGGTTGAGCAACTAATCCTGGCAATTTTTCCATCAAGCGCACCTTCAGTCTTGTAGAATTGCATGTGGATATGTTGGTACACCCCAGTTGTGTCAACCTTTCGTCATAGAGCTTGAAAGTTCCCTCAATTTGCGAACTTGTCCTTTATACTCACTAACATAAGCAGCTAACTCGGCAAAAGTTATTGCCTCAAAAGATGGTGGATTGCTACTATTACCACAAGTTTCAGATTTGACTGATGCTGCTTGTCGATCAGCTGAACGGGCAAGAGTGTATAGTTTTGTGTGGCAAGTCTTATGGTAATATCCGTCCATGGCATGCATATCAGATGCAGTAGTTAGTCTTGCTAACAGTTGGAGTTGTTGGTTTTTGTGGCTAAGTTTCTGAATGTGATATCAATATCATCAGTTGATGTTTTGATAAGTTTTGCCTTCAATTCAGTATCATACAATATGCACTGGGGCTGTTCATGATTGAAAGATGAAACAAAACTACTGCGTGCCTTTTTTTGGACTGGGAACTTCCTCATTAGAACACTTTGACTTCACTAGTGTCCGTTTCTTTGCTCGATCAAGTTTTTGAGCATTACATTTTCTCCTGCAATTTCCATGAATGACAGCCTTATTCTTCAACAACGTACTTTCTATACCTGAACCATCATACAAACGCCTAATATTCATAGGAAATGGCAACTCTTTGATCATATCAAATGCTGTCAATTTTTCAGACAATGTTTTGTACACACCTTTATACCCATTTTAAGCTGGGCATGTCAACTTATCATTCCGATTTTCTTGGCATACAGCAAGTTTCCAATTAGGTCAGAGATGGAATTGTGCTATCAACTGAATCACTCATAGGTTGACGTTCACTTGGCGCAGCCATGGTCAACATGTTGTTCGACATCAGACGTCAGATGGAGCGACAGGGGCATCACCTGAAAGGAAGAAAGTCTGAATGTAAAATTTGAAAGATATTTTGAGTCATACATTATCATTTTATTACACCAGTCATTAATTTTGAATAACAATTTTTAATAAAAATTTTAATATTAATCATATATACTGTAATATGATGATATACTGTATGTGTACATATATATATATATATATATATATACTGTATATATGATATACTGTATATATATATATATATATATATATATATATTATACTGATATACTGGTTGGTAGGGCGATTAATGATGAAGATAGAGGTAAAATCCAGGAAGATCTGAATAAAATCGTTAATTGGTTGGTCACATGGCAAATGAGATTTAACGTCGATAAGTGCAAAATTTTACATATAGGTTCACGTAACGGAAATTTTGCGTATAGTATGTCAGGGAAGGGTTAGCAAGCGTAGAGCAGGAAAAAGATTTTGGAGTTTAGTCACTGGTGATTTAAAAGTAGCGAATCAAAGTACAGCAGCGGTCAATAAAACGAACAAAGTGTTATGTTTTATAGCTCGGAATTTTGAGTACAAATTGCGCGATATTATTCTTCCTCTTTATAAATCATTAGTTAGACCTCATTTGGAGTACGCGATCCAATTTTGGAGTCCGCATATACGAAAGATATAGACAAAATCGAAAGAGTTCAAAGACGAGCAACTAAGATGATTCCGTCGCTTAGGTCGAAGTCGTACGAGGATAGGCTTAAGGAGTTAAAATTGACTACACTCGAGACTAGGAGGCTAAGGGGTGATCTAATCCAGGTTTTCAAAATTATGAATGGGTTCGATAACGTAGATAGAGATAGCTTTTTCGAAATATCTCAATATAATAGGACTAGAAATAACGGGTGTAAGTTGACAAGTAGAAGGTTCGAGACAGCAGTTGCCAAAAACTTTTTTACGCATAGAATAGTAAATAGGTGGAATAGTTTGCCGGTAGAAGTAATTGTTGGCACATCTATAAACATGTTTAAAAATCGATTAGACGCATATGTTGATAGATTGGGTATAGTTTAAGGTAGTAAAATTAAGGCTTTGTGGTTCGGAACCCACGTAAAATTGTAGGTCCCCTCCGCCACCACGGAGGACATGCACAATACACAATTACGAACACAGTTAGGACTGTTAGGTTGACCAGCCATGTGTGGATCCTAGGGTCTTTGTTGGTCTGAAACATTGTAACATTATATATACTGATATACTGTGTGTGTGTGTGTATATATAGACTATATTTATATATATCTATATATATACTGATATACTGTGTATATATATATATATATATATATATATATATATATATAATATATATATAGACTATATATTTATATATATACTGATATACTGTATATATATATATATATATATATATATATATATATATATATATATTAATATATATATATATATATATATATATATAAATACTGTTTTAAGTATGTATCTTAGCGTAATTTCATATTGAAGCAGAGGTTGAAATGACACTGATTTTCACCTTCACATTCACCTTAGCCGCACGGTTACATAACAATGGGTTTGAACAATAATTGCCCTAAATTTTAGTACTGAATACTATTACGCATTATTATGCGCACTGTACTCTATTATTCGGTGTTCTGGTAATAAACTTACTTACCTCTACTCTAAAACCGTTCAAAATTGATAAACACTGCAACAGAAATTTCACCATTCACTGACTGAAGCATAATGGCGACTAACTTACTATGCCTGAATAAAGCTTGTAGAAGGGCCCGCACAACGCCATCTATTATCATTTTTTTAACTAAAATAATGAAACGATGACAATTTGCTCAAAATGGCGGCCCAAGATCATCAAACTCGGCCCAGTAGTTCCTGATATATGGCATTTTATGGTTTTGGCTGTGGAATCGAGGCAGCCATTTTGAATTTGCTTAAAATGGCCGCCAGAGTGAGGTCCCAGCGTGTCCTCACCCTGGAAATGTTTCTATATGCCGAAAGGTAACTTCATGCCAAATTTCACACTTTCTGCCAGATCTGAATGATTTGGGTATATTTTTGTATTAATCGACTCCACTATGAAAATGGAACAGTATCATACCATCTTTTTTAGAGATGTCCTGCCCAGTGAATTTCGCCTAATTGAACAAACTTGCTTTTTTTTGTGTATGATTTTGTATTTTAATATGAATTTTACTATTTGATTATATATATTACTTTCTCCTATAGTTTAGTGATCGTTGGGAACATGGAAATAGGTCTGTAGTTTGAGGGGGAAGTTTTATCACCCAATTTAAAGAGAGGGCATAGCCTAGCCATTTTTAGGCCGTCTGAGAAGACACCATTTTGAATGGATAGGTTTATGAGTTTTGAAACCTTGTGTGCAATTAAGTTTGCGCAGTCTTTGTAAATTCTGTTTGAGATTGTGTCTAGCGTACAACTTTTATTTTTTAATTGTTTTATGGTTGTCATTAGATCGTGTATCGTACTCGGGGATAGGAAGAAAGAGCGTGGTAACGGAGGGCCTAGGTACGTATCGAAAGACCGCGCAGTGTGTTTTATTTTAGAAGCAAGATTGGCTCCCACTTCAGTGAAATAATTAATCGTTGGAAGTATTTAAAATATTTCTTTGTCCGTTATGGTTGTCATTAGATCGTGTATCGTACTCGGGGATAGGAAGAAAGAGCGTGGTAACGGAGGGCCTAGGTACGTATCGAAAGACCGCGCAGTGGCTCCCACTTCAGTGAAATAATTAATCGTTGGAAGTATTTAAAATATTTCTTTGTCCGTTATGGTTGTCATTAGATCGTGTATCGTACTCGGGGATAGGAAGAAAGAGCGTGGTAACGGAGGGCCTAGGTACGTATCGAAAGACCGCGCAGTGTGTTTTATTTTAGAAGCAAGATTGGCTCCCACTTCAGTGAAATAATTAATCGTTGGAAGTATTTAAAATATTTCTTTGTCCGTTATGGGCTTATTATTTACTAACAGCTTTTCCGGGGCAGAGGGTTTTGTGACTGTTCTATTAATCACTTTGTTAATGAGGTTCCAGTATTGTTTGGGATCGCCTTTCATTCTTCAAATTTATGTTTATTCTAATTAGCTTTAGCTTTGTGTGATAACGAATTAAGTCTGTTTTCGTAATGAGTGTAGACTTCCTTTGGGAGTAGATTTTCAGTTACATTTTTATATAGTTTTTTTTTTTTAATGGACATCTTTAGACTTAGGTTCAACCATGGATTGCTGATTCGAACTGTATTATTAAGCCGATTTTTTCCGGAACTTAATATGTGTGTGGTTTAGGGTGTTTGAAGGTTTGGTAAGGTCAGTGGTGGGGTGGGCGTGTTGCCTTGTTACGTAGGTCTTATATCCTTGGCTGATTATTGTGTTCCTTGGTGATTTGGCAGGGCAGTCTGTCCCTATTTTCATTAAGTCTATATTAAGGTTCCCGAAGAAGAAAGAGCGCGAGCTCTTTAGGGAATGATGTTTGATTTGATCCTGTAAGGTATTAATGTAGTTATTAGCGCTACCGTTAGGTGGTCTGTATATTGCCATTATGTTGAGAGAGGTTTCGTCAAGGGTAAGATTTATCTCGCGTCGCCTCTTCTTTCTGTGCGGAAAGTGTCAAAAAAGTTATAGCTCTCTGAAGAAAAAAGATGTTTATACGGGTTTTGCATGAAGGTTTTGTGAGTGCAATTACATGGAAATCTTTATTAATTAAAGATAATGCATCTTTGAAGTCATCCTGGTGTTTAGCAAGGCTTCTAATATTAAGGTTCAAAACCGATAAGTGATGATCACTCGGTTTTGGGTTGAGGTCGTTAATAGATAGGTATTTTGAATCTTCCTCAAAGAAATTGGTACCTATAAAATCGGTCGACACAAGGGGATGGGCACGTTTTGGAATTTTAAGAATGTACGACAGAGTGGATTTGGATGAATGAGAGAATGTATAAAACAATAAAAGCTGAAATAGAGAAAGAAAAACTTGCACTTAATTAATTTATGAAGGAGATATAAGCGTAACAATTTAATGAGGATGAATTATGAGGGGAGCTTATTGGTATCATGTATAGAATATAATTTGATTACTGAGTTGTGAGGTGGGGGACAAATACATACATACATACATACATGTTCGGTTTTTTTTCTTTTCTTCATTTTCAGTAAATAAATTTCCGAAAGAATTTCCAGATTTTTAAATAAGGGAAAGTCGGTAAAGATTGCGAACCGAGAGGAGGTCACATTTATGGGCCTCAATCTTATATACCTTCTGAAGAAATTCAGAGACTGTTATATTGATTTATTATGAAGGAACATTAAAACTAAGAACTTAAAGGAATGTGAGAGAGAAAAACATGTCAATAAACAAATTGAGTGATGACAACTTTTATAATCTTTGACTGTTAATCGGGTGTGATAAATTTAGTATAAATGATGAGTGTTAAAATTAATGAATAAAGGGGCTCGTAAAACAGATTATGAATGAGACAACATATGGGAGGGACTTTTTGGGGACCCTTCTTTTTTTACATCATTATTAGGGCAATAAACATATGGTACAGGATACGGCAGTGTTCCAGATACATGAAAAAGGACTAGATACAATAAAAATATAAATAATAAAAAAATAAAGGAAAAACTAGTCAATATTACTCGTATAATAGAAATTAATATTTACAGTTGCCCGAGTTAGAAAATAATTGTACTGCAGTATTACTAATAATTACTACTAATAACATACTGTACTTATATTACGAGGGTTGTTCAAAAAGTAAGTTTACAAGAGATTTTGAAGAAACTATTTTATTACAAGGCAAGTAATTATTACAAGTATTTCAACAACAACTTATTACTACTTTTCTACATAATCACAAAACAGATTCAAACATTTGTCATAGCGTGGGACAAGCTTTCCGATGCCGGTCGAGTAAAATGTAGGGTCCATAGTATTTAACCAGTTTCGTACCGTAACCGGAAAATTCGCCGTAAACATTTTCGCCGTAGGAAAATTCGCCGTAAACATTTTCGCCAAGTGGCATTTATTGTTGTCCCTTTTTGCCTGAATTCAACATGCAAAACGCCCTTTGATGGTCCCAAAAAATCATTGCCATCACCTTACCAGCTGATGGTGCAATCTTGAACTTTTTGGTTCGTGGTGACCCCGGATGTTGCCATTTTACAGTGCTGCCACACATGCCTAACAAAATACTGTCCTACCAGCAACATTATTGTTCTATGTATAATGCACCGGTAATTAACCATGTAAGCTTACTTTTTGAACAACCCTCGTAGTTGAATAGTTATAGTTACCATAAATTAGGTAGCATTACTAGTAAATAATAATAATACATCATAAAACTAACAGTTCATAGTGCTGACTAGTATGAGATAAGGAATAATTTGACTAGTGTATCACGAAGTATGGTAGGTATTACTTACCTTAATAACAATAATAATAGCAGCAATAATAATAATAATGTATAACCATACTACCACCACTAACAATAATGTATACCACCACTAATAATAAGGTATATCCATACTACTACTACTCATAATAATAATAATAATAATTATAACAATACTGATTCCGATGATAATGATAATACTGGTACTTGCACTGCTAAGAATAATAATAGATAGTACTTGTAGTTTTCCGCGTATTTGGTAATAATATTAATATTAATAATTGAAATAATGATATTAACAGTGCTAGTAGTATTAACGGTTACAAGAAACATACAGTATATTTGTAATGGGTTCTTCATATGTAGTCCTGTATGGTTATGGAGATCTGTATAAGATAAAGGTAAATAAGTATAGGATTCTGTGGTAAGGATTACTCGAGTTAGATAAGGGGTTGACCCTGTATTTCGCAGAAATAGTCATTTAGATCTGCCTCACTCTTAATATGCCATCTTTGACCGGTTTGCGATTTTTTCACCATTCCGCACGTAACATGAGTGGAAGTAATTTGGTTGATCTTTTTTTAATTTTTAGAATTTTGAACGGATCTTGCTTAAATTTTGTAAGGTATTCATTCATGTAAATACTACACTTTCTTTGTATACACTCTGACACAATTTCATTCTTTACGTCGGCACTCTTTATGCCGAACTTAATCGACCTTCTTGATTTGGCCTCCCTGATCTGGATGCTTCAATAATCATATCTTGGCTGACGGAGTAGTTGAGGTGGTTCTGGAGAGCCCCAATCACTATCCCTTTACAGTCTTCGCCATGGGCTTCAGCAGGAAGAGAGGGACCACCAATAATCATCTTATTATTGTGTTTATCTTGGAGATGTTCTAGCTTTGAGTGCTGCTCGTTTTCTTTCTGTTCCACACACATGACCCACTTTTTGCTTTACTTCGATAACCTCCTGTTTAAGTTTGGCAATCTCTTAGTCCTTTCTTACGAGAGCATCCTTAAATGAATCATTAATTAGGATTGTCGTTAGGATTTTGACGATGGTCTTTCCCTCCGTGCTCAGGGAGTCGAAGAGTTCTTGCTGATCGTCGGCAAATCAGAAACTACTCGTATTTGTATTACTTCTCGACGATACTGTGGAGATAACACTGCTGTCTGAGGAGGTGTCACTCCCCGAGAAGAAACAACAGACTAGTGTTCTCCCATGAGCGGCTTGTATATCATTCGTTTCAGGGTGACTAATGTTTTCTTTGTTGCCAAACCCAGTAGATGAATTTCTTGTGTTTCCTGTGTTTCTTGTATTTCTTCGTCTATGCGGCATGATGGAGAGTGAAAAATTGGGCATCACTCGTTATTTTATATCTAAATAATTAGAGAATGGTGTAGGTGGTAAAGCTTCTACATTTGCGGATGATAGAAAAATAGGACTTAGTTGCTCCAGTTACAAATAGAGAAAATTCTTATAAACTCCAAAAAAATCTTGATAGATCAGTGGCATGGGTAAGTAAATGGCTGATGGAATTCAACGTTCAAAACGCAGTCATCCATTTTGGTAGAAATAGCTAAAACTTATGAAGGCAAGGAAACTGGATAAAGAATACCGGTTGGAAAAAAGATCTAGACATTATAGTTAATAGTGGTCTAAAAATTTTTAAGCAGTGCTTATAGGTGAGAAATAAGGTAAATAAAACGCTAGGTATTATTAAGAGGACTGTTAGTTACAAGTGTGAGGAAGTAATCCGTAGATTATATAATTCTTACGTTAGGCCTCACTTAGAATACTGCATTCAAGCAGAATTCATTTTTAGTCAAGATATAGAAGTTTCTGAAGGTGTGCAGGGAAGTGCAACCAAACTTATCTCTGGCTTAAGAAGATGGGAATACAGTGAAAGATTACAGGAACTAGGTATGTTTAGTTTTGAGAGAGATTGTTTGAGGGGTGATATGCCACAGATGTTCAAAGGTTACTATAGGTTAGGTTAGGTTAGGTTACTCTATATTCAATTTTCTACATTTTAGGAAAGAGTAGCCTAACTGGATTGTTTTAGTCAGTAAACTGAACCAACTAGATCCAACTGGTAGATCATTTGGGCTAAGTGACTATCTACAGTACCAGCTTCATCTTGCAAAACGTCATTCACTTTGTCTTACAAACTGAATACTAGTGAGTTCATTCTGAAAATTAGAGATTGGGGCGCTATGTGGTGGAGCGTGAGAGGAACACGTCTGCAGGAATCTAAGATTGGAGTATAAATTATTTGTTTCATTTAGTTAATTCTCTAATGCAAAGAAAACACACTGTAAAATTTAGAGTATGACTGTATACTTTAAGTATGCAAGAGTTACATGAATTAGGCTGAACTAGAATAAGAGTGAATTAGACTTAGTTTCATCTAATTTAATTCCAGTTCAAATATATTCCAGTCTGGCCAAATCTGATCTCATTTCAGTTCAATTTGATTGCAGAACCTTCGGTTTAATTCTATTGCATTTTGACTCATTCAAGGCTTCATAATTTCTAATTTAACAGAACCCATACATTCCTTAATCTAACCTAGCTTAACAGCTAGAAAAGTAACCAAACCGGGCAGTAAATAGTAGTTCGACTTAATTCCTGTATTATTCGACTTAAATGGATTTACTTCGAATTCATTCCATTCAGTTCAGTTCCAGTTCGACTTTATTCTATTCGAGGTTATTCCACTCGATCTAGTGAAGCGTTCCTAAATGAGTATAAATTACCATCATCAATCGGAAGCCAATTGCATATTAAAAGTCGTGGTTATAACTTGTATAAAAATAAGATTGGACACATTTCTTAAGAAGAAGGTATGTGCGTTTGTGTACGCGTAATCATATTCCACTTCCTTAATGTAATCTTCATAAATTTAGTGGTTGCAAAAGACTTGGTTGGTTGCAGGCGAGAACATCTTCCATACTCACTTGTATCGAACCAAGATCTGATCGGTTGCGTTTGCCTCATTATTCATTGGAAGTTTCTCACAGGGGAAATATTGAGTCTGGGGGGGAGTTGAAAAAACTTAAAATTTAAATTACCCGGTAAAAAGTTAAAAAAGTTATGTCATTCGGGAAGAGAGAGAGAGAGAGAGAGAGAGAGAGAGAGAGAGAGAGAGAGAGAGAGAGAGAGACAAGCAAAATATGAGATAAGAGAAAGGTATAGTATAGCTATTCATATATTCAGAAGAAGAAATATAAACAAAAGCTAAAAAATGTCACGGTAAAGTTCATGCGATGGAGAGGATCTACATCTTTACGCGGAACTCTAACCAAGGTTGGCTAAATCATTTGAATGCAAAGTATGGTTCCCCATCTAACTAACTAAATCGACCCAACATCGCTTAATAATCTAACTGATTGAACAGGAAGCTGTATTGAGAAGCGACTACAACGTAGCCTGAGAAATAAATAGGGGATTATAAAAGGAGAAGTAACTAAAACAGTGACAATGAAAGAAATAGAATGAAACTGAGAAAAAAATTAAAGATATTTAGAGAAGAGAGACAGAGAGAGAGACAGAGAATGATTTGCAAATTAAAAATGGAGAAAAATATGATTTCTCATAAAAAGAAAGAACGAAACAAAGAACGAACGAAACAAAGAACGAAACGAACGAAACGAAACGAACGAACGAGAGAGAGAGAGAGAGAGAGGAGAGAGAGAGAAAGTTACAAGACCGAGGAGTACTAATGGCAACGGGTGCCAGGAAAAAATTCTGTCACCCTCAAATAGTGTGCAAGATTCGGTCTAACCTTTTCTTGAACAGATCCACAGAAGAATTGTTAACAACTTCTGAAGGGAGCCTGTTCCACGTGTCACAGATCTTATACGTAAAGTAATTCCCACACACACTAGTCCTAAACCGTTTCAGATCCAACTTCCAACCATTGTTGCGAGTTGGGTTATCATTTAAACTACACAGTAAACATGGTTCTAATATCGACATTGTTGAACCCGCGTAAAAACTTGAAAACCTCGATAAGTTTACCTCGCAGCCTTCGAGTTTCCAGCGAAAACAAATTCAGGGCGTATAAGCGTCGATTGTAGCCCATATGCATAAAGGAAGGGATTAACTTTGTGGCCCTCGCCTGGATTCGCTCCAGCCTCTCAATATCTTTCCTGAGGGTGGGCGACCAGAACTGCACAGCATACTCCAGGTGCGGCCGAACCAGGGAATTGTACAGAGAGATCACAATCTACTTGTTCCGAAACTGAAATTGCCTCCTGATATAACCCAACAGCTTCTGGGCTTTCTTTTCCACCTCCACGCACTGCTTGGTAAACTTAAGGTCGCTGCTAATTAGCACACCCAAGTCTTTTTCCAAATCAGTCGCCTCGATATTACTCCCCAATATCGAGTAGTCCGACTTGGGATTGGCATAACCAACGTGAATCATCTTGCATTTACCGAAGTTAAAAGGCATTTGCCATTTTTAGGACCTATCCTACGTAGGTCCGCACGCAGTTGCTCGATCGCCTCGGGCGTCCCAACGTTGGCCCCAAGCTTCGTGTCATCAGCGAATTTGGCGATCCTACTGAAGATGCCACCGTCGATATCAATTATGAAAATGATAAACAACAGTGGCCCAAAAACGGAACTCTGAGGAACCCCGTTAGTGACCGAAGCTCAACCCGAACTAACCCCTTTAATTACAACCCTCTGCCGCCTATTAATCAGCCAGTTTTCGTTCTACCTACCTAATTCTCCACCAATACCCAGCGCGTGCACTTTGGCCATTAGCCGGCAGGAAGTACTTTATCAAAGGCTTTCTCAAAGTCGAGATAAAGTATATCAATCGGCCTACTCTTATCATACTCACTAAACATTAGGGCGGATCGAAAATGAGGTTTTTAAACTTTTTTTCGAAATTCAAATATGGCTAGTGCGGAAAATATGTGGGTGCTATAGATAATGAATGTGCATAAATATTAGTCCTGCGAAATTATATCTTCAGGTGCCACAAAGCTGTCGAAAAAAGTGAAATATAATGATTTTCTTATATTCTGCATTAGTACAATAACTGAAACTTACTTGTTATTATTATATATTAAGTGTTCCAATTACCAAAATAGTTACTGAATTACGCAGCTCTTAGTTTATTTAGATCAATGTTCTTTTGATTAATGATCTAAATAATCCAGAACTCACCACGAGGAGGTGGCTGCGTGTCGAGCTCCACCCATGCCCTCCCAACCACCCATCCTGGCGCATGTTTTTTTCTATTAACGTTTTATTTAAACTTTATATTCAGCTTTACTTTCGAATGATGGCATTTTTTTACGTGACTGAAGTGTTGATCTTATGAAGCCATCTCGCGCGTTCAATCCAAATACTTTTGATGATGCTTCAGTCACTAATTTTACCATTCTTTCTACTATTTGTGTATGACAAGGGAATTTCTCGAATGGAGGGGTACTCTTGTTTTCTATGAATTCTTCAATCTCATTTTCTGTCAGGTGTCTTGTCACAGGTGGTTCAGTGACAATGCATTTTTGCCAATTAATTAAATCAGTATAATCAGTAGCTTCAAATTGAATAACAGGTACTGTGAAACGCCTCACAACTTTTTCCTTGTTTGTTTGCCTTGCTTTCTTTATTCGCCTCCACGCTAATTCTCTTATGGCGCTGCGGTCATCATGAATCATTGATGCTAGAATATTTTCTGGATTTGCAAAAAATGCATTTCTTTGTATGACAGGGTTTACAATATCCTTTACTTCGTCATTCAGTGTTCTTGTTAGTTCAATAGTTTTGAAAACATGTTTTGAGCCATTGACAAAATACGTACTTTGCTTAATAGAAAACCACATTGGGATGTAGACCTTCATTATAAAAGAAGCAATGTTCATGAGGTTCTCAGATGGACTTACAGTTGAAACGTATAGACGAAGCAAACGATTTGCTGTAGTCAGCCATCGTGAATGTGCCATTTTGCCTGGACTACGATGAGCAAGATCTGGAGAGCAATATCCCTTTGCTATGGCCTGATGAATATCAATTAGATATTTTTGGTCGGTGCTAAGATCTTCACAGTCTACAGTTGGTTCCTCAGCATCAATCCTTTCAAACTCGACAATAGGAAGACTCTCACAGTTCTCTAATTCCCTGCCAATAGGACCGGTGAATCCGCGGGGGCCAGATGTTTTTCCATCCAGCTTTGCAACTAAATGGCGTAATGGCAATTCATTGGCATGGAGCTGGCACACTAAATGTTGAACTGGCTTCTTCAGCTTCAATTCTATAAGCCTTATAACGCCTCCCTTTTCTCCAGTGTTGACTGCTGCACCATCGCATCCAATGGCAACAAGGTTTTCCAGGTTCATGTCATTATTTCCAATATACTCAAACATTCCTTTACATATTTCTTCAGCTGATCCAGAATTCACAGAATAATGGCCCAAATAATCTGAACCAGGTTCTCTCACTAAAGTGATATGTTCTTCTGTTACCTTCTTCTGATATACTTTGGACTCTTTTTTTTCTTGGAAGAGTGTAGAATCTTTTCGACCATCAAAATAGATTCCTCTGATTGGGACCTGATTTTGATCTTTCATAATTTCTGATCTCTTCTTTTGTCTTTCTCTTCTGATTTTACTCCTATCCACTACTTCAGATGTATTGTCAATAGAAACTTCTCCAATATCTTGCAATACTGCACTAACAATGAATGCTGCAGCTCGATCTGAAACTGCAGTCCTGTCACAAGCAGTAGCCACTGAAGGTAGATTTGTAGTTTTCCTTTTCTTGAATAAT
This sequence comes from Bathynomus jamesi, assembly GCA_023014485.1. NCBI lineage: Eukaryota > Metazoa > Arthropoda > Malacostraca > Isopoda > Cirolanidae > Bathynomus > Bathynomus jamesi. The sequence continues at coordinate 212,564 of JAJOZX010005224.1, read as the reverse complement.
TGTTCTTCAGGTTGTTCGAGCTTTCTCTTCGAGCTAACTGGCTCTGGAAATGTATCGTCTGATATTTCGCCAGATTCACTTTCACTGTTTGATGTCGATGATGATAATTCAACATTTGTATCCTGCAATTTCTCCTGTGAAGATTCTTTGGTGAGCCTCACAGCTTCTTTTTGCTTTCTTAGCAACGTAGATGCTTTTTTCTTTGAGAGTGTAATATCTACTCTATCAATAAACAGTTTTCTTTCACTCCTTTGATCTAAGAGGAACGTCACTTCTTCCTTTGGAACCGTTTTTTCTTTGGGACAAGAACATTGTGTTAGTACTTTGCACTTGCACGCTGCAATGTCAAAAAGTTTCGTGTGTGCTTCTTTTTTGAACATATCAATCTTTGCTTTGTAAGCTTCAGAATTTTTTCTGCTTTGGTATGGCTTCATAATGACACGATACTTTTCGTGGTAGCTTCTGAACATTGTTTCAATTCGCCTGTCTGACAGAATTGGGACGGAAGCACTTTCCCAAATTGTTTTCAATTTATCAACAACTTGTTCTAATATTTGAGATATTGAAGGATCTTTATTAGTATTCTGTTTCAAATCGTTTCTTACAAACAAGTAATATTTAAAAACTCCTTCGTATGTAGGAAGATTCCTGTGCCACAAATCTTCCCCCATACCAAACATGGGGCACTCAGTTGAGGCCCTGGTTGATTTTGCACAAACTCGAGACATTTTGAAAGTATACAAATCTGAAAAAGAAAGAGCTAATATCAATTATACGTTAATTTCAGTTAATAGTACATGGCAAACTTAGGGCAACACAATACAGAAATGCAAAATATATAAGAAATATAGTTTAGACTATCTGAGTAACGCCAACAACAGAACACCCACCTGCTACGAGAGCGACAGCTACACTGAACCGAGGTACTCACGTGACAGCTGAGTGAGCTGACTATAGAAAACTGTTTTTAGAGAATAGAAACTTTTTTTAAAGGTTGACTGAGCTATTTTTATACATGTGTGAATAAATTCTTGTCTATTGTGCATCGTGGACTCTTCTGTAATTATTGGTTAAAATCTGCTTTTTTAAATTTTTTTCAATATTGAAGGTCATTGTGGCACCTGAAGATATTAATGTTATGATTTTAAATTTATACCAGCTTATTTCCTCACTACTCCACACATTTTCCACACTAGCCAATTTGAAAATTCGAAGAATGAGTTTTTCACTCCGCCCTACGTAAACATGACGTGGAAAAATTCGAGCAAGTTGGTGAGACACGACCTATGCCGTCTAAACCCATGTTGGGAGTCCCCAAGCAGCTTGTAGGAATCCAAATGGTCAACGATCCTATCCGCTATTATCCCCTCTAATAATTTACCTACAACCGAAGTGAGACTAATGGGACGATAGTTCCCTGGACTTTCGTGATCCCCTTTCTTAAATATAGGGGTCACGTTGGCTTCCCTCCAGTCACCAGGCACCTGGCCCGTCTCCAACGATTTGTTGAAGACTGTAGCCAGGTGGGGAGCCACCTGGTCGCGCACCTCCCGCAACACTATGGGGAGGAACTAATCTGGCCCTGGAGCCTTAAACGCGCTCAGTTTGTCTATTCTATCGGCAACGACTGTCGCGGTACACCGAACACTATCCAGGCCAGCACCTTCGTGCCTGACGCCTGGCTCGGAGATGACGCGGGTGTCCTCCCTGGTGAACACTCCCGCAAAGTACTCATTAAGCACATTAGCGATGTCCGCGTCGGAGGTCCGCAGAACGCCGCTTCTAATGGGCTTTCTACTATTAACATAACTGAAGAACTCCTTAGGGTTCCCCTTGCAGTGGCTTTCCAACCCGTAGTTCTTCGTTACGTTTCGCTAGCCTAACCTTCGCCTTCACTTCTCTGCACAGGCGGAGATACGACTCAGTGTTCTCATGGGAACGATCGGCCTTCGCCCTCTGATATGCAGCTTTCCTATTTCAGATAGCCGAAGCGATGTCACGACTAAACCACTTAGGCTGCGTTGAAGCAGGGGTGACCGGTTTTGAGGGCATGGCAGAAGACTGAAGCACCATAAACTCGTCCAGAAATGCAGTCCACACTCCCTCAACATTGCCGCCGACCTCTAACCCCATCTCACCTACGCTATCCCTGAGGCTAACAAAGTCCGCCCGCTGTAGATCGAGCTTATTGCCTCTCGAGTTACTACGCTTCACCTGAGGGACGCAGACACGGAACCTAAGCAGACCGTGATCACTCCCGCCCAACGATTCGTCAAAGGTGAGGCCAGCGACGAGGTTGTTTTCGGTCATGAATACTAAGTCTAGAATGCTTTCGCCTCGTGTAGGCTCATTAACCCACTGAGTGAGGAAGTTCTGATCAGCAAAGTCAACTAGCCTCCTCCCTTCAGCATCAGCAGTCCTGTCTTCCCACTTTATGCCGTGATAGTTGAAGTCTCCTAAAACTACACACACCCTATCCCCTAGCAGGCTACGGAGTTCGGTGTACAGGGCTGTATCCTCCTCGAGGAGGAGATTCGGAGGTCTGTACACCAAAATTAACCTATAGTTCGTCCCTCCCACGTTCAGATCGGCGACAAGCAGCTCCCGTTCCGATCGGAACTGGCAGTCAACTGGACTCAACGTGTCCCTAAAGTATATTAGTACCTCTGCCCCCTCCCAACGGGTGCGGTGTTTGCGAAACATTCTATACCCGGGAATTTCGAACTCCGCAACGTAGTCCCTACGATCAGTATGAATTCAGCACTCGGTGATAGCAACGATATCCTGGTATTCTGATGCGAAGAGCGCTCGTAGCTCGCAAAAATAATTCATATTCGACCTAGCATTAAAAAGCATTCCACAGAGGGAGCCTTCCCTATTCTGACCGCCCCCTAGCACGACCCGTTTCTCCAACAGCCAGGGCTGTCGGAAGTTGAAGAGCCCCTCACCAACGAGGGGGCAACTTCCGCAGGAGGCTGAGCCCCCTCCAACGGTGAAGGAGGGTCACCCACCTGTACCTGGACGCACACTTCAGTAGAAGGTACGTCCGCCACCGGTTCAACATCATCTCTCCCCGGTGGGGGTCCGTCATCTCTCCCCGGGCTCGACCTGACCATTCTGTATAGGTGCCGGTCGAGCAGCGCGCCTAGCACATCTTTTCCTTTGTCATTGAGGTGGACACTGTCCCTCTGGTAAAGGTCCCACCTACCCGAAAATGCGTCGAAGGGGTCAATAAACCTCACGCCCAGCGGAACGCACAAGTCTTGCACCCCCTCGTTGATGCCAATGACCTTACTGAGCTCGTGGTCACTGGCATTCATCCGCGGTAAAATGCCCATCAACATTTCCCTGTCTGTCTTCAGTTTTAGATCATCCGCAAGAGACATGATCTCGGTGATGATTGAGAGATTGAGAGATTGAGAGAGAGGTACAAGGAGTTACAAGGTAAAGAAGTACCTTAAAAGGACTTGCGGCCCATACCGAGGAGGAACCCATGGCAACGGGTGCCATGGAAAATTTTCTACACCCTCAAATAGTGTGCAGCATTTGGTCTAACCTTTTCTTGAACTGATCCACAGAGGAACTGTTCACAACTTCTGAAGGTAACCTGTTCCACGTGTCACAGATCTTATACGTAAAGTAATTCCCACACACACTAGTCCTAAACCGTTTCAAATCTAACTTCCAACCATTGTTGCGAGTTGGGTTATCATTTAAACTAAACATGCTTCTAAAATCAACATTGTTGAACCCGCGTAAGAGCTTGAAAACTTCGGTGAGTTCAACGCGCAGCCTCCGAGTTTCCAGCGAAAAAAATTCAGGGCCTTTAAGCGTCGATTGTAGCCCATATGCCTAACGGAAGGGATTAACTTTGTGGCCCTCGCCTGCACTTGCTCCAGCCTCTCAATATCTTTCCTGAGGGCGCGCAACCAGAACTGCACAGCATACTCCAGGTGCGGCCGAACCAGAGAATTGTACAGCGAGAGCACATTCTCCTTGATCCTAAATCTAAATTGCCTCCTGATACAACCCAACAACTTCTGGGCTTTTTTTTCCACCTCTATGCACTGTTTGGTAAACTTAAAGTCGCTGCTATTAGCACACCCAAGTCCTTTTCCAAATCAGTCGCCTCGATATTACTCCCCAACATCGAGTAGTCCGACTTGGGATTGGCGTAACCAATGTGCATCACCTTGCACTTACCCAAGTTAAACGGCATTTGCCATTTTTCGGACCACTTTCCTATCCTACGTAGGTCCGCACGCAGTTGCTTTATCGCCTCGGGCGTCCCAACATTGGCTCCAAGCTTTGTGTCATCAGCGAATTTGGCGATCCGACTGACGATGTCACCGTCGATATCATTTATGTAAATGATAAACAACAGTGGCCCCAAAACGGAACCCTGAGGAACCCCGCTAGTGACCGAGGCCCAACCTGAACTAGCTCCTTTAATTACAACCCTCTGCCGCCTATTCTTCAGCCAGTTTTCAATTCACCTACCTACTTCCACACCAATACCCAGCGCGCGCACTTTGGCCATTAGCCGGTGGTGAGGTACCTTATCAAAGGCTTTCTGAAAGTCGAGATAACGTATATTAATCGGCCTACTCTTATCATACTCACTAAACATGACGTGGAAAAACTCGAGCAAGTTGGTGAGACACGACCTCTGCCGTCTTATCCCATGTTGGTTGTCCCCAAGCAGCTTGTAGGAATCCAACTGGTCAATGATCCTATCCGCTATTAACCTCTAATAATTTACCTACAACCGAAGTGAGACTGATGGGACGATAGTTCCCTGGACTTTCGTGATCCCCTTTCTTAAAGATAGGGGTCACATTGGCTTCCCTCCAGTCACCAGGCACTTGGCCCGTCTCCAACGATTTGTTGAAGACTGTAGCCAGGTGGGGAGCCACCTGGGGAGGAACTGGTCTGGCCCAGGAGCCTTAAACGCGCACAGTTTGTCTATTCTATCGGCAACGACTTTCGCGGTACACCGAACCCTATCCAGGCCAGCACCTTCGTGCCTGACGCCTGGCTCAGGGAAGACGCGGGTGTCCTCCCTGGTGAACACTCCCGCAAAGTACTCATTAAGCACATTAGCGATGTCCGCGTCGGAGGCTAGCAGAACGTCGCTGGGGTCCCTTAATGAACTTATCAGGTTTCTAAATGGCTTTCTACTATTAACATAACTGAAGAACTCCTTAGGGTTCCCCTTGCAGAGCTTGCCACCCGTAGTTCTTCGTTACGTTTCGCGAGCCTAACCTTCGCCTTCACTTCCCTACCCAGGCGGACATACGCCTCAGTGTTCTCATGGGAGCGATTGGCCTTCGCCCTCCTATACGCTACTTTCCTATTTCGGATAGCCGAAGCGATGTCACGACTGAACCACTTATGCTGCGTTGAGCAGGGGTGACCGGTTTTGAGGGTATGGCAGCAGACTGCAGCACCATAAACTCGTCCCGGAATGCACTCCACACTCCCTCAACATTGCCGCCGACCTGTAACCCCATCTCACCTACGCTATCGCTGAGGCTAACAATGTCCGCCCGCCGTAGATCGAGATTACTGCCTCTCGAGTTACTACGCTTCACCTGAGGGACGCAGACACGGAACCCAATCAGACCGTGATCACTCCCTCCCAACGATTCGTCAAAGGTGAGGCCAGTGACGAGGTTGTCTTCGGTCGTGCATACTAAGTCTAGAATGCTTTCGCCTCGTGTAGGCTCATTGACCCACTGAGTGAGGAAGTTCTGATCAGCAAAGTCGACTAACCTCCTCCCTTCAGCATCAGCAGTCCTGTCTTCCCACTTTATGCTGCGACAGTTGAAGTCTCCTAAAACTACACACATCCTATCCCCTAGCAGGCTACGGAGTTTGGTGTACGGGCTGTATCCTCCTCGAGGAGGAGATGCGGAGATTTGTACACCAAAATTAACCTATATTTCCCTCCCACGTTCAGATCGACGACAAGCAGCTCCCGTTCCGATCGGAACTGGCAGTCAACTGGACTCAACGTGTCCCTCACGTATATTAGCACCCCTGCCCCCTCCCAACAGTTGCGGTGTTTGCGAAACATTCTATACCCGGGAATTTCGAACTCCCCAACGTAGTCCCTACGATCAGTATGAATCCAGGACTCGGTGATAGCAACGATATCCTGGTATTCTGATGCAAAGAGCGCTCGTAGCTCGCAAACCTTGTTCCTAATCGACCTAGCATTAAAAAGCATTGCATGGAGGGGGCCTACGCTATTCTGACCGCCCCCTAGCATGACCCGTTTCCCGAACAGCCAGGGCTGTCGGGAGTTGAAGAGGCCCTCACCAACGAGGAGGCAACTTCCGCAGGAGCCTGAGCCCCCTCCAACGGTGAAGGAGGGTCACCTACCTGTACCTGGACGCACCCTTCAGTTGAAGGTACGTCTGCCACCGGCTCAACATCATCTCTCCCCGGTGGGGAACCGTCATCTCTCCCCGGGCTCGACCTCACCATTCTGTATACAGTAGGTGCTGGTCGAGAGAGAGAGAGTTACAAGGAGTTACAAGGACAAGAGGAAGCCTCAAAGACCTTTCGGTCCACTCTGGGAGGTTCCTGTTATTAAAAGTTTATTTTTCTTTCAACTATCCTAATAGTAGTAGAAAACTGGATAGAAAAGTAGAGAGAGAGAGAGAGAGAGAGAGAGAGAGAGAGAGAGAGAGAGAGAGAGAGAGAGACCAAATTGTTGTGTGGGAAAACAATCAAATTAGAGCTTCTTAATGCTCAACAACCAAACAAGTTAGTTCGATCATTAGATAAAATTGAGACATGCGAGACTATAAATTCTGTTACTTAAACAGTAAAAGATCTCGTATCATTCGAAATAAATGAGAATTCTTCTTTAACCCTAAGACACGAGAACTCTCCATTAACGCTTACCGTTAAGTTACCGCGCTATTTGCCTGCTAGAACTGCAGGAAGATACCATGTTTCTCTCCCTCTTTCTCTCTCTTTCTCGTTGTGTTTCTAATTATTACACACACATATATATATATATATATCGCGTGATTTTCTAAATATGTGAGACTTTAAAATGTTTGTTTTTTTATAAACTGGAATAAAAACAAAATTTTTACTGCACTTTCTCTACATATGCTCTATGCCTGTCCTCTCAGCTTATTAGCTTTTTGTACACTAACAACAAAATTTTTGCAGTACTCCAAAACAGCGTATTTGTTGAAATCAGAAATTTCTCGTTCAGTTGATGCTTTCACTTCTCCGTATTGTGTGTGGATTCTGTTAAAACACCATCTTTTAAATGGTGGTGTTCCTCAGGATTCTGTCTGTCACCCACTCTTTTCCTTTTATATATAAATGATCTATTAAGTCGCACATAACTGCCGATAACTCCACTCTTCACATCTCCACCCGTTTCCCAAAGCCTCCCTCTCAACAGTTACTCCATAATCCGCGTAGGACGGCTATGGTACACCTGACCTCTGATCTTACTGTCATCTCTGATTGGGGCAGAGAAAACCTTGTGGCTTTCAATGCCTCAAAAACTCAGTTCCTCCATCTGTCTACTCCTCACAATCTTCCAACAACTATCCACTTACCTTCACCACACAACTCAATCCTTCCTCTTCTCTTAACATTCTTGTCGTTTCCTTTTCTCGTGATCTTTCATGGAAAGATCACATATACTCTCTTTCCAAAACAGTTTCTAAGAGGTTAGGTGTGCTGTACTGCCTCCGCAGTTTCTTCACTCCCGCTCAGTTGCTGGCTCTGTACAGGGGACTTGTTCGCCCCTGTATGGAGTACGCTTCTCATGTGTGGGGTGGCTCAACCCACACAGCTCTACTTGACCGGGTGGAATCAAAGGCTTTTCGTCAGATCAGTTCCCCGCCTCTTACTGACTGTCTTCAATCCCTCTATCTTCGCCACAATGTTGCCTCACTCCCTCTTTACTATCGCTATTATAACGGATACTGCTCTTCTGAACTCTTTAACTGCATGCCTCCTCCTTTAAGGAGAGCACGCAGCACCAGACTCTCGGCACTTTCTCATTCCTTTTCTGTCTAACTCTGTAGTGCAAGGGTTAATCGGTATTTTCAATCTTTCATCTACTCAGGGGCGTCCACACGAGGGGCACCAGGGGGCCAAGCCCCCTTGTTTTTCAATGGTGTCCCCTCGTTTTTTCGTCAACTGCTTACAGATAGATTTTATCATAAACCCAAAATCCAGTCATAATATTTGAAGATAGTAATTGGATACTATATATATTATTAATATTGTATAATTTCCCATATTGTTGATATGAAGAGAAAATCCTGTGATTAAAATTAAAAAATGTAAAATTTGTTGTGGAGAACGCGACAACGAGATCGTTAGGAAGGATATCTTGTACATTACTTAAAGAGCTGAATACTGTCTTCAGTAACTTTCTCAGTCCCATGACAATTATTTATATGTATATTATGTAAGAACAATAAACTTGTATATCTACCAAGTTATTGTGTATCTGGTTTCATCCTAATATCATGGACATACAAAGGATGTGTAAAAAAAATCCTTATTTTTCAGTATTTGAAGCCCTATAATTTGCCCTCCTAACTGCCTCCGCAGGAAATGCTGTCCCAGACAACGTAAATTTAAAAAATTTCCCGGGGAGCATGCCCCGGACACCCCTAGAGCTCGCGCCTCTGGCGTTCGCAAATACTTGTGCATCCCCTGTATTTGGAAGTGCCCCCTTACTTAATTGATCCTGTGGACGCCTGCGCATCTACTCAACCGCCCAACTCCGCTCTGCTCCGGTCTGGTGCTAGTGTCTCTGAGCAACTGATACAATGAGAATGAGAACTCTGGAACAATTTTCCTGAATCCATCTTCCTCCCTGTCTATGACCTTCAATCTTTTAAATGCAGAGTATCTAGTCATCTCCCAAACCCTGAACCTTGATTTTGGCTCGCTTCTTCTTCTATAGGGCTGAGAGGGGGAGTTGCGCTTTAGTGGGCATTCGTTATTGCTTCATCTTTCCCGCATAAAAAAATATATTACAATGTAATGTTACAATGTTGTATGTTGTATGCATTGCACGTTACAATTTACCACCTTATTACTACCACCATAAACATAAATATTGCAGCACGTATAGTATAGATAAATTTATAGGAGCCATAGAATATATTTTGAACAACACTTATGTTACAATAAATAATATTAATTTCAACAAGAAAAGGGAATTGCAATGGGGACAAACAGCACTCCGTATATAGCAGATTTATATCTGTCATACAGAGAATTCCTTCTTGAGTAAAAGCGATTGAAGAGTCATAACGATAACTGAATATTTAACAGCAATGGGTGATATATAGACGATACCTGTACGACAAATATCCCTACTTTCGAAGAATTTTTAATACAAATTTTCCTACCAGAATTAAAATTAGAAATAAATAAAAGAAAAACTACAAATTACAAAATAAAAACTAGTCACACGAAGTGTTTATAATAAAACGGATAGTTACCACTTTGATGTAATAACATTTCCTTCTAAGGATAGCTTAAATATAAATAATTTAACATACAGGATTTTTACTCACAAGTCGTCAGATATGTAAAGATATGCTGTTAAACAAGGATTTAAACAAGGCGTAAACTATATAAGTAGAAATAAAGGGATATTGATATTTGAGATTGTTTTTACCTCCTTCCTAACATCTACGTATAGCATCTTAATCGCTGAACTCTGAAATCCAGATGAAAACCCAAAACCAAGGCCTTCAAGTTAACAGCCCAGCAGTCAACCACGACACTACTATGGTTGGTTAATATACTGGAGGAAATGGAGGAAAATGAAGGAGGAAAGGAGGCTAATAAAGGTGAACGCATTTGCAATGATGTAAACTGCTGCATGAACACTTGCGACAGAGATTGCGTCAGCACTTAGCTACTTATCCTAACCTAGGTTAATCTACTGTACCTATCGTAACTTACATCAGCGCCGTAGTTTTGTGGGAGTTGGACTCCCACTGGTGATAATAATAATACAGGATCCCTCCCTCCCTCTCTCTCTCTCTCTCTCTTCTCTCTCTCTCTCTCTCTCTCTCTCTCTCTCTCCCTTTAATCTTGGTGTACAGACCTCTGCATCTCCTCCTCGAGGAGGATACAGCCCTGCACACCGAACTCCGTAGTCTGCTAGGGGATAGGGTGTTTGTAGTTTTAGGAGACTTCAACTGTCGCGGCATAAAGTGGGAAGACAGGCCTGCTGATGCTGAAGGGAGGAGGTTAGTTGACTTTGCTGATCAGAACTTCCTCACTCAGTGGGTCAATGAGCCTACACGAGGCGAAAGCATTCTAGACTTAGTATTCACGACAGAAGACAACTTCGTCACTGGCCTCACCGTTGACGAATCCTTGGGAGGTTGTGATCACGGTCTGATTAGGTTCCGTGTGAGCGTCCCTCGGGTGAAGCGTAGTAACTCGAGAGGCAGTAAGCTCGATCTACGGCGGGCGGACTTTGTTAGCCTCCGGGATAGCGTAGTTGAGATGGGGTTAGAGGTCGGCGACAATGTTGAGGGAGTGTGGAGTGCATTCCGGGACGAGTTTATGGTGCTGCAGTCTACTGCCATACCCTCAAAACCGGTCAACCCTGCTTCAACGCAGCCTAAGTGGTTCAGTCGTAACATCGCATCGGCTAACCGAAATAGGAAAGCCGCGTATAGGAGGGTGAAGGCCAATCGTTCCCATGAGAACACTGAGGCGTATGTCCGCCTGTGGAGGGAAGTGAAGGCGAAGGTTCGGCTAGCGAAATATAACGAAGAACTACCGGTGGCAAGTCTCTGCAAGGGGAACCCTAAGGAGTTCTTCAGTTATGCTAATAGTAGAAAGCCCATTAGAAGCATGATCGAAGCGGCGTTCTGCGGACCTCCGACGCGGACATCGCTAATGTGCTTAATGAGTACTTTGCGGGAGTGTTCACTAGGGAGGACACCCGCGTCATCCCCGAGCAGGCGTCAGGCACGGTGCTGTGCTAGATAGTGTTCGGTGTACCGCGACAGTCGTTGCCGATAGAATAGACAAACTGAGCGCGTTTAAGGCTCTTGGGCCAGACCAGTTCCTCCCCAGAGTGTTGCGGGAGGTGCGCGAAGGTGGCTCCCCACCTGGCTACAGTCTTCAACAAATCGTTGGAGACGGGCCAAGTGCCTGGTGATTGGAGGGAATTCAACGTGACCCCTAACTTTAAGAAAGGAGTTCACAAAAGTTCAGGGAACTATCGTCCCATTAGTCTCACTTCGGTTGTAGGTAAATTATTAGAGGGGATAATAGCGGATAGGATCGTTGACCATTTAGATTCCTACAGGCTGCTTGAGGAGTCGCAACATGGGTTTAGACGGCATAGATCGTGTCTCACCAACTTGCTCGAGTTTTTCCACGTCATGTTGAATGAGTATGATAAGAGTAGGGCAATTAATTACTTCATCTCGACTTTCAGAAAGCTTTTCATAAGGTACCTCACCGCCGGCTAATGGCGAAAGTGCGCGCGCTGGGTATTGGTGAGGAAATAGGTAGTTGGATTGAAAACTGGCTGAAAAATAGGCGGCAGAGGGTTGTAATTAAAGGGGTTACTTCGGGTTGGGCCTCGGTCACTAGCGGGGTTCCTCAGAGTTCCGTTTTTGGGCCACTGTTGTTTATCATTTACATAAATGATAACGACGGTGGCATCTTCAGTAGGATCGCCAAATTCGCTGATGACACGAAGCTTGGGGCCAATGTTGGGACGCCCGAGGCGATCGAGCAACTGCGTGCGGACCTACGTAGGATAGGAGAGTGGTCCGAAAAATGGCAAATGCCGTTTAACTTCGGTAAATGCAAGGTGATGCACAATGCACATTGGCTACGCCAATCCCAAGTCGGACTACTCGCTCTTGGGGAGTAATATCGAGGCCACTGATTTGGAAAAGGACTTGGGTGTGCTAATTAGCAGCGACCTTAAGTTTACGAAAGAGTGCGTAGAGGTGGAAAAGAAAGCCCAGAAGTTGTTGGGTTATATCAGGAGGTAATTTCGATTTCGGAACAAGGAGATTGTGCTCTCTCTGTACAATTCTCTGGTTTGGCCGCACCTGGAGTATGCTGTGCAGTTCTGGTCGCCCACCCTCAGGAAAGATATTGAGAGGCTGGAGCGAGTGCAGGCGAGGGCCACAAAGTTAATCCCTTCCGCAGGGCCGGCTCGAGGTTTGTCAGCGCCCCGGGCAAATTGAATTTCAGCACCCTTAAAACTTTTTACCATTTTAATAATTTTTTCATAATGCTAAAAAAATTACAAATATAAGAATAAAGAATTTATTACAGATAAATTAAAAAAAATCAAACGCAACAACAGACATTCAAAATCGTACATTATCCAAACAAAAATATTTTTTCCTCGACTTTAGATTTGCAAATTTTTTCGTATTTATATTTCTGACAGTCATTTTTCTATTGACAGAATTGCTAAAGAATTTAAGCTATTGGCTAATATAATGTTATAATCCCTGAAAATTTTACTTCACATCAGGAAATTTTCACATTTGACTTTTATTTCATTTTATTTTATTTATTTATTTTTAGATTTTTCGCTTTGTATTTGGAAGATCCCAAACACATGACGTGGCGCCCCTTAGCACGTGGCGTCCCGGGCAACTGCCCGAGTTGCCGGTACCTTGAGCCGGCCCTGCCCTTCCGTTAGGCATATGGGCTACAATTGAGCCTTATGCGCCCTGAATTTTTTTTCGCTGGAAACTCGAAGGCTGCGAAGTCAACTTATCGAGGTTTTCAAGTTCTTACGCGGGTTCAACAATGTTGATTTTAGAAGCATGTTTAGTTCAAATGATAACCCAACTCGCAACAATGGTTAGAAGTTGGATTTGAAACGGTTTAGGACTAGTGTGTGTGGGAATTACTTTACCCATAAGATCTGTGACACGTGGAACAGGCTACCTTCAGAAGTTGAGAACAGTTCTTCTGTGGATCTGTTCAAGAAAAGGTTAGACCGAATCTTACACACGATTTGAGGGTGTATGAATTTTTCCCTGGTTGCCATTGGTACCTCCTCGGTATGGGCCGCAAGGCCTTTTGAGGTACTACTTTTCCTTGCAACTCTCTCTCTATCTCTCTCTATCTCTCCGCAGGGGGTATGAAGGTTACAGACACTTCGTGTGGGTGTTGTAAACTTTATACTTGTGGTGTGACAACCCTCCGGTCCCGAGTCGTGGGATTCTAGGGAAATTGGCTGCCAGTTCCTTTAGGTTCTCTCTCTCTTTCGGGAGGGCGGGTGAAGTCTGTTGTACAATCCTGTCCCGTGCGTTACTAGGACCCCATCCCATCCCTAATCTGTCCTTTTAGCTTCGGTTAAGGATGCTCTCCTCTGACTGCCAAAAAAAAAAGAAAATAAATCTTTTAGTATTAAGTTTTTTTCTCTCTTTTACTATTAGGACCCTACTGCTACCTCATGCGTGGGAAGAGAGGCTTTGGAACCTCTATATAAACACCATTTAACGCTCGTAGGTCGTGAGAGACTGATATGGAGTGGTCCCAGGCGTAGGGGCGCGATGGATGGAGTGTAGCTAGTGCCCAGTTAAGCCCATTCCTAACGCGTAATGGCCTGACCAGCCCCCTGCGACCGTTCTTTGGTGACCAGTTGATGGTGCTTGGCTGTACTGCTCTTAGGTGAGAGAGCTTTACTGACCTGCTTGCTGCAAGGCCAGCGGAAAGTCTCGGGCATAGCCTCTGGGTCTGGTGGGATATCCCTTGAACACTGGATTCTAAGAGTCTGGCCGCTTGTGAGTGACTAGTAAGACTTTGTAAGGAGCTGCATCTCGCTGTCGCCTCCGTCGCGAGTGTTTGTCAGTTGGTAGCTGCGACACGTCTGGGACTGTCCGGCCCTGGGGAGATCCTTCGTCGGTGTGGCAGCAGCGAGAGGTGTTGTCTTCTGGATGGGATGAACGTCACTTGCAAATAGGCTGTTGGAGCCGCTGCGGTCACTGACGCGGCTGCGCCCTCCATCCCGGAACTCATTGATCGGATAGCTGCCCTGGAAAGGTGGTCCAGCGATGGACTGGACAGAGCTCGGGACCGCGGAGAAAGAGTACTGTAGAGGTGCAACCGGGGGGCCAGGGTACAAAATCAGTGTCAGGAATCGCCAGCGACCCACGTGGAATGCACGGAACCGCGGCGCAAGGTGGAGGGAAGGGAGAGCGCAAAGAAGGGGCCGATAGAGAAGGGTGGGAAGGGGCCGATAAAGAAAAGGGGTAGAAAAGGGCCTACTGATGGCCCAAAGAAACCGAAGGATGTAGCTGCCGGTCGGGATGGGTCGGATGCTGTAAGTGCGGCTGAGTCTATGGGTGGCGACGGGTATCGAAAGGTATCGGGCAAGAAGGTAAGGTGCTTACCCGGTCGGGGAACGGCGCATTTAAGGAAGGAATCAGAGAAGCTGTGCGTGGCTAGTCGGAGGACTGCAATCGTTGTCCACGCTGGTGACAACGACCTGTTCCTCAAAGGCGGTAGGGTAGGTTCGATGGAAGAGATTATCACGGAGATCATATCTCTTGCGGATGATCTAAAACTTAAGACAGACAGGGGAATGTTGATGGGTATTTTAACGCGGCTGAATGCCAGTGACCACGCGCTCAGTAAGGTCATTGGCATACGAGAGGGTGTAAGACTTCTGCGTCCCACTGGGCGTAAGGTTTGTTGACCCGTTCGACGCGTTTTCGGGTAGGTGGGACCTGTATTAGAGGGATGGTGTCCACCTCAATGTCAAGGGTAAAGGTGTGCTAGGCACGCTGCTTGACCGGCACCTATACCGTATGGTGAAGTCAAGCCCGGGGATTGATGATGGGCCCCCACCGGGGAGAGATGATGTTCAGCCGGTGGCGGACGTACCTTCAACTGAAGCGTGCGTCCATGTACAGGTGGTGACCCTCCTTCCCCGTTAGAGGGGGCTCAGCCTCCTGCGGAAGTTGCCCCCTCGTTGGTGAGGGGCTCTTCAACTCCCGACAGCCCTGGCTGTTCGGGAGATTGTGCTCTCTCTGTACAATTCCCTGGTTCGGCCGCACCTGGAGTATGCTGTGCAGTTCTGGTCGCCCACCCTCAGGAAAGATATTGAGAGGCTTCAGCGAGTGCAGGCGAGGGCCACAAAGTTAATCCCTTCCGTTAGGCATGTGGGCTACAATCGAGCCTTATGCGCCCTAAATTTGTTTTCGCTGGAAACTCGGAGGCTGCGCGGTCAACTCATCGAGGTTTTCAAGTTCTTATGTTCAACAATGTCGATTTTAGAAGCATGTTCAGTTTAAATGATAACCCAACTCGCAACAATGGTTGGAAGTTGGATTTGAAACGGTTTAGGACTGGTGTGTGTGGGAATTACTTTACGTATAAGATCTCTGACACGTGGAACAGGCTACCTTCAGAAGTTGTGAACAGTTCTTCTGTGGATCTGTTCAAGAAAAGGTTAGACCGAATCTTACACACTATTTGAGGGTGGATAAATTTTTCCCTGGCACCCGTTGCCATTGGTACCTCCTCGGAATGGAACCGTCTCTCTCTCTCTCTCTCTCTCTCTCTCTCTCTCTCTCTCTATATATATATATATATATATATATATATATAAAATCTCCTTTCTTCTTATTTTTTAAATTTGTGAGTGTATGTAATAGGTTTAATGTGAATTTATTTACATAAATACTGTATAAATAAAGTTGAAAGAAAAAATTCGGGCGCTCTTATGGAGTGTGTTGCCTTTTTAAAACAATAATAAACAGCGATGTAAAATGCATATTACATAGCGTTGAATTCAAATCTGGCACCTTTGTCTTTACAGTTGGTTTTAGAGTATAATTAAACTTTGTTAAAGAGAGCGTGTTCAACATATTCTTTTTGCATATTTAATTAGAATCTCAGTCGATGAAAACACTCTATGGAAGAGGAATTAATTGTTTTAATAATGACAAAATTTTGTAGGTTTGGGTAATAGTAATGAAAGCAAACTACAAGCAATTTTAACGTGAATAAAAGATAAAAAAAATAATTTTGTTCTCCCTCAAAAATTTTCTTTCACACAAATAACGACAGAAAACTATGTAGTTTTGGGAAATATATATTTTTTTATTTTATGTATTATGGTTTATTTTCTGTTTTACCTTTTTCCTGCAGTAGATTAGCCAGAAGTAACGAACTATTTTCTTACAATTGGTTTTGGGTATTACCAATTGTGACAGATCTGACGCTATCGGATGCTGAAGTTTAATGTCATAAGTGTTTATATACGTCTTTATGGTTAATATGTAGTTTCGTGACCACCCGATTTTAGACAAAGGCAGAAAGTTGGAAACTCCGCCCACTTCATGCGTCGGGACAATCAGGTTAAACGTACATTAAGTTAGGTGGTCGTTCTTGGTTAGTTTGCAATTTCTAACGTCATGAACTTCCAGCCAATCAGGGATCATGGACGTTGCCAAAAAAATGGGTGGCCACGAAACTACAAATATTTACCATTTTTATATGAGGTGCTCCGGACCACAAGCTACCAAGTGTCAAAATTAAAAAAATGGAGAAAAATGCAGTTAAAGTTTTGTCAACTTGCAAAATGCCATAACTTTTGAACCAATAACAATATTTGATTAATTTTAACTATACGTACAGGTCCACAATCTGCTCCTTGACTCACACATGGGATAGAGGAAGGGTGGGGGAATATAGTGGTATAAATAACTCAATTCTGGCCCCACTGGCGCTTGGCAGGTTGTGGTCCGCAGCGCCTCATATATTAATACATGAAAACTACTCTTTAACCAAACTATCAAAAAAAATATTTGTTTGATAATAATGATGCTCTATGTTGTTTAACTTCCTTCCTAAGGGGAAACTCGATCCCAATCCCAAGACCTTCAGACTGACACCTCGGCGCTTAAGCACTAGGCTCGAAGATATTGTGCTTTTTTATATGTATACTGAAACGCCCTTGGGCCTTGCGCAGAAAAAAGCCGCCGAAACACAGCCTAGGGGGAGACTGAGAGGGGTGAGTGTGTTACTAAAACCTTCCCTGGTTCTCCCTTAATATGTATACTAAATTTAGTGCAAATTACTTAAGGCGTTTAGACATGTACAAATGAACATAGAACAGACAGACAAACATTATCATCACCCCCTATATATATACACATTGTTGTGCGCACCCCCTTCATTTATGTGGTGCTCACCTTTTTTTCGATTGCACTTATTTCGTACGCGCGTGTTCGTTTATTTCAGGATGACTCTGCCTATCCACTCGGATGGCCTTTCAATTTTATACGCGTAGTTTCCCTCGGCTTACTTGAAGCCCACTTTGAATCTTCAAACTTTCAATGTTAATTTACCCTCAGCTTACAAGAGAGGCCTATTGCAAGGTAGCATAAAAACGACACACCACCTCTTATAAAGTTTATTTAATTTCACTCCAATTAGGACATAAATTGAAAGAAATAGGCGGATGTGCGATTACAAATTTTATTTAACCCTTTCGCTCACGAATAATGACATAGCGTAAAAAACAAATTTGCCTTTATATGTGGTTATACAAGAATCAATATGGTTTATTTTTCAGCTACACAATGTCTACCCAGTGAGTGAAAGGGTTAAAAACTCAAATTCTTAATTTAAAGAAAATGTTTGCAAGTATTTAAGTCTCAAAAACATTTATACAGAGATTTTTTACTTGCGTGTAACTTTAAAAACAACACTAAATTCAAATTTCGTAATCTAAGGAGGAGTTTAAAAATTGGTTTACTTACAAAAATTTGGGAAATTTACTCTCAACAGTTCTGCGCGAGTTCCGCAGATTTTCCCACGAAAAAAGTCCATCAAATAAATTAGATTACTTCTCACCATAACTGAATGGTCATGCACTAACTTCCCGGGTTTCCACAGGAACCAACTTCAACACCAGATATTGACTCTTCCCTGAGGAAACTTAATATGTCGCAAACTTAAAGTTTAACATTTAATTTGAACAAAATTAAATTAGAAGAAATTCCACAAAGTTTTTTTTTTTTTCCCGGTCGCTAACAATAAAGCTCTTACACACAAGTTCGCGTAAACAAAGGAAATTCAAATTTTAAGTACAACGTGAAGCAGTTTTAATTCAACTTAGAACTTTTCAATCACGCCACAGAACCTAAAGATTCATTCTTTATAAGCCACTTTATCTTTACAGGACCGAATACAACTGCCTTATAACTCTAAGTTACACCTTAAAATTTCAAGGACTCTGCCTTACAATATTCTGAATGACCTATCCAAAATATTTTCATTACATAAGGTCGTCCCTACGAAAGCTTTCATCCGTACATAATGAAAGAAGCTTTTCTTTTCCCTCACTGGGTGTTACAAGAATCATTGTCCTTTGATTAGACATTGACATTCCCTTCCAAAACCAAAGCTCCTCCTTTTCCTTAAAATCAACTTAAAATAAAGTTCTTTCTTCGAAGCCACTTGGTTTCTCAAATTTATGACCAACGTCATGGTCCAATTTAACAAGTGGATTCGAAGTCTGTATCACAAAAGTTTAACCACGAAGCGAAGAGAAAACAAGCCATTTTACATCTGAACCCGGCCAGCTTGTTTTCCCTTCTCTTTGTAGCTAGGGCCGCTCCTCGACCCTACCATAAATCTCTACCGCGAGGCTGTCCTGGGTTATATTCTTACCGTGAGAATACAAAAATAAAAATCGAACGAACGTTAAACAATCTGAAACATTTTTATTTTTAACCCTGTAACAAGAAACCTATTGATATTCTTCAATAACCATTCTCTAAACCAGTGGTTCCCAACCTTTTCACCACAAAGGACCCCTTTTATTTTTATTTTTTTCCCACGGACCCCATGTTTTTGAAAGATTTCGTCTACCAAAAAACTGTTTTTATTAACTAATAATTAACTCGTTTTCTCATTTTTCACTATCAAATAAAGGACATATAAGAGAGTATGCAATTAAAATACAGCCTATTAAAAAAAGTATTAATAATTCCAGCCAAGAGCAAGGAAACTTGAAATTTTAGCCTGAGCGCCCTTATCGTGGGTAAATGTACGATTTTCATTGGAGCCTCTCGAAATATTGAAAGCTCACGGACCCCCAGTACTATCTTCGCGGACCCCCAGGGGTCCGGGGAGCCCAGGTTGGGAACCACTGCTCTAAACTACCTTGCTTTAGAGATTTAAACAACACAATCTTAAAACTAAAATTTCTGCTCCTATTCTCGTAAAAGATTTAGGCACGGAAATTTGCCGTCACAACATCATATATATATATATATATATATATATATATATATATATATATATATATATATACATATATACTGTATATTAGGGTGGATCGATTTTACATTTATTTCGATTTCCATATTCTAATAGAGACAAAAACTTGTGCATGCATGAGAAAATAGCCTCTGCAAAATCTTAGCTTAATAGGTAATCATCTTCTGCCTTCTGCAGAGCGCTGAAAATCATATTTTAGTAGTCAAAAACGTAGTTTTAAACCCTAGCCTAGAGTCATAAAATTTTGCGTGTGTGTTATTTCATGCCTAAGCAACGATATAAATGCTATGGGAAATATATAAATGCATTATTTAAGACAAAGAGCAGATCTGAAAATATGTATATTATACATATTTTCAGATCGGCTCTTTGTCTTAAATAATGCATTTATATATTTCCCATAGCATTTATATCGTTGCTTAGGCATGAAATAACACACACGCAAAATTTTATGACTCTAGGCTAGGGTTTAAAATACGTTTTTGACTACTAAAATATGATTTTCATCGCTCTGCCGGGGGCAGAAGATGATTACCTATTAAGCTAAGACTTTGCAGAGGCTATTTTCTCATGCATGCGCAAGTTTTTGTCTCTATTAGAATATGGAAATCGAAACAAATGTAAAATCGATCCACCCTACAGTATGTATATATATATATATATATATATATATATATATATATATATATATATATATATATATATATATATATTACCCGCAAAAGAAATCACGGCCCTATTTTTGTAATAGGATTTAGGAGTGAATAAGAGAAAAAATTGAGCAGTTTCTCTTTATTTTAAAACTTAGTCATCTCCCACTTGGCCTTTATCAATACTCTGATACGTATAAGAATCGAATGAACCAGTTATTTATAGTTATCGTCGCTGATTTCTGAAATCCATATGTTTCCCAGAGTTTCCCTCAATTTAGGTATACTGCCAGTGACGTTTTCCAAAACGTCTTTATAACGAGATCCATTCATTGTCGTGCTATCTGGCAGGAAGTACAGTTCCCCATCCCGACCTTTTGTAAAAACACAACCCCCAAACCATGATTCCAGTGGTGTGTGTTTAACGTTCTTCTGAGTGTAGCAAGGATCATTCCCGTTGCTGCGGTTAGGCATCCTCACTGTTTCTGGTCGACTGGTAAAGGCCTTCAAAGCCGACTCATCACTAAATGCGACTTTTTTTTTTCAGTCCTCCACAGTCTTTATGTTCCATGGCAAAGCGAACAACTTTATCTTCATGGCATAAGGTAAGGGTTTCTTCGCTGCAAGACTTAAAGGCACTTTCAAGTCTTTTTGGAATCTGTGCTGTACGGTACACACTGAGACGTCTTCTAACAAAACAGGAAATGTCAGCTTCATTTCACCGGCCGAAACGGATGGATTCTTCATTACTTTCCTTTTTAAAAGCCTGTCCGTATGCTCCGAAGTCTATTTGCTCGCTCAGTGCCCTTCTTCATACTTGGTGTTATTTCTGTCTTGCTGTTTTTTACCTTCAGAATCAAATATTTTGGCTCTCTCTCTGTGGTGGTTCACTCGCTCTCCGATCTCAGAAAAAGCCAATTCATTCTTATCCAGAGCAAGAATATGGACAATTTTACCTCGAGATGCCTTCGGAGGACCCATATCGAATCGAAAAACAAATTTTGTCGACGAAAAACGTAAAAAGTAGAAAAATGAGAGAAAGCTGAAAATTTGACAGAAAAGCGACTTCATTGCTTGAACTCTAGAAACGCCATAAGAAATGATATAAGAGAGTGGGTATTATGTAGACTCAGAACGGGTGGGGGGCGTACTATGTACCCCAAAAGTTAATTTAAGTTGCTCAATTTTTTTCATGTTTCAACTGAATATTCCCAATGAAAATACTGCAAACTCGCAGTGTATGTGTGTGTGTGTGTGTGTGTGTGTGTGCGTGTGTGTGTGTGTTCACCGAAAGTGTATTTCTAAATACATGTTCTAAGCAGAAGAAAAAAGGAATCTAGACACAAAGACAAACGCAATAGATACGTAAAACATACAAGTTTATAAACCTTAATTAAACATGTTCAGTGTAATCTCTGGCGCTGCTGATTGGGGAGTACTTCTCTGATTTCCCATGAAATGATTACTGCTTCCGTGGCCGAGACGTCTCCGAATGTGCTGAGCGCATCACAGAGGTAATTCTGTTAGGTATGGAGGCGTAAATTCCATATTCTATTACGACTACTAATGCAATAAACCTTTCATCTAACTTTACTTGTTCTAATGCTATCCGCAACAGAGAGGAGTTTTTCAGAAGGTACCGTCGCCATCGAACGCCTGACTCTCACTTAGTTTATATTTCTGCCCGTAATCGTGTAAAATCTGTTCTTCGACTCGCCAACAATTCCTTCATCCGACAAAAATGTTAAAACCTATCCAATTCTAATTCTTCTCACTCTTTCTGGCATCTAGCTAAGAACTTCAACAACTTTACTTCCTCTTCTTTCTCTCCTTTGCCGTCCTAACAAAGCTGAACTCTTTGCTCAAACTTTTGTCTCAAACTCAACCCTGGATGATTCCGGTGCTGTTCCACCATCTCCTCCTCACTCCGACTTCATTATGTCTGAAATTAGAATCTCTAGGAAGGCGTACGTACGGTCCTCACGGTGTTCGTCCTGTTGTTCTCAAGAACTATGTTTCTGTGCTGACACCCTACTTAGGCAAACTCTTTCGTCTTTTTCTTTCATCTGGTACTTTTCCTTCTTGGGATAGGCTTTCATTCAGCTTATCCCAAAGAAGGATGACTACTCTTCACCCTCTAATTATCGTCCACTTGCTTTGATTTCTTGTCTTTCTAAAGTTTTTGAATATATCCTTAATTAATAGAAAGATTTTTAAACACCTTTTTAATCTAGATATATGTGCTAGACATATCAAAAGCTTTTGATGAAGTCGGGCACAAATCCTTAATTTCCAAACAGTTTTCCTTCAGTTTCTATACTTCTACATGTACCTTCATCTCTGATTTCCTATCTAGCCGAACTATAGCTCCGGCTCTACATAGCCACTCTTCTTGTCCTAAAGCTATTAATAGTGGTGTTCCTCTGGATTCTGTCCTGTCACTCACTCTCTTTCTTTTATTCATCACTGATCTTTTAAGTCGCACTTCCTGTCCTATCCACTCTTATGCTGATGGTTCCATCGTTTATTTCTTCACACGCTTCACAAAGGGTACCTCTCAACATTCACTCCATGATTCGCCTGTGACTGGATCAGAGAAAACCTTGTGACTTTCAGTACATCAATAACACAGTTTCTTCATCTGTCTACTCGTCACAATCTTCCACACGACTAACCTCTTCTCTTCAACAATACACAACTCAATCTTTCCTCTTCTTTTAACATTCTTGATGTTTTCTTTTCTCGTGACCTTTCCTTTGAGAAAGATCACATTACCCTCTTTCCAAAACAGTTTCAAAGAGGTTAAGGTATTTTCCATCCTTCATCTACTCAACCTGTCAACTCTGGAACATAAACCTCAGTTAATCTTTTCCCCTGTCTATGACCTACAATCTTCCAAATGCAGAGTATCCTGGCATCTCGAAGTCTCTAGATCTTTATTTCGGCTCTCTTCTTCTCTCTCCATAGTGGGAGCATTTTTGCGGGTATTCGCCCTTGGCTCCTCCTCCCTACATGAAAAATTTAATTCTCCGGGAAAGTGCATGACGCTTTTACGTCCAGAGGTATTCTTACATTGGCCGTGGTTCGAGTGTTTTATATATATATATATATGGTGAGTCAAAAGACTGGAAACATAGGAACTATGCTTTTCAATGCATATATGTATGTATATTTGCATTGAAAAGCATAGTTCCTATGTTTCCAGACTTTTGACTCGTATATATATATATATATATATATATATATATATATATATATATATATATATATGTGTGTGTGTGTGTGTGTGTGTGTGTATATATATACACACACTGTATATATACACTGTATGTGTGTGTGCAACAAGGATTTTCTTTCTTTCAAAAGTAAGCCTGTTTGTTCGTATGCATATAAAGAGTTTAGCACCCTTGTTTGCACTGACTACGTTCAAAGTCTATTCGAGGAAGCAGTGTTACTTCAAACTTTTAATGAACTTTTTATAAACCTTACTTTGAACCCTTTTAAATATAGCTAAATATGATGAAGAGACATGAACTACACTGAGCGGCAGAAAAATCGGCCTACTTGGAATATGGCGAAAAGCAAAAAAGTGGGCAACCTTCTGTTTATAAAAGTTTTAAAATTCGAAAATTTAGTCTATGAGGACATTAAAAAATCTTCAAACACCTCCTTAATACAATTTATTATCAAAAAATATTGTACAAAAAATTGTAACTAAAAAAACAAAGATTTTGACAAAAAAATTGTAAAAAAAAACCAAAAAACAACAACTTGTGATCTAGGGTTAATAAGAGGTGTTCCCTCCCTAGCTTGAATGATTGCAGCCATTCGTCGATTCATCCCATGAATGAGATCGGCGATCACATCCTGTGGGATTCCCTCCCACTCTTCAGTTAAAGCTTGTCGTAGCTCCTGTAGAGTGTTAGGGCTACTAGACAAACCCTAAGACGCCGTCCCATCGTGTCCCAGATATGTTCTATGAGGTTCAGGTCCGGACTTCGGGAAGGCCACTCGATTCGAAGAATTCCAACTTCGTCAAGGAAATCGCTAACGGTTCTTGCCGCATGGGGTCTAGCGTTATCGTGCTGTAGAAGGAAGTCTTCGCCAACGAAAGGAGCAAAAGGGACCACATGCTCCAGCAAGATTTCTTCCATGTATCTTGCGGACGTCAATGACCCACCACCAACAACGACGAGCTTTGTGCGCGAGTTTGAAGTGATACCACACCAGACCATGACTGAGCCGCCTCCAAAACCAACCCTCTCCGTAAAAGTGCACGGAGCGAATCTTTCTCCTGTTCTCCTCCACACTCTTTCCCGTCCATCGATGTTCGAAGATTAAATCTTGATTCGTCCGTGAACAATACTCGTCCCATTGGACCACAGTCCAATTGACATGCTCACGAGCGAAAACGAGAGGAGCATTGCGGTGGAGTGGGAGCAATTCCGGGCCCATTGCTGGACGTCTAGCATGTAAGCTACTTTCCATAAGTCTCCTCCTAACGGTTCGCTCCGATACACTGACGTCTCGAGACCTTTCCAACTTATTGAGAACGTTTGTGGCAGTCAAGCGACGATTTCGCAAAACACTCAAGACGATGAAACGGTTGTCACGGGCAGATGTGCAGCGCGATCTTCCAGATCCTGGTCTTCGGGTGTACTCTCCTGTCTCCACGTAACGTTGGTAGACACGTCGAACCGTTGTTCTTGGAATTCCTAGCGCATTGGCGACGTAACGCTGGCTCCGACCATCTTCAATTAGGGCGACGACTCTTGCAACGTTCACGGCACTCAAATCCATTGTAAATGTCCAATTCTGAAACCCAAAAGAATTAGAAGTCTATCTGTTACTAAACGCAAATGCCTTCTCCCACTAGTGGAAGAAAAAAGTGGCAGTCTAAGAGCAACTGAATGTCAGACTGTCGAATTCTTAAAAGAAGTCGAAAATTCGTTACAGCTAGTGTGTTCGCAGCTAACGTTGTTTTGTCTCGTTATTTGGTCACCTCATAGACTATATTTTCGAATTTTAAAGCTTTTATAAACAGAAGCTAGCCAACTTTTTTGCTTTTCGCGATATTCCAAGTGGGCCGATTTTTCTGCCGCTCAGTTGAATAAAACTAATAACCACTTGATCTGATTGGAAAATACGTCCTCGGCATACTGTATATATATATATATATATATATATATATATATATATATCCTACTGAGACAGTTCCCACGATCAAGAAATATGATTTCCGTCGGAAACGTCGACGCAGGAAAGAACTAATTAAAGTACAATGAGTTTACGGGTCTATATCTTCTGAACCCCGATTTGGACCGAAGACATTTCCGCCGGAAGTGAGAAAGCGGAAGAGATGATCTTCCAGCATATAAACACGACACAAGACAGTCAGCCATTGCATTGATGCAGAAGGAGGAACGCCTCTCTCCAAAAGCCTTTGTCGCAAACCTATCTGAACGCGAGTCATTCATACCAAATCCATTTTCATTGTGATATTTATAATTAATACCAATACCATATATAATTAATTAATTCATACAATTTATTTGTTTGTAATTTAAGTAATTGTATTTCCTGTACTGTATTTTATTAGTTTCTGTCAACATTTAACTGGTGGTGTGATTAAAAGGAAAACCCGGGCAGTTTTGTCCTTTTTCCTTGATTAGTGATACACATAAATTTGGTGACCCTTTTAAACTAATTAATAACTTATTAATTAGCTTTGCATCTTATTAAAACTCAAGTAGTATGCACGCAAAAATGCCTAGTGTGGGAATGGGAATAGAGGTAGTGGAGATATGGTGCCTGCCCGCCAAAAATAAAAGTAGAAAATTTGTAACTAAACCTAACCTAATAAGATTCATATCTTTACAATACGATAATTCAATATATATATATATATATGCGCCTCGGTGGTGTAGTGTTTAGCGTCTCTGACTACGAATCCATCGGCCCCGGGTTCGAGACCCGACGGCAGCCGGCGCGCAGCAAAACCCAGCTGTTCATCCTTCCACACAATAAAGAAAGTGGTTGGTAGATAAATGGGTACCCTAGGTGGCCTAGTGGTTACCTTAGCATGCTGTTCGTCTTAATTGAGAAGTTGCTCGATGTGTCCCCCCTTCCTGCTCAGCGCAGGCCTCCAAACGTGGACGCCATTGATCAATACACCTGTTTACTTATCGTTCAGACACCTTCTCCCAGCCGAGCAGAATTCTTTCGCGTTGTTCATCTATGTCTCTTATATTGGTACCAGGGATGTAAACTTTGAACTTCAGGGCTTCCCAAACACCATAATTTAGTGATGAAAGATCGTGGCTACTAGCCGGCCACATATTGGGTTCGATAAAATCCGGTGTTTCGTTCTCAAGGAATGTGACAGTTTGGCGTGCTCTGTGAGCAGGTGCTCCATCTTGTTGGAAAGTATATTTTTCACCACTAATTCGTCGAATATCAGTTAGAGTGAAAGATATACTTTCCAACAAGTTGGAGCCCCTGCTCACAGAGCACGCCAAACTGTCACATTCCTTGAGAACGAAACACCGGATTTTATCGAGCCCAATATATGGCCGGGTAGTAGCCACGATCTTTCACCACTAGATTATGGTGTTTGAGAAGCCCTGAAGTTCAAAGTTTACATCTCTAGTACCACTATAAGAGACATAGATGAACTACGCGAAAGAATTCTGCTCGGCTGGGAGAAGGTGTCTCAACGATATGTAAACAGGTGTATTGATCAGTGGCGTCCACGTTTGGAGGATCAATGAAGTTTGGGAACTCTAGTCCCCTTACTTTTTTTAAAATCACAGTTTACCTCTAAGGGGTAACTTTTTTTACCCACCCTGTATACACACACACACACACACACACACACACACTTTCCTTTCCTTTCAAAGGTTCCGTGCGATGATTCCTCATTTCACGAAGGTCACGCTTGTCGCCTCTCCTCTCGAGTTGGCCTGGTGAAGTAGTAAGTTGGCTTCTTGTACTCTCCACCTCACATAGCCAGGTACGCCCGGCTCATCGGGGATTGTTCTGAGCCAGGCGTCTAATCTCCTTTTGAAGATGTTCCCTGCAACACCATTCGCGTTCTTTAGGTCTTTGGGCAGCTGATTAAACAGTTTTGGTCCTCTCACAACAAAATTATTTTCTTTCAGGGTTAAGGATGTTCCCTCTCTCTTCTTTAATTTGGGAACACGACCCAGTCTTCCTTTTCTACATTCCACTGTTGTTTGGGAAGTTACAGGGTTCAGAGTAAGATTAGGGACTAGTTTCTCCATTATTTTCAAAGTGTAAATAATGGTGTATCCCTCTCTTCTCCTTTCCAGTGAATATAGGTTTAGTTCGCGTAAACTTTCCCAGTAATTTAGTTCTTTGCACCCATTGATCTTGGCTGTGAAGCGCCTCTGAATCCCTTCTAGCTGTCTAATGTCTTCTTTTTCAAATGGGCATGTTAGGATCGAGCAGTATTCCAATTTGAGTGTGATCAGCGTTTCAGTAGAGGCCTCATTATATTCCTATCCCTTCGTTTAAAGGTTCACAGTATCTGCACAGTTATTCTCTTTGCTCTCTTTACTGCTATCTTATTTTGTGTTTGAGATTTCGCATCATCAGTCATTACAACTCCTAAATCTTTTCCTCTAGAATATATATGAGGGGTCCCGCGTCTTAAGGTACCTAAGCGCCAAAATTAAAATTCACCAGAAATCGCCTCCAAAGTTCAGCAATATTCTGTCAATAGTATCTGTTATTAATTGAGCTAGAACGTTCATTTTGGCTAAATTAGAGTTCTAAGTATGCTAATGAAGATGTTGGTGAGTTTTTGGAATAGATTTTCATATTTATATTTTATATATATATTTTTTTAATTTTTTATTTTCTTATTATGCCGAATTTTGGTGAACTTTTGGCTGGCGATAGGGGTGAAAAAAGTAGTTCACTTCATAAGGTTTTCAAACATACTTCTAGTGTCGTAAGGTCATTATAACCCAAACCACGCGATAGAGGAAGGGTGAAAATAGTGATATCCATCAAAAACACGTTTTCGCCTGTGGTGGCGCTTAGGTACCTTAAGACGCGCGACCCCTTATATATATATATATATATATATATGTTAACCCCTCCGTCTATGGCCCTGGGTTGGTTCGGAGTCGACGGGGGTTCTGGTTGGGAGGCAGCAACGGATCTGTTACTTGCAGTAGTTCTTCTATACGACTCTCCGAGTTCTTCTTTAGTGGCTCGAAGGATTCTGAGAGGCTTATTAAATTCTCTGAGGTTCCCCCCGATTCTTCTTGTAACGTCGGGAGATTTTACTGACTAATTCCTGAAGAGAGCACGGCTCGAAGGAGAAGATAAAGACTTTCTTTTACTGTAATTTACTGCTAAAAATGTACAGGTACTACTCAGCCTCGTCGTTGGAATCAGAATGAATATGGAAGAAATTATCGAGTTTATATACCCCGATTATCCTATCATCATTATAATGTGGAAGAGGCTGCATTATTTTTGCACAATATTTGAAAAATAAAGTAAATCTTTTAGCTGTGGTAATGTTTAAACGAATAAACAAGATATTTGAAGATGAAGCCAGTATTTTTATCTTAAAACCGCGTATTTTTAGATCTGATGTTATCATGATCGCAAGTTAACAAAAGTGAATTTGAACTATGCATCTTTACAGTAAATATGCATATGAGTAAAAATTAAAGTGTTTAAGATTTACATTAAATGCTTAGGCAAGACATGACTTCATCTTTTATAACAAAGAGAGAATGGTATACAAAATATGAACATTGCAAAAGGTTTCTCAAATTCATTATTAAGCTAATCTAAAATGTTAATAAATTTTAATAAAGAGCAAGTCGTCAATTGTTTGGCAAAGTAGAAAGCACATCAAAATTTATCCCAACGAAAAAATAATATCGCCATTGTACATTCTTAAATGGCGACATGATTCGTGTCGGGGCATTTGTACAATCTCAGTACATCACTGAGTACGGTGTAATTTTTGTTTGTTACAATTGTGATACAATTACGGATTAATTTACATTTGCTTATTATTGTAATTATCGTTATTAAAATACATTAATTATTTTATATTAATTATTATCGTTACTTAAAGTACATTAATTACATTTAAATATTATCATTAATTACAGTTTCATTTTAAAGTACGGTACATCAATTACATTATTAAGTACATTAATCACTTACAATTCTTAGTGTTTTATATTTATGATGGAATTCGAGCGAGAGGAGATTTTACGTTTCAGATGTTCAGTTTATGCTGTGCTCATCGAATTGTTACACCTGCATAGCGTTTTCGAGTTCATTGCAAGAGGTGAACGCACTTAAAAAAAAATAAAAAAAAAATACATGCAAACGTATTTGCGCGATTTTGAACGAACAGGCACGGAGGCATAAAGTTTCGTACCATTTCGTAGACTGACACGAATAATAGAATATTTAATAAAATTGATATAGGATAATGGTCAAGAGAAGATATGGAAATATGGATACGACTAAACCATAGAATGGTAAATCGTAGGGTTGTGACACAAACAAAAATAGAAAGCAACAAATAAAATTTTATCCAAACTCGCGTTAAGCGATTTTGGTTCTTATGTAAATATGAATATTGATTATCATTGTTAATTTTTACAGTGCTCTCCCCTTTAAAAATGATATTAATACAATAATATAATACCATTAATACAATACAATAATAGGGTGTGTCAATTTTAGTAAAGTCAACAATTCAAAAAACTACTAGTGACCAAATGATGCATTTTCGTGCTAAATCGAAATATGGCTTTAAAATCCAGATTTGACCACTCTAGCTACTTAATTTTGAAGATGAAGTTTGCGAAAAATCAGCAATTTTTGCAAGTATTTTTGTTATTGTATATAACTACATTTTTACATACATTACATACAATTAAAGACATTTTGAGTGTATTTCAAAATTAAAACTTAGAAATATAGATAGGTTTGTTGAACTTTGCCAAGGATGCCATATATACTACATTTTACATACATACAATTAAAGACATTTGATTGCATTTCAATATTAAAACTACAACTATAGATAGGTTTCGTGAACTTTGCCAAGGATGCCATGTCTACCTTGCTCTTGTTCCTGGACATGAGCTCCCTACTGGCCACCTGGCCATTGATGTACGCCCCCTCCTCTCTTGTGAGTAAACATGTTGTGCTGCTTCAGTTCATCCTTACACACCTCTCTACTGACTGTGGTGTGTGTGTGTGAGGGCCATGCAGGAACTTCCATTGGTCTATCCAGAAAAACTCCTTGATTGCAGCAGTGGTGAGGGAGCAGGTCAGAGGTTCAGTCACGCCAGAGTTCCAGTCAATAAGCTCTGAGAGTTTGGTGGCATCTGGGTTGATGTCAGGAGTCTTCCTGGGTCTGATACTGCAGTCTCCTACCTGTGTGTTCTCATCTCCTTCACTTCTGATTTCCAGTAATTTAGGGTATGTCAATTTTAGTAAATTCAACAATTCAAACTGCTAATGCTCAAAATGATGTCATATATCTAGCAAACTTAGAAATATCTTTAGTGTTTAAAAAAGCCATTCACCTCCTATATTTGACATAAAGGTTTAACGTCGATAAGCGCAAAATTTACATATAGGTTCGCGTAACGGTAATTTGCGTATAGTATGTCAGGGAAGGAGTTAACAAGCATAGAGCAGGAAAAAGATTTAGGAGTTATAGTCAATGGTGATTTAAAAGTAGCGAAACAAAGTACAGCAGCGGTCAATAAAGCGAACAAAGTTTTAGGTTTTATAGCTCGGAATTTTGACTATAAATCGCGCGATATTATCCTTACCTTACAACCTTACAAAGGTTCCACGTGATGATTTCTCATTTCGCGAAGGTCAAGCGTGTCGCCCCCTCCTCTTTATAAATCATTAGTTAGACCCCATTTGGAGTACGCGATCCAATTTTGGAATCCGCATATGAGAAAAGATATAGACAAACTCGAAAGAGTTCAAAGACGAGCAACTAAGCTGATTCCGTCGCTTAGGTCAAAGTCGTACGAGGATAGGCTTAAGGAGTTAAAATTGACTACACTCGAGACTAGACTAGAAGGCTAAGGGGTGATCTAATCCAGGTTTTCAAAATTATGAATGGGTTCCATAACGTAGATAGAAATAGTTTTTTCGAAATATCTCAATATAATAGGACTAGAAATAACAGGTGTAAGTTGACAAGTAGAAGGTTCGAGACAGCAGGCTTTGTGGTTCGGAACCCACGTAAAATTGTAGGTCCCTCCCACCACGGAGGACATGCACAATACACAATTACGAACACAGTTGGGTAGACCAGCCATGTGTGAATCCTAGGGTCTTTGTTGTCTGAAAATTATAACATTATAACATTATAAATAAACCTAAATATGACTGTAGCATCGTATATCAATGTGCCATTGATAGTGTGGTCAACTTTGGTTATTTTGGTGTGCAGTATGGTTTCTAAGTTTCACATAGTCACAAATGCTGGAGTTTTGATTGTGAATCCATGAGTGGAGGAGGCAGGGAGGAGAGAGGAGGACGAAGACTTCATACCAGACTGAGTCTGGTATGAAGTCTTCGTCCTCCTTCGTCCTGGTCAAATATCTGAGTCTGGTATGAAGTCTTCGTCCTCCTTCGTCCTGGTCAAATATAATAGGTAAATGACTTTTTTAAACAACTAAAGATATTTCTAAGTTTGCTAGATAATATGACATCACTTGAGCATTACATGACATCATTGAGTATTAGTAGTTTTTGAATTGTTGACTTTACTAAAATTGACACAACCTAAATTACTGGAAATCAAGGTGAAGCCGTGAAGGAGATGAGGACACACAGGTAGGAGACTGCAGTGTCAGACCCAGGAAGAATCCTGACATCAACCCAGATGCCACCAAACTCTCGGAGCTTATTGGCTGGAACTCTGGCGTGACTGAGCCTCCTCTGACCTGCTCCCTCACCACTGCTGCAATCAAGGAGTTCCTGGATAGACCAATGGAAGTTCCTGCATGGCTCTCACACACACACAGTCAATAGAGAGGTGTATAAGGATGACAACTGAAGCAGCACAACATGTTTACTCACAAGAGAGGACAGAGGCGTACATCAGTGGCCAGGTGGCCAGTAGGGAGCTCATGTCCAGGAACAAGAGCAAGGCAGACATGGCATCCTTGGCAAAGTTTAAGAAACCTATCTATATTTCTAAGTTTTAATAATGAATGCAATCAAAATGTCTTTAATTGTATGTATGTAAAATATAGTTATAAAGGGTGATCCAGAGAAATGGGACCCAAAAGAAACCCTGTAACTCTTAAAGTATAAGTCCTTTTATAAAATCATACGTATCATTCGAAAGAGGATAGTTACAAGTTTGTACAGGATTGTATAGGTTTTGACAATACAAGACAAGATAAGATACAAAACAAAATAAAAGTGTTAGTTAAAACTACCCTTCAAGATGACTGCATGGACTGTGGAACAGCTGCGTTTCATAACTGAGCAATATTATGAGCATGGAAGAAGTGTAGTTTCAGCTCTTAGAAGGTGATTTTGACATGTGAAAATTTGTCTTGAAAGATCTTTGAGCTGAAACTACACTTCTTCCATGCTCATAATATTGCTCAGTTATGAACGCAGCTGTTCCACAGTCCATGCAGTCATCTTGAAGGTTAGTTTTAACTAACACTTTATTTTGTATTGTATCTTATCTTGTCTTGTATTGTCAAAACCTATACAATCCTGTACAAACTTGTAAACTATCCTCTTTCGAATTATGCGTACGATTTTATAAAAGGACTTATACTTTAAGAGTTACAGGGGTTTCTTTTGGGTCCCATTTCTCTGGATCACCCTTTATATGGCATCCTTGGCAAAGTTCAACAAACCTATCGATATTTCTAAGTTTTAATATTGAAATACAATCAAAATGTCTTTAATTGTATGTAATGTATGTAAAATGTAGTTATATACAATAACAAAATACTTGCGAAAATTGCTGATTTTTCGTAAACTTCAACTTCAAATATAAGTAGCTAGGAGTGGTCAAATCTGGATTTTAAAGCCATATTTCGATTTAGCACCTAAAATGCATCATTTGGTCACTAGGAGTTTTTTGAATTGTTGACTTTACTAAAATTGACATACACTAATACAATAACATAACATCCCAGCTAATTCAAACTAGATGATGACTAATGGTTTTTATGATTACAAAATTTATATACAATACGTGAGTTGGGTGGTAAAGTACGATGTACATTACTTAGAAAATCAAATCTAATTTTAGACAGCCCTTTAATTTAAACAATCAATGATAGTTTTAAATTTTCAACAAAAATTTTAATTCTGTTTAATTTTTAACAAAAATTTATTTTCTGTGGGAAAAATTACATACATAATGAATAGTAGGTAAAAGGGAAAAATATAAATTCTAAAGTTTAGGAATTTTCAAAGTTACCATGATCGTACAATCTATAAACTAATTTTATTGACTATTATAGGTAACAATCGAATTACGTAATGGATGATGTATAGACCTGTGGTCAAGTGTGTATTTATAATTTTGAGGGACAGATTAGCTTAGAGGTTGTTAAATTAACAGAATAATTGCATGAGCAAGATTAATATATTGAGCAAAAATTATTAAGATTAAATTACATAGTTAGCACTAACCCGTAATGAAATAGTTTATTGTGATATCCAATGATTTTAGCATAAGGTTTGTATATATAGTATATATGTATAGTGTGCATACGTGTGTGTGTGTAAGGATTCGGGAGGTTTTCGAATTAACAAAGTTATATAATAATTTAAAATGAGAGTAGGGTTATAGAATCTTTTAAGTTTAAGTCAATTATTATAAAATCTAATTACAGGTAGTATTAATGATGGTGTATGCGTATGAGTTTTAATGAATTCGAATGTGTCAAAAGTAATAAAATTCAATTAGGATTATCGATTTTACATAATTAAATCAGTTGCACGTATATTAAGGTAGTTAAAAAAACGCACTTAGAAGAACTTACAATTAATGAAAGTAAATCTCAAGGTATTAAAATGAATTTCGACACAATTAATAAATTCGACTACGACAATTACTCAGTATTAATCAAATAAAAATAATAAAAAAATAAATATAAAAATTGAAAATAGAAATCAATTATAAACTATAATGAACTAACATGAGGTTCTAGGGTCCATACTCTTAAAAAAAATAAAACTCAACTTGTTGGGGGTGTTAAAATAAAATAAAAAATAAAAAAAACAAAGATTGGAGTACTACATTCGAATGACTAAGCGGGGAGATATGTGTGAAATTGACAATACGTCTTTTGTGAGCACTTTGCTCTTTAGAAAAAAGATTGCTTGTCACACTGCTAAGAACAAAAATTAAAGGAGGTAAAATAAAACGGAGGGACGGCATGTTCCTCCCTATAGTAATTTAAAAAGGAAGTCATTGGACATGATTGATTAATTATTACACTATTACTGTCATCATGTAATCATAATAATTATAAAACTCGTTACAAACAATTGTAAAAACGGTTTTGGTTGCAAACAATAAAAATATGTCATTTACCTCTATATTTATATGCGCAACAATGGCATGAAAAGAAAGACAAATTGGTCAATTTCCTTCTTACAAAAAAAAAAAAAATGGTTAAACTAAAGACGCAAACCGGTCAATTCAAGTTGAATTTAATTATCTTTTACAACAATAAAAAGGTTGAATTAAATTCTTAAATTACATTCTCTTAAATTACATTTTCTTAAATTACATTCTCTTAAAGTAAATTCTCTTAAAGTAAATTCTCTTAAATTACATTCTCTTAAACAACAACAAAAAAAAGTTGAATTCAATGACTGCATTGAAATGACTTGGAACTTGAAAACTGAGATTTGGGACTTGAAAACTGTCTTGGGACTTCAAAACTGACTTGAACTAACTGACTTGAACTGACTTGAACTGACTGACTTAAACTGACTTGCACTGACTGACTTAAACTGACTTGAACTGACTGACTTAAACTGACTGACTTAAACAGACTTGCACTGACTGACTTAAATTGACTTGCTGACTTGAACTGCTATCAAGTATTTCTACAAATCTCTGGGCGGTTGTCCCTCTGGATGCAACCTAATGACTTAAACTAACTGAAATGGACTGCACTGAACTGCTACCAGTGGATTCTACTGAAAATGGAACTGACTTGCACTTGAACTGCTATCAAGTGAAGACTATTAATCTCTGAGGTTTGGTTGTCCCTCTTGGTGCAACCGACTTACTTGAACTGCTATCAAGTATTTCTACAAATCTCTGGGGCGGTTGTCCCTCTGGATGCACCTAATGACTTGAACTAACTGAAATGGACTGCACTGAACTGCTATCAGTGGAGTCAACTGAAACTGACTTGCACTTGAAACTGAAACTTCTGACTTGAACTCTATCAAGTATCTTGAAACTCAACTGACTGAAATTGACTCCACTTGAACTCTATCAAGTATCTTGAAACTGAAACTGTGTGAAATTGATTTGCAACTTATTTCCAACTAAAACTGACTCGAAACTACTTCAAGTATCTCTATAACTCTATAAATTCTCTATAAACTCTTTCTTTCTTAATTTGCAAGTCAATTCAATTCAATAATGTGAAAAAATTATAAACAAAAGTACGAAATGTAAACACATTTCACTCGAAGGTACGCGAAGGTACAGTAATATTATGTTTGATACATAAAATAAAATTATTCTATACTAACTATAATAGTGAAAATAACTGAAAATTAACTCTGTGACATTAACTCTGTGACTATTAACTTCTGTGACTATTAACTTCTGTGACTATTAAATTCTGTGACTATTAACTTCTGTGACTATTAACTGTGACAATTAACTCTGTGACTTTTAACTCTGTGACATTGACTGTGAAAATTAACTTCTGTGACAATTAATTGTTTCACTAAAAAAAATGTATCACTGGTGTCTGAAATGTTCACTGTGTTTCTTGTAAATTCTGACTTAATACAGTAATTGTACAAAAAAAAATCTCAGCTATTTTCAAGATTTCTTTCTGATGAAAAAATAAATCATAAAATTCTTTCTTAAAACTAACCAGAATTGTTGCCATACACCACAGCAACTGTATTTTATAATAAATAAGTTTACAAAATCAGATTCATAAGAAAAAATTACATCTAAACTGTCCAATCCTGGAAACGTTTTGAACTTCTGTATCACATCTCCCTCAAGCAATCTAACTCAAACTAATCCGGTCTAATTCCATTAATCTTTCATTGTATAACACTCCTCTTAAACCAGAGATAAGCATCGGTACCCTACATTGTACAGTGTATCTTTATAGACTAATCTGTGAAGCACCACAAAGGATTTGTGTAATTGAAAATAGTTCTATATGCTGCCCACATCCAAACTTTTTCCACAATTAGCTAACCAGAATTGGTTTAACCTGGTACTTCCACCTATAACATTCATTAGATTATCACTACACATTAAACTCCTGTGCAGTTTAAGGTTTTCTCTCAGATAAAAATTCAAGGAATTATTTCTTAAAGCTATCTTAAAAGTATCATCTCAGCAGATAGTGAGTCATTCCTAAGTTCCGCCACAATAAAACTGAAGAAATATTTATACCGAATGAATCTACAAGTCTCACAAATTCTTTTTTATTATGAGCTATTGCAAGTTTCTAATGAAGGGATTTGTTTTTATATATCTACCCTTTCTATCCCTCAGACATATTGTAGTAATCAGTCTTCCGTACAGATACTTACCAGACTCACATTCACTTAATTTCCACAATTTATTAAAATATTAACCAAAAGCTATTAGCTTTAGCACAAATACATTTATATTACAGGCAAAACAATCAAACTCTGTGGGTATCTAACCTTCAGTACCCTGTTCTATACAATGTATAAAGTAGCCTACATTAACTAAAGTATACACTATCTATTTTGTTTGCTACCCTCTTGTGACATTCTGTGAACTATGACCACAAAACAGTTAACATCTCTTGACTCAGTTCCTTCACTAATGCCATGGAATCATCTTCAACAGCCAGACTAATTAGAAACAAATCATCTCATAATCCTACCCCCCAAATAGATTCATTCTATGCAGGACAGGCTTTATGATCACACCAATGTAACATACTATCCTACATTTCACTAATTTTCAGATTTTCAACAGAAATACCATCAGTTAACAAGATTTCTCCAAACTAATTAATTTATTTCTGACTGAATACGAGGAATCAACTTGAGTGCATCAAGGAGTATCTTATGTCTGAGATTAACAGGAAAAGGGACCAACTCTTCCAAACCCAGGAGCTACTAAATATGAATGAGACAGAGCCTCATTATTAACTCTGTCACAATAACCAACGAGATACCAGCACCCTCAGCTCTTTTTATCATAGCATAATTAGAACAAGTGTTTTGTAATGAGCATAAAAATTTTAATACATCATGGCAATTCCAGTGCTTTCCTTTCATAGAGGATGGAAACCATAATAAAACAAATTAAATTTAACTAAAATGCATGAGATTCTCTCAAATTCATCTTCATTGAAAAATAAGTTCAAAACATTACTTAAATAAGATGTATCCAACAAAAATAAATTGTTCTTTGCATACTTTCATCAGTCTATCATTTATTTAAAGAACATAATACAAACAATATAAGATTCCCCAAATTACGATCAAAGGAGAGGGTACAGCACACAAGAAAGTAAAAGTTGCTGTTTACTGGTTGGCCTAAGCTGTGGCACACTTACTTCACCCATATTTAACTGACTAAAGAAAATAAACTACTTCAACTCCTGGGACCGTCATGTACTCTACACCCATCCTAGCTGGACCTACTGACAGATTATTAGACAAAGTTTAATCATTGAACAAAGATTTGTTGCTAATTTAACCAAAATATTTATTTTCGATCATCCAGCAAAAATCTTCTATTTTACACATTAAGGTGAAAAACTTGTGGTATATCCATGTAACAACTATAAACATTTGAATTACTACAGTGTATTTTAATAGAATTTCCTTCATTGTATATATATATATATATATATATGAAAAATTATTTCACGAAAGTGACACGTGAAAAGTATTTATGATAATAAAACCACGAAGGAAAAAAGAAACACAAAGGGGGCTCAAGCGCTTTCGTCTAATGACATCCTCAGGAACACTGGAGTGAAAGGACAGATCAAGGCATATATAGGTTACAAAAATAAACATACATACATACATATTCACATATATACATATATATATATATATATATATATATATACATATATACATATATATAGTAAGCATAGAAAAAAATTGTGGGAGGAGCCAACATTTATATGGTCACAGAAAAAATAAAGAAATAAAAATAAATATAAATATAAATTGAGAAAAAATTAATTACAAAATAGTGCCTTAGTGATATATATGTCACAGCCTAAATAATCATAAAGAAATAAACAGGCAAATAAAAAAAACCCATAAATATACATACATACATATATATATATAATATACATATATATATATATATATATATATATATATATAAAGACACTTTTAGCACTTTGGCCGAACTTCAATATAAATTCAAATGGCTTTTTTATGGAACAGGTCACAAAAGAATAAAGAAATAAAAATAAATATAAATATTGTAAGTGGAGTCTACCAATTCAAGCTCAAGAGGGAAGTTTTACAATCGATTTAATAGATGCTGCCAAATTGATATATATGTCACTAAAAAAAAAAAAAAAAAAAAAAAAAAAAAAAAAAAAAAAATTAATTATTAAAAAAATAAAAAATAATAATAATAATTGAAAGATAAATTTTAAGAGAGGCACACCAATTTATAAGGGAAAAATTACCACATATGCATATTATAGTCACAACGAATAAAAAAGTACAAGTAAATATAAATTGGAAAACAAAATGATGCCTAGATGATATATAAAGAACAATAAAATATATACAACATATATACGGTATATATACGAAATATAAACGCAATATATACAGAATATATATATATATATATATATGCATAAGGGAAAAAAAATTACCAAATTTGTTTTTAATTATTGTCTGAGAAAACGGTAGGTCGCAAAAGAATAAAGAAATAAAAATAAATATAAATTGAAAAAATTACAATAATACACGTACACATGTATACCCACATAACCAAATATATATATACATATACACACATATATACAAACACACACCACACACACACATATATATATATATATATATATATACAAGCTTGACCTTCACGAAATGAGAAATCATCCCGCAGAACCTTTGTGAGGTTGTAAGGTAAGGTAAGGTACATACATTAGGGTGATGCAAAATAACTTATCATTTCAAAACTTGAAGACACCCTCTAATTTTATTTAATTAGTGTAAAAACTGAACATGCAAAATTTCAGCACAATTGAAGACATTTTAGAGGTTGCTACCATCCATTGAACATTTTGTATATTGTATTTTTCAGTTTGTATTTATTGTACATTTATTTATTTTGCAGATTTCATCAAAAATGGTAGTCAGCAACATATAGCAGTCTAACAGACTCTGAACCTCTTTCCGTAAACCTTCTCATCCCTTTCATTGCTATAGACGCCGTGGCCGAACATTCTAGAATAATTTCTTTGCTGTGACGTCACTGTGGCGGCCGCGTCAGTGTAAGTGCGGCGTCACTGACTCAGTATCTTTGCTGCCTTCGCTGAGAGTGGTTGTATAGCAGTTGCTGAGTTGCACTCATGGAGCGGCATACGCGTCACAAAACAGTTGTTTGGCTCATAGGACATCCTATAGAGTCCTTCAAAGAAACCCAGCTTCCATCTAAAAGGGAAACATTAGCATTGTTTATGAACTACAAGATCAATAAAAAGCAACAGGTGAAAACAGCGGCTTTGTTGACTGCTAGAGATGTTATGGATGTGTGGGAAAAGGCACGCATCCCAACAGTGTTGAAATGTCATGTCGTGGAGAGAGTAAAGAAACTTTTCAACGAGTGGGAGAAACTAAAGAAGAACAGAAATAATAAGAAGAAGCAATCACCTGCACTACTTCAAAAACAAGAGAGCTGGCAAAATGACTTGCAAGATCTGTTTGACATTGCACATGCAAGTGCTCTTGACATGATAAAGATAGATGAAGATCGTGAGTTTTTGATGCTGCAACGACAAAAAGGAAGAAAAGGCAAAATGTCTGGAGTGGATAAAGTTTTTCACAAATGGAAGAGATTGCTAGAGAAAAGGAAACATTGCTTGAAAAGAAAAGAAAGAGGGAAACAGCCGTTTTCGAAGCAGCAGTGCTCTCAAGTTCAAGTCCTTCAAGTTTGAATGAAGATAGTTCAAAATCAGAAGAAGAATTTGTTGCTGACCCTCAGCAGCCATCACTTCGAGACAAAGTAGATCAAAGTCTAAGAGTGCAAAGCTATGGATTCTTCAATGCTTGTATCTCTTGATGCTGCAAAAGTAAGTGATAGAGCTGCTTCGGAAATCTTGATCCCAACAATCAATGCTCTTGGGCAAAACCCTGAAGAATACAGTGTTAGCTATTCATCGATACGGAGAGCAAGACAAAGGAACCGCAAGACAATGGCAGAAAATTTGAAGCAGGATTTCGAAACAAATTGCCCTCTCCAAATACATTGGGACGGCAAACTACTGGAAGATATTACTGGTCATGAAAATGTTGATCGACTGCCAGTTCTAATTTCCGGCCAAGGAGTTGATCAGCTTCTTGGTATTCCCAAACTTGCCAGAGGAACTGGTCAAAACATTGCAGATGCTGTCCATCAGTTAGTATTGGAGTGGAATATATCTGACCAAGTGAAGGGCATGTGTTTTGACACCACTGCCTCCAACACAGGTTCTAAGAGTGGTGCTTGTATGTTACTAGAGCAAAGATTGGATAAAGATATGCTGTGGCTGGCTTGCCGACATCATATTTTCGAAATAGTGTTAGAAGCTGCAGTTTCTGTCTCCTTGCCATCTTCTAGTGGCCCTGACATACAACTGTTTAAGAGATTCAAAGCAAAGTGGGTGGAAATTGACAAGAACAATTACCAAACAGCAACAGATGACCCTAACATTGCAGAGAAAATCTCAGATGCTGAAGAACTCATTCAATTTGCTCAAGCTCAGCTTGATGAACAGCAGCCTCGTGATGACTACAAGGAATTGCTCGAGCTAACGCTCATTTTCATCGGTAGTGCCCCCAAGTCAGGAATCAGCTTTAAAGCACCCGGAGCTTATCACAGAGCACGATGGATGGGCAAGCTAATTTACTGCATTAAAATTTGGATGTTTAAATCTCAGTTTAAACTAACTGAGAGAGAGGAAAAAGGACTGAGAGATGTTTGCTGCTTTTCAGCTGCGATATACATCAGATCGTGGTACCTGGCACCCATACCTCATGCGCCCCCGTTCAGATTTGCATTTTGTGCAAAGTCTGCAGCTCTACAAGCAAAAGGATGACAAAATTGCAAGTGCTGCACTCAATAAGTTTTTGAGACATTTGTGGTACCTCTCTGAGGAGCTTGTGGCGCTTGCATTTTTTGATTCAGCTGTTTCGCATGAGACAAAAAACAAAATGAAGCATGCTCTGCAGAAACCAGTTGACTCAAAACCGAGCAAACGAGCATCAATAAATCCTGAATCAGCTGGGCAGAAACAACTGCAGGATTTCGTTACTGCGAACACAAAAAGATTCTTTGAAATCCTAGAGGTGCCTTGCACTTTTCTTGAAAAAGATGCTGAAGAATGGAATGATGATGAAAGTTATGCGAATGCAAGAGATATCGCATATGGACTCAAAGTGGTAAACGACATTGCGGAAAGAGGTGTACGACTGATGGAGGAATACAACAAACTGATAACCAATGATGAAGAGCAGAAACAATACCTTCTTCAAATTGTTAAAAGTTACAGGTCGTCACTCTCAAACAAAAACAAGAAAACATTACTCTTGCTTCACAAAAAACGAAAATAAACATACATAAGTGGTTATGATATGCCTACTGGGGAAACTTCCACATAAAAAAAAGTTAACGCGCTATACGCTGTACCTCAGAGGGTGGTGCGGAAATCAGCGTGCCTATTATTTACTATTTTATGAGCTCACTACGTACTATAGTCTAGAATGTCATCGTTTTTTTTCAAACTAGGTTAACTAGGTACATATCAAACCGGCTCCGGCGAAAATATCAACAAAACAATATTTTTGAGCACAAACTGATATACATTTATTTTTAAAGCTTGGTAGCAACCTCTAATTTTCTCTTTTCAACCCCAAATTTCGCATACAATGCTTTCTTAGGAATATGAATAAAATAGGAGGGTGTCTCCCTGAAAATTGAAAAAAAAAAATTTGACCCCTTTTTGCATCACCCTAATACACATATACATATATATATATATATATATATATATATATATATATATATATATATATTTAACTGCATACATACATACATACATACATATACACACATACATACATACATATACACACATATACATACAAACACATTTAACTGCAATGACCACACACATACTCACATACACATACATACATACACATACATACACGCATACAGCAAAAAATTGAAAAATAAAATTGTAAGGGACAACAACAAAAACAAATTTTTACCAAAGATTAACAACCTGCCCTTTTTGTTTAAATCCATTCTGAAGGAATTCAGAGCAACGGGATCAAGTTGAAACAGACCTTTACTCATGTTAAGGTTATTTGTAAGTTGAATTATAGCCGACTCAAGAATATTTCTATTAACAATGTTGCTAGAGTGAAACAAAACTGAAACATTATTCCAATCAATACAATGGGATAACTCTGACAAATGGACAAAAAGGGCACTGGACAACTGTCCCGTTCTAACGGAATATTGATGCTGTTTTACACGCGTTTGCAAATCCTTTCCCGTCTGACCTATGTAAAAGGAATCACATTGCTTACACCCAATTTTATAGATAATGCCTAAATTATTGGTAGGGCTATTTTTTACTATGATGTTTTTCACAATATTGTTATATGAAAAAACTACACTGATATCCAAAAGTTTAAGTACATTAGCAATGCCTAAGAAGCCCGGGAAAAATGGAAGTACTAAAATATTCTTTGACAAGGTGCGAGTGTTATTATTCACACGATAGAAGGTTCGTTTAGCCTTATTAAGACAAGATTCCATGAACGCAGATGGGTAACACAACTCACTTCCAATACCGTTGATATTTTCCAATTCGGCATCGATGTATTCCGGACTGGCGATCCTAAGAGCGCGGAGAAACATTGAGGAAAATATGGCCTTTTTAATAGGGGTGTCTTTTTTCCTTCGTGGTTTTATTCATCATATATATATATATTAGGGTGTCTCTTATTGGGTAGTCAAAAATTGAAATGTTGAATTATTTTATCTGCGCCCCCTAAAATAGTTCCATTTACCATAAAAACTAAAACTTGAAAGTTTGACACAAATTGGCTCATATTTAGGGGTCGCCCCCGTCTAATAAAAATGGTGACCATGGCATAATAGCTCCTGACATATGATTATGCTCATTATACACATAATTCCTTCCTTCTTTTTTT
This sequence comes from Bathynomus jamesi, assembly GCA_023014485.1. Taxonomy (NCBI): domain Eukaryota; kingdom Metazoa; phylum Arthropoda; class Malacostraca; order Isopoda; family Cirolanidae; genus Bathynomus; species Bathynomus jamesi. The sequence goes on along the minus strand of JAJOZX010005224.1, from coordinate 168,918 downwards.
AGTTTGATTCGTTTTTATAAGTATAGGCCTTCTTATTTATCATTGATCCTTTTCTAACCTATCCTTGATGTTGTTATAATCCATCCTTTGGTCCTCAATCCTTCTTTATCCCAATCCTTTTTCTCCTATCCAAAATCCTTCCTGGCTCTTTTTTTATATACAATCAGCAATGAAGCATTGCTACAAAAAAAAACCATTAGTTTATTATATAGAGATAAATTCAAAATGCCAGTGCTATTTACATACTTTAATTACTTTAATTAGCATTATTTCCTTATACAACATTTATTTAATATACAATGATTATACAATATGGTGTATTTTAAGGTGCGACCTCATTGATGGTTATTTTTTGAGAAGAACAGTTTTTGATGGAACTGGGTGACTCTGGCGGTGTTTTGCAACAATTTGGAGCAGGAACTGGAGCTGCTCTTCCCCCACTGTCAATTTCTTATTCAGCTCTTGAACTAAAGCTACTGCACGTTCTGCCCGGTCATTTACAACAGATAGAGCTGCAACAATAGCTCTGGCCCTTAAATATTCACAGTTGGATGTCCAAGTGCTGGGTGCCTTGTTCAGAAATCCTTCTGGCAAATTCAGCTTAGTAAAGAATTCTCTAGTATTTCTTGTAACAAGTTGGTGTAGTCCTTCACCAGAGCAGAAGGTCGATTCAGGAATCCGAGGACGCTTGGGTGGTCTATCAGTGGACTCATCTTCTAATGCCTTTACCATGCGTTTCTTTACATCTGTAGTAATTCGCTCATCAAAGAAAGCAAGACCAACTGCTTCTTCAGACAGGTACCATAAGTGGTTAGAGAGCTTTTTTTTAGTTGCATCAGAAATCTTTTTGTTAGGATAATTAATCAATGACCTCATAAGGAGCCAGTCATTAAATGGGGTTTCAATAGGGAGTGAGGATGTTGTCCAAGCCTTCATATAGATGAGAACAGAAAAAAGGGAAAGATCTCGAATTCCTCGTTCTTCAGTCTTAGTCATCTTGAACTGGTTTCGAAAAAGCCACATCTTGATAGAATAGAGCGCTTTGGACATCCAGCGAGCTCGATGCATGGCACCTGGTGCACGAAACTTGATGCCTTTATTGGGGACACCTCCAAGAAAGATGATGGACAGATCCAAAAGTTCTTGATAGTCATCCCGTAGCATAGGTGCCTGGGATCTAGCAAACTGAATTAGTTCAGTTTTAGACTGGATAATTGCTTCTTTAGTAATCGTGTCTGTCTCACCTGTTTGGAACTGGCTTTGATCAACAGAAGTCCAATTGTCACGAAAACGCTTAAAGATCAATATCTCTGGACCAGTTGATGTAGATCCCAATGTTGCTTCAAATGCAGCTCCCAACAATAAATCTAAAACATGGTGTCTACAAGGCAAGTACAAAACATCATGTCCCAATTTTGCTTCGATGAGAGCACAGGCTCCACTATATTGACCCGTGTTTGAAGCTGTTGTATCGAAACAAATTGCTTTTACTCTCTCTGTAATTCCCCATTCATTCAGGCAGTTAAAGACGGCTTCAGCTTGTGCTTCTCCAGTTGAGTTTGGGATTTTGGGGACACCAAGCAGCTGTTCAACACCAGGTCCTGACACAAGTACTGGGAGACGATCAATGTGCTTGTGCGAGGTGAGGTCCTCCATCATCTTGCCATCCCAGTGGACTGTCATAGAACATTCTCCATGGAAATGCTCCTTAAGTTCTTTAGCATGACGAGCTCGGTTCTTATTTCGAAGGCGATGGATAGAATGTTGGTTTATGTTGTAATCTGAAGCGTCCAAACCAAAGCTTTTAGCTGCCTCTGCGAGGATAAATGTTGCCTTTCTAGAGGAAATTTGTGTACGATCCAGGGCAGCAGACATCTGAATAGTCATGATGTTTTTCATGCCTCGTTTTTTCTTAGATTTTGGTAAAGCACAAGCTCCTTTGGGCTCCTCCTCCTCATTCTCACTTTCATCAGTGTTGCTGGAAGATGTGGAAGAAGCCAGTACAACTTGACTAGTAGACGCCTCCATCAAAGATTCTGACTTTCTTTTTCTCTCTGCCTCAGCTTCCAACCGTTTGACTGCATTTTTTGTGCGGTGAAGATGTACAGTGTCCACACCACCGATTGAGCCAGGACGACCTTTTTGTCTTTGCAGTTGAAGGAACTCCCAGTCCTCACGATTCTTGATCAGCTTCTCAGCGTCTCCATGGGCGATGTCAAAGAGATCTTCCAATCGCTCTACAAAATCAGCCTCCTTGGTTTTATGGCTCTGGCTTGTTCTGGAAGCATGCTTCTTTAAGCAAGTCCATTCGTTAAAGAAATTCTCTAACTTCTTCATGGCACGAGGTTCCTGCTGAGTAGGAATATTGGCCTTATCCCAGATAACTATTGTGGCTCGAATAGATTGACGCAGAGCATCGCGGATTGTCATGTTTTTCTCTCTGTGGAGGTGCATAAAATAACCAAAAGCTTGCCTATATGGGGGCAGCTTTGAGCCTTTAATATCATCTACTGTAGATCCGAGCAAATAGAATGGTCTTCTTGTATTCATCTGCAAAATAAGAAAACAAAATATTAATGTAGTGTTATGGTTTTGTAGAGCAGGGCTAAATCACTGTTTTGACTTTTTTAAATTACAAAAAAAAAAAAAATTTGGTAGACATAAGTTAATTTGGTCTATTTTATAAATCTAACGTATTTTTCTCAATTATTATTCCTATTATTTTTTAATCTAAGAAACAAGGAATAAATATTTTTGTAGTAGAAATTTATATTTTGCTATTTTATTGGAAATAGAAACAGTGGCGTCACTAGGGTTGGTGTCACCCAGTGCGGTAACTCATGGTGTCACCCCCCCCCCATGGACCTCCTCCCGTACCAGACCATACAGAATCCTTAGTAATGTTTTTTGTACTAATGTTACTCGTAAATCGTAATTCCCGTATATCACTGAATGTAATGGCAATAGTAGTGACATAAACAACTAGCAAAATTAAAATTACTCCTTTAAATTACAATATCATACGCACAGCCTAAATGTATTTACATTTACATAGTTTCATGTGGTTAAAGTGAAAATTCGGTAAGAAAACAATAGAATTCGAAGTAAAAACGTTTAAGAACTACATCAAAATTATGTTCATTTTAACGTTAAACTTTACCGTTACATGAGATACATTAATGGATTAGGTTTGCATAATCAATAACGGCCCAAATAATGTAGAAGTTGTAGACAAATGCATATGGAAATATACTCATAAATTTGAGGCTGCAACATCATAAAGACAGAGGCTGCAACAACTGAGCGGAAGCCTTTTTTTATTTTTCTCCTTCTTTTCCTTTAATTACTACTTCATTCTCAAAAAAGTTATTGATATAGGTTCACAAATACTAATTACCACAATATTGTAGCTAAAACAACAGAAAATTTGACAAAATCAGCGACTATAAAAACACCAGCAGCAACGAAAACAACAGCGCGTGCTTGTAGAGCGTGCAGACGAAACCACGTGATTCGAAGCGTCATTGTAATTGGGTAATAATGACAGCTCTGACCGGAGCGCATTAGAAGGTTCAAAAAGTAAATTAGCATAGAGTTTTAGCCTTGTAGGTATATTTGATACATGTAAGCTGGCTTACGAAAAATGTTTTTGTTGTTATAAACTAACTACAGGGATATTTTTATAAAAAATAATAAATTTCTGCTCAAACACTGCACAAAAACCCCCCCCGCACCCCTCTAGTGACGCCACTGATAGAAACACAGATCATGAAACACGTCAGGTAAAAATTTCATTGAACTAAATTAAATTCTTTGTGAAATAGCAACATTGTTTAAAACTTCATAATATGTGTATAAGAGCATAAATTCTAATTTTTTCATTAAATTCATAAATTTTTTTCAACACTAATACAAAATCAGTATAAATAATGTGAAAAATATAAATAACAGTTTATTATCTGATAATAGCAAAAAAGAAGTATAGTGATACACAGTTACACACCTTTTACTTATGACAGCAGAACACTGAATGATGACAATACACAATTGCAACATAATCTGGAGCATTCTTGATGAAACATGTTTAAACAGGTTGATCTTGTCTTATCAAGCAATATTTTCAGCTACAAACTTGACAATTATCTCTTAAATATTCATTTAATGAAATTCATCATAAATATGATGATTAATTAATTAAAAACATATGTTTAGTATACTTGACAACTGCTAGAATTTCAAATATTAATTGCATAAATAATAGCTATATTTTATGAACTTTAATAAGCGGGGGCGACCTCTAAAAATTGTTCAATCCAAAAAACATTTTATATGTGATGTTTTTTTCAACAGTGGACTGGTTGAGGGGGCGCAACCTAAAAAAATCAACACTTCGAAAATAAGAGACACCCTAATATATATTAATTATATATATATATATATATATATATATATATATATATATATATATATATAAAACCTTTGGTTAGCTTCCGCCCGAATTGTTCATTCTGACGAAGGTCAAGCTTTTTACTTCACCTTACACCTACAGTTTAACGTGGAATTCGAACCACGCCGCACCAGCATCCCAATGTCTTAACCACTAGGCCACCCAGGTACCCATTTATCTACCACCCACTTTCTTTATTGTGTGGAATGATGAACAGCTGGGTTTTGCTGCACGCCGGCTGCCGTCACTGGGTCTCTATCCCGAGACCGATGGATTCATTCAGTGACGCTAACCACTACACCACCGAGGCGCATTTATATATATATATATATATATATATATATATATACACGTGTGTCCGTAAAGTCATGGTGGGATTTTAAATAGCTATATATTGCAACGAAAACATGATAATGAGATGAAAAAAGGCAAATTGAAGAAACTCTAAAAGAATAACTTTATTTAACGTAGTTCGATATGGGCTCCTCTGGTAGCCCTGCAGACATCTAGGCGGTGATTCAATTCCAGCCACACACGCCCAAGAACATCAGGAGTGACGGATGCGATAGCTTCCGTGATTCGCTCGTGCAAGTGATGAATATCCCTAATGGGTACACTGTACACGCTTTGCTTGACGTAACCCACAAATAAAAGTCCAAAGGTGTCAGGTCCGGAGAGCGTGAGGCCATGGCTTCCATCCTCCTCTTCCTATCCATCTCTGTGGAAATTTTTCATTAAGGAATTCTCGAACAACGTTGGCATAGTGCGGAGGAGCACCATCTTGCTGAAAGATGACATTATTGTCAATAAATTGGGGTACTGCAAAATGTTCCAACATAGCGAGGTAGTTGTGTGACGTCACAGTGGGTTCCGCGAAGAAAAATGGGCCAATCACTCGATCTCGTGCTAGAGCACACCACACATTAACTTTCGGGCTATTACGCTCATGTTCAACATAAGCATGTGGACAGCCTAAACTAACTACGAGATAAAGGTTAAGCTTAGCCTAGACTAACTACAAGATACAACTTTGAGAGTTGTTCTTAAATATGGCATTGTTTCATCTCATTATCATGTTTCGTTGCAATAATATAGCTATTAAAATCCCACCATGACTTTACGGACACATCACCGCCTAGATGTCTGCAGGGCTACCAGAGAAACCCATATCGAACTACGTTAAATAAAGTTATTCTTTTAGAGTTGTTCTTCAATTTTCCTTTTTTCATCTCATTATCATGTTTCGTTGCAATAATATAGCTATTTAAAATCCCACCATGACTTTACGGACACACTGTATATATATATATATATATATATATATATATATATATATATATATATATATATATATATATATATATATATATATATATATATATATTTACAGATCAAATGAGTGGGAGGGTTTTAATACCAACCATACATAAATTTATTTCTCAATAGTTGGCTAAAATTAAGAGAAATTGTTCAATCCACATTCAGGTTTATTTTAAGGAATTTTATGCCTACTAACGAATTCATTTAAAATTTCAATGTATTTTTTTCTCTTTTCTTATTAAAACCAACAACTGAATAGGTATGTTTTGCATCAGAAGCTCCAATACCCCTAGGCTTTCCTCCTAGCTACCTATTTCACACTTGTCCGCAGCTGGGATCCTTATATCCTCTATACCCGTCGAAGGTGGATCTACTGATATCTCAACATTCTGTTCAGGGTATCCACCGGTTTTATCTTTAAATGGAAATATATCCTAACTTTTGGCCTCAGCTGATATGAGAAATTGGCAGGAGTGTTGTATACCAACTTCAGTTGACTTGCAGAAACATCAAATCTCATGTAAAATGGTTGAGTGGTATCCATGACCATTTAGGCATTATTTAAGTGAAGGGGTGTCAGTAAGGTTGTAACTACCAATTTATTTATTTTAAAAGGTAACACGTATCTGATCAAACACTTTCTCCTCAAAAGACTTCTTGCTTGCCCTTCTTCACCCAGGGACGTATCCAGGAATGTCCCAAGGGGGAAGCGAACTTGAGCTACGTTCGTCAGATTCCGTGGTGAATCGGGCGAGCCCATACAGTTAGGGGGTCTGGGGGAAAGCTGGAAGCTCCTCAGCCGGATACGGGGCGGAGCTCCGTAAATCAGCGCATTTTAAGCTTATTTTGTGTAAAAACTGTCTGAAAATGTCAGTGCAACTGCCATTTTTGAAGAGCCACTATACAGCGTCCACATTAAATATGTACCTTTCCAACAAAAGTTTGGATAGGACAGTCACAATGGTGCAATCTAAGCTATATTATGATGAAATTACTTGTATTTTTGAAATTTGAAATCAGATATTGATCCTATAGTTTTCATAATTAACAAAGAAAGTAACTATTTTATTCACACATTCATTGATTTCATGCATGCAGTTATTTAGTGTATATACGTTTAAAAGTATAACATATCTATAAAATAACGAAATCATTAGAAGAGATCCAAATGAAACTCTCACGTATAAGGCAAGTCAAACGGATGCAGAAAACAGCTAGATCAGTTGAGACAAGAAACGCACATCTGTTTAACATATATAAAATTTTAAACAGGATAATTGCATGGAAAAATAATTTAGGGGCTACTTGACAAAAAAATATGTACTTTTATCAAATACGCAATTACTTTACTAAATCAAAATCGAATACTTTAGTAAATACGCAATTTACATATAGGTACACCACAAAATGACAGTACCGCCCACCGTCCGTTTTATTCCAGTAACAAATCGAGTCGTCGCAAAGTATCGCTTAAATAATATATATATATATATATATATATATATATATATATATATATATATACTCCTTCCATTATAATATACATACCAAATTGTTAAATGTTATAGTTTGGCGGTGAACCTTGGTTGTAATTACCCCTGAATTTTTTTCCTGGACTTTCCAAGGAGGGGCGTGGCGACCACCTCCGTCGCACCCCCCTTGGCTATGTCCCTGTCTTCACCCTACTTTCAACTTTAAATGTACTTCTTCCTCTTGACCAAACGCTTCAAATACATAATTTCTTTCACATCCTCCCAACTTTCAAGTACATACTAACTCCTTTCCTCTCTATCGACAAGATCCTTTCTTTAGTTTAAAAAAGACCTAGTTATCATCCCTATTGGATCCAGGCATGGGTTCAAATGCAGGCTTGTTCATTTAAATGTAAATGCAAATGTTTTAAATTAATCAAATGCAAATGCAAATGCTATCACATACAGCTGTATTTAAATGCAAATGAATTTGCATGGTTTTCAAATGTTTTGTGCAAATGATAATGATACCCACTTCAAGTTACAAATGTTTATTCCAAGTGTTATCACATGATACTTTTACATAACACCCAAACACTTATAAAAGAAACAGATATTTTCAATACAAACTAGATAATATTATAATTTTTCTGGCCTTAGTTGAAGTAGCTGGTGAGTTAGAATGACTTAACCTATAAGGCGGCGCCTCAAATGCAAGTGTTTTGTTGCAAGATGTTATGCAACAAAGGGGAAGGGGAATGTTGCAAGAGCAACAAGGGGTCATGCAACTTTGAGGCGGAGTTATCCCAAAAGAAAGAGAGAGTAGAGAGAGACAGAGGAGGAGAGTTGTTCGCCCGGCAGGAGCAAAGCACATATTAAGACTTCAGCTGAGCAGCCGTTGTCTTATTGGGCCCCTAATCAGCCAGCTGGCTTAATCAGCCAGTTGGCTTATCTGGCTGAGTCCACATTGCGTTTATTTATTTAATTAAAGCATATATTTTGGTTTAATCCGCCAGTTGGCTTAGAAGGCTTCTTAGAAGGCATAAATGGCCTGCAACCATTAATAATCTTCGAACGAATTAAAAGCGCACACAAACGCACATACACTCACCAACTCTACGCCCATAAAACCCCTATTATCACACACACACACACACACACACACACATATATATATATATATATATATATATATATATATATATATATATAAACTGATTGATGCATGCAAAGCGCCAATAGCAAAATATATACGAGCACAACCATCACAAAAAAAAGCATCACATCACCAACAATCGTCTAAGTATAGACTTTTAGGAGCTCATCCTTTCAACAGCACATGGTAAGATGAGGGCTACGACTTTTAGGAGCTCATCCCATCAGCACCACGTAACTGATATGAGGGCTACAACCAAGCGTCCAAACTTAGACGATTGGTGGTGAAACTATTACACAACAACCCACCAACCACCTCCACCACCGCCTTACTTACCAACTCCTGGTAGACCGACAAGGTCTCTAAATACGACCCAATAGACGGAGCTATTAAACAAACAAATACGTTTATAGGGCCAAGTCAAAAAAAGGCAACGCCAATAGTTTTTCTATTGAGCTTCTCGCGGTTTAACGAGGCCTATTTAACATTTGGTGGGGAGATCTTTTCAACAAAAAATCGAATAAGATAAACTAAGTTTAATAGAAATGCAAATTTTAATCATAATATGCAATTTTATCCTTAAACTATAACATGAAAAGCATTAATATGATTTTTAAAACAAAATAGAAATTAAATTAGGTGTACCTTATTAATTTTTCCTCTTTTAGCCAATTATTGTGTTTCAATATAAATTTATCTTTGACACAATTTTATCCTTAAACTATAACATCAAAAACATTAATATGATTTTTAAAACAAAATAGAAATTAAATTAGGTGTACCTTATTAATTTTTCCTCTTTTAGCCAATTATTGTGTTTCAATATAAATTTATCTTTAAGACACAATTTTATCCTTAAACTATAACATAAAAAGCATTAAAATGATTTTAAAACAAAATAGATTCTATTTCGGGGTAACTTATTCATTTTTCCTCTTTTGACCAATTATTTTGTTTCTATATAAATTTATCTTTAAGACACCAATATATCTTTAAGCCTTATTACAAACAATATTAATATGATTTTTAAAACAAAATAGTTCTATTTCGGGGTAACTTATTCATTTTTCCTCTTTTGGCCAATTATTTTGTTTCAATATAAATTTATCTTTAAGACAATTTTTTCTTTAACTTATAACAAAAAATATTGATATGATTTTAAAAACAAAATAGATTCTATCTCGGAGTAACTTATTCATTTTTCCTCGTTTATTTGCATCTCTGCTGCTACACTACTGAATTATTTTTTAATATAATTAAAAACAGCATTCACGATCATATTAAATCTTACTGTTGAAGGCGAATTCCGAATATATATTTCAATGTCACTAAAACCCTTCATTTTCTGGTATTCGAAGATATACAGGTGAGGTTTTAATACCTCAGTTTTGGGCTGTAGACCATCACGGGGTAAATACCCACGATGCCTCGCTCTGCTTCTCCTTTCATTCGTTCTTTTATTTGAAATCACAATAAACATTATAAATATTCTATGAGATTAATATTTGTTTTTTTAGCAACACTATAAACGGAAGAAACGATCTGCCTTAAAAATTCTAAAAAATAACTTCTTAACAATCCATGTTTTCAATTAAAATAAACATCTAACACACACACACACACACACACACACACACACACACACCTTTTCACCTGTTCAGAATCTATTGTTTAAGGATCAAATTTGATTGTCAAACAGATATTTTTATAGTATCCATCTAGCGGTATATCTATCTATCTACCTGTCTATCATCTATCTATCCATCTATCTGCCTATCCATCCATCTATCTATCTGACTGTATATCTATCTATCTATCTAACCATCTATCTAACTATCTATATATATATATATATATATATATATATATATATATATATATATTTTGGTACCAAGCCTCAAACTAAACCCAATTACCATCCAAACAACGATGGACAATAGGAAAGGCAGAATATGTAGCGACCCCAAACTAAAGGCGTAACAAGGGACCTCTTCAACACTGAAGGAAGTTAGCATGGATGTCATGGGACCAAGACTTTTAATCAGCTTCCCAAGGGCCTCAGAAACGTTACAGGGGTCAAAGTTGAAGTCTTCAAGAGAAGACTAGACTCCTGGCACGGGACGGTACCAGATGAGCAAGATGTACCTAACTATGTGCGGTGGAGAGCGCAAGAGAGCAACTCGCTCCTCCACCAAGCCAGGCCTAGAGACGGGTTCACCTAGCAGGACCTAGCATAACCTAACCTAGCGTAGACTAACTGGGACATAATATAGCCTAACCTAACCTAGCCTAACTTAGCCTATCCTAACGTAGCACAGCCTAACCGAGCGTAATATAACCCAACCTAGCCTAGCGTACCCGGGACATAATATAACCTAACCTAACGCAGCCTAACCGGGTATAAATCAACTTAAAGGGCATGCATCAGACAAACGTCAGACGCAGAGCTTAACCCAAATTATGCATACAATTATCCTAACTCTTGTATTATTATTATTATTATTATATATATATATATAAACTGATGCGTGCAAATCCCCAATGGCGAAATATATACTCGAGCGTAACCTAACCTAGCCTAACCTAACCTAACTTAGCATAACCTAACCTAACTTAGCATAGCCTAACTTAGCGTAGCCTAACCGGGACATAATATAACCTAACCTAGCTTAGCCTACTCTAGCATAGCCTAACCGGCGTAATATAACCTAATCTAGCGTAGCCTAACCGGGATATAATATAACCTAACCTAACAACGCAGCCTAACCGGGTATAAATGAACTTAAAGAGCATGCATCAGACAAAGGTCAGACGCAGAGCTAAACCCAAATGATGCATACAATTATCCTAACTCTTGTATTATTATTATTATTATTATTATTATTAACACACACACACACATATATATATATATATATATATATATATATATATATATATATATAAACTGATGCATGCAAATCCCCAATAGCGAAATATATACTCTAGCGTAACCTAACCTAACCTAGCCTAACCTAGCATAGCCTAACCAGCCATAATATAGTTTAACCTAGCGTAGCCTAACCGGGACATAATATAACCTAACGTAGCATAGCCTAACCGGGCGTAATATAACCTAACATAGCGTAGCCCAACCGCGACATAATATAACCTAACGCAGCCTAACCAGCTTCCTAAGGACATCAGATACGTTACAGGGGTTAAAGTTGAAGTCTTCAAGAGAAGACAGACTCCTGGCATAGGACGGTACCAGATGAGCCAGATGTACGTGGTTATGTGCGGTGGAGAGCGTAAAAGAGCAACTCGCTCCTCCAACAAGCCAGGCATAGCGACGAGGTCACCTAACCGGACCTAGCATAAACTAACCTAACATAGCCTAACCGGGCGTAATATAACCTAACCTAACGTAGACTAACCGGGACATAATATGCCCTAACCTAACCTAGCCTAACTTAGCCTAACCTAGCATAGCCTAACTGGACGTAATATAAACTAACCTAACGCAGGCTAACCGGGTATAAATCAACTTAAAGGGCATGCATCAGACAAAGGTCAGACGCAGAGCTCAACCCAAATGATGCATACAATTATCATAACTCTTGTATTATTATTATTATTATTATTATTATTAACATATATATATATATATATATATATATATATATATATATATATATATATATATGTCTTTACTTACTTACTTACTTACTTAGTTACTTATATATATATATATATATATATATATATATATATATATATATATATTTATATATATATATATATATATATATAATATATATATATAAACTGATGTAGGCAGGCAAAGCCCCAATATCGAAATATATACTCTAGCGTAACCCTAGCCTAGCCTAATCTAACCTAGCATAGCCTAACCGGGCGTAATATAGCCTAACCTAGCGTAGCATAACCGGGGCATAATATAACCTAGCCTTAGCTAACCTAACCTAGCATAGCCTAACCGGGCGTAATATAACCTAACCTAGCGTAGACTAACCGGGACATAATATGGCCTAACTTAACGCAGGGTAACCAAGTATAAATCAACTTAAAGGGCATGCATCAGACAAAGGTCAAACGCAGAGCTCAACCCAAATGATGCATACAATTATCCTAACTCTTGTATTATTATTATTGTTATTATTAACACTATATATATAAATATATAAACTGATGCATGCAAAGTCCCAATAACAAAATATATACTCTAGCGTAACCTAACCTAGCCTACCCTAACCTAACCTAGCATAACCTAACCGGGCGTAATATAGCCTAACTTAGCGTATCCTAACCGGGGCATAATATAACCTAACCTCGCGTAGCCTAACCTAACCTAGCGTAGCCTAACGCAGCCTAACAGGGTAATAAAACCTAACCTAGCGTAGCCTAACCTAACTTAACCTAGCCTAACCAAGCATAGCCTATCCGGGCGTAATATAACCTAACATAGCGTTGCGTAACCGGGACATAATATAGCCTAACCTGACCTAGCCTAGCCTAGCCTAACCTAACCTAAACTAACCTAGCATTTTAACCTATCCATTTAACTATCTATCTATCTATCTATTTATCTGCCTGTCTATCTTTCTCTCTATCTATCCATCTACATATACAGTGCCCGCGAAAAGTATCCGATCACTCAAGAAAATACAATATTTTCCCTTGATATTCAGAGACACGTAATTCACTTTCTATTTGTTCTAGCGACATCTGGTAACTTTGAGGTTGCTCGCTGATATGAGAGCTATCCAACGCATTCTCAAATTAGTGTTCTGGTAGCCTTCGTTGCGGGTGGCTGTGTCTCAAATTTGTCAGATTTCACTGTTTGTGTAAATTTCTTGATATTTTTTTTTTTTTTACAGAAAGTGGTGTAAATAAAATTTATATATAATGTGTGCTAAAAAACAACTTAAGAGTGATTGTCGAGGTGCTATTGTTGCTTTGCATGCATGTGGGAAATCACAGAGACAGATAGCTAAGGAATTAAACATATCCCAAAGTACCGTTAATTTATGGGTTTCACGGGCTGAGAACAATGGTGGCCTAACCACGCCAGTCCCTAAAAAACGATCTGGCAGACCGAGAAAAACAAATTCGCGAACAGCCAAACTTATGAAACGTTTAGTATTGAAAAACCCAACAATAACTGCGAAAGAAATAAAATTTAATATGAATAATTTGTTATCTGTGTTTCTGAACGAACTATCCAGGAGCGGCTCCAAAAAGAACTCGGATTACCATCTCGCCATGCTGCTAAGAAACCGTTCATTAATGAAAAAATGCGTAAAAAACGTGTCGCATTTTGTAAAAAATACATTCATTGGACTGTTGATGACTGGATGAAGGTTTTATTTAGCGATGAGTCGACATTTTTGACATTCAGAAGTTGTCCAAAAAAGGTTCACCGGCCTATTGGCTCAAATAGGATGGACCCTAAATACACCCTAAAGACAATGAAACACCCTCCAAGTGTGATGGTTTGGGGTTGTTTCGGTTACTATGGGCGTGGAAAACTTATATTTTCTTCCGAAGAACACAACTATGAATGGTGCACGGTATTTAGCAATGCTACAGGATAAACTTCCAATGGCAATGGCAATCCAAAGGACAAAAACATACATGCATGATGGTGCACCATGACACAGGGCCAAAATAGTGACAAAATGGATTACTGACAATAAATTTGATATTTTGGATTGGCCTGGTAATAGTCCAGATCTTAATCCGATAGAAAATCTGTGGCTAATAATAAAAAATAAGGTTGAATGCCACGACACTGGCTCAGTCGAAAAATTACAAGAGGCCATCAAAAAGGTATGGTGCAAGGAAATATCAGTGGAAGTTTGTCAAAACTTGATTAAATCCATGCCAAAACGTCTAGAACAAGTCATCCAAACCAAAGGACAGATGACAAAATACTAATATAAGGTTAGTATACATTTAAACATTGTTTTTTATGTAAAAAATACAAATTTTAAGGGTGATCGGATACTTTTCGCGGGCACTGTATATATATATATATATATATATATATATTGGTACCAAATCTCAAACTAAACCCAATTACCATCCAAACAACGCTGGACAATAGGAAAGGCAGAATATGCAGCGATCACAAACTAAAGACCTAACAAGGGACCTCTTCAACACTGAAGGAAATTATGATAGCTTGGATGTCATGGGGCCAAGACTTTTAACCAACTCCCTAAGGACATCAGAAACGTTACAGGGGTCAAAGTTGAGGTCTTCATGAGAAGACTAGACTTCTGGCACAGGATGGTATCAGATGAACTAGTGTACCTGGTTACGCGCGGCGGAGAGAGCAGCTCGCTCCGCCAACGAGCCAGGCATAGAGACGGGGCCAACAGCTTGACCGCCGTGTGAAGAGGGACCGAATAGACGGGGACACTAACAATTGGTCAGAAGACAACAATAGGGCATTTAACACCGAAATTTCAACTCTTGAGATATGGTAGAAATGAAGAAATTAAACGGACTGGATATTAGGCCAGATGAGCTGGGTGTACATGGCTATGTACGGTGGAGAGCGCGAGAGAGCGGCTAACTCCTTCACCAAGCCAATCCTAGAGGCAGGGGCCACCAGCTCGACCTTCGTGTGAAGAGAGAACGACGCGCGGAAACGCATCGTTGTACACACACACACACACACACACACACACACACACACACACATTTTATTCATGCAGTTATCCGTGATTCACTCTCGTCAATTGAGTTAACATGAACTACTAATTGTTACCATCGTGCAATTATCCGTGATCGTGACATGGAATTAACCGTGGTTCGGTGATGTTTACATTCGCGAATCCCACCAACCTTTCCATCACACTGCCCCTCAGTCAATGTCTCTCAGCGCAATCAAATCTCGTTTATTTATTTTTATTAGCTATCTTCATATATCATTTTCTCCGAACTTCCTCAGAGACAATAAGAAGCCTCCTGAAGGGTACAACTTAATTGTAGAATGGAAAGGCTTCTCTTGAAATTTAAGACGTAAGAGCAATTTGACTACTCTCTCAATTAATTATCTCATTTCTTGGCCCTCTGCGATCAACACGGCGCTCTCATGTTCACCTATTTATTGCCTAAGAATCTTATTGTTACCTCTAGGCTTTTGAAATAAACGCTTCAATATTGAGATTACATTACAAAATGGGCACCCAGGGTGTATCATAACGCCCTGGGTTAGTGTTACTATTGCACTGTAGTATTACAACTTTCCGCTCCAAGCCGGGCGCATAGTACCGAACTGTGTTACCCCTTGCCTCCCCCCCCCCACAGTTTCTGAGAATCAGAAAAGGGACCTTTATTAGCGGCACTTTAAAACTGATGCATCAAGTTTTAAAGTACTGACAAGAAAGATCCCGATTTATGATTCTTAGAAACTGTGGGCGGGTGGGAGGAAGGCAAGGGGTAACACAGTTCGGTACTATGCGCCCGGCTTGGAGCGGAAAGTCGTAATACTACAGTGCAATAGTAACACTAACCCAGGGCGTTATGATACACCCTGGGTGCCCATTTTGTAATGTAATCTCAATAGTGAAGCGTTTATTTCAAAAGCCTAGAGGTAAAAATAAGATTCTTAGGCAATAAATAGGTGAACATGTTATAGTGTAAGGATAAAATTGCGTATTATGATGAAAATTTGCATTTGTATTAAACTTAGTTTATGTTATTCGATTTTTTGTTTAAAAGATCGCCCCACCAAATGTCAAATAGGCCTCGTTAAACCACGAGAAGCTCAATAGAAAAACTATTGGCGTTGCCTTTTTTTGACTTGGCCCCATAAACGTATTTGTTTAGGTTTAATAGCTCTGTCTATTGGGTCGTATTTTGAGACCTTGTCGGTCTACCAGGAATTGGTAAGTAAGGCGGTGGTGGAGGTGGTTGGTGGGTTGTTGTGTAATAGTTTCACCACCAATCGTCTAAGTTTGGACGCTTGGTTGTAGCCCTCATATCGGTTACGTGGTGTTGATGGGATGAGCTCCTGAAAGTCGTAGCCCTTGTCTCACCATGTGCTGTTGATGGGATGAGCTCCTAAAAGTCTATACTTAGACGTTTTTGTGATGTGGTGCTTTTTTTGTGAGGAGCTGGTAAGTAAAGCGGTGGTTGTGGTGCTTCACCACCAATCGTCTAAGTTTGGACGCTTGGTTGTAGCTCTCATATCGGTTACGTGTTGATGGGATGAGCTCCTAAAAGTAGTAGTCCTCATCTCACCATGTGCTGTTGATGGGATGAGCTCCTAAAAGTCTATACTTAGACGATTGTTGGTGATGTGATGCTTTTTTTGTGTGGTGGTTGTGCTCGTATATATGTTTGTGTGCGCTTTTAATTCGTTCGAAGATTATTAATATATACAGGCCATTTATGCCTTCTAAGAAGCCTTCTAAGTCAACTGGCTGATTAAGACAGAATACATGCTTTAATTAAATAAATAGCGCAATCTGACAACTCAGCCAGATAAGCCAACTGGCTGATTAAGCCAGCTGGCTGATTAGGACCATATTAAGACAACGGCCGCTAGGCTGAAGTCTTAATATGCGCTTGTCTCCTGCCAGGCAAACACCTCTCCTCCTCTCTCTCTCCTTCTCCTCTCTCTTTCTCTTGGGGGAAAACTTCGCCTCCAAGTTGTATAACCCCTTGTTGCTCTTGCAACATTCCCCTTCCCCTTTGTTGCATATCTTCTTGCAACATTTCCCACTTGTTGCACAACAACTTGCAACATTTCCCTCCCCCTTGATGCACAACAACTTGCAACATTCCCCTCCCCATTGTTGCATAGCAAGCGGCAACATTTCCCTCCCATTTGTTGCATAACGCTTACAGCATTTCCTTTGCAACATTGATCAGCATTTGCAATTGCATTGCACTCTCCTATTTTGCGCCCATACTACTCAGCTCATCCTGACGAAATGACGGTTCTTCACGACTTCCTCTTGAAAATCGCCAAACTCCACAAACCATAAAAAGTAAGATTTTAATATTGATACGTCATATTAGATTAGGTTAGGTTAGGTTAGGTAAACTTTAAACAGCTGTATCTTTTTTATTATTTATTTGCAACTAATTTTGATTCAGTATTTGGAAATAGAAGACAAAACTACACTAGAAACAAAAAAAAACTATGGTCGCCAGTTGGTTGCTAAACTGCAATTTTACACATCCTATCCTATAGCATGTACAGTCCCCTGCAATAGTTCCGCTCCACCCTCTCCAACATGTGGAAACAACGCAGTCCCTCTTTCTTTCCCCACCCTCACTCCTTCTCTCCCCTCCTCCCTGTCTCCATCTCGCTATCCTCCTCTCGTCCTCCCCCTCTCCTTTCGCTTCACCAAAAATGACGATATTACGAGATCAAACCGTCTACATGGAATCGCACAATAGCTGAAATTAATCATCATAATATAGAGAAATACAACACTTATTTGTAAGTGTTAATATCGAATCACGATATGACAAAAAGTATTGCATCACGAATGATTCCAAAATTCGAAGGACACTGTAATTCGGAGTGTCAGATAACGATTTGAATAGCATCTAATTTTAAACTGAGTTGAACCCAGCGACGAAATATATTAAATAATATATATATATATATATATATATATATATATATATATATATATATATATATATATATGTGTGTGTGTGTGTGGTGTGTGTGTGTGTAAAAATTAATAATTCTAACATTCATTTTTGCATATAAAGTCCAAATTTGCGTGACACTCTAACTGTATACAAAATGTAAGCTTGGAAAAAATATTAATTTTCTTACTATTTTATTTTTGATAAGTAAATAACTGATGAATTATTTCTTTTTTAAATCATGTAATCATGTTAAATTCTGTAATATTAATTTTTTTATACATTCTCTCTTAGTTGTAAAAGAAGAAGTCATAACTTGCCAAAAACTCTAAATTAACACTTAATTTTAAATTTTAGGCATTTAATTTTGGCTCACATGCATGTTTAATTTTAATCCATAATAAAATGCATATTTCAATTTCCATTTTTAGTTAACTCAGCAAATCATGATAACATCAGATGTGTCAATATACTGTTTAAAAGAAAAATATAACTTCATTTTCAAATATCTTGCTTATCTGCCAGTATGCTGTTTAGTCACAATTTACCTTTATCTTCAAATATTTTGCGAAAAAAATTCAGCCTATTGAGAATAAAAAACAAAACAGGCAAAACAGGTCAACATTAAATAATAGTGACGTCACCAAATTATTAGTATGTAAACCCTTGTAATTTTTCAAATTATTATTCTGATTATTCTGTAATATTTTAGAAGCAGTAAAATTCAGTCATAGGATCTTTGTCTTCTCCTTTGGTTCCTGCTTTCTCCAGAGAACTTAGTTTTAAAGGAGAATAAATAATTTCCCGATACGCTACAAGAAGAATCGGAAAACCGTCAGAAAATTTAGTAAGTTTTCACAGAATCCTCCGATCCGCTACAAGAAGAAATCGAAGTGTAGTAAAAAAGAAACTATTGCGATTCTCTACAAGGTACCAGCTACTCAAGAGTAAGAAAATCCGTTGTGCCACCTAACCAGAGCCCCCGTCAACCTCGAACCACCCAAGGCCATAGATGGAGGGTTAACTTATATATTATAGGATAACTGCCCCGTTCAAACTTCCAGGATCATCAGACGGTGGTTTCAGGAACAACGAGATGTCGAGCTGCTGAACTTGCCCACCGAGGGGTGTGACCTAAACCCCATTGAAAATGTTTGGGCAAATGTGGTTAACGCTTGGAAGCCTGGGCAGAGTGGGAGCTTTTCCGCACGAACCCACAAGTCATCTACAATCACGTTATGGTTGTGATGTAGTAAATATATATTTATTTACTCGAACAATTGTCAGTTCTTTATAATTTGAACATTATAGTTTGTATGTTCTTAAGAAAATCCCTAAATTTACTTGATTCATGTTTATGTTTGTAATAAAAAATTGAACTACGTTATTATTATCTATCCATGGATAGAACTTTTACTGGATAATCATTTGTTGATGATGCATGGACTTTAAATAGAAGTGTTATTGCCTGAAGGAAAAGTCGATCTTATCATGCACTTTAACTATAACATAGTCACATCAAAATCCTATAATTGAAAGTTTTTAAAGTATCCCTCGTTTGTTAAACAACCTAACTACTTTATTCCCTAAATTTAGGAATAATGCATGAATAAAATACATTGTCATCCTAGCATTACCACCAAAACTACAGTGAAAAATACATTTATTCTGTCCTTTGTTTTAAAAAAATAAAAGTATTACTATGACAACACTTGAGATTGGGAAGAGGAGAGGGAGGGAGTGAGGGTGGGGGACAGGGGTTTAAGAGGGCCTGCGTTTTATCCACATTTCGGAGAGGGTGGAGCAGAACTATTGCAGGCGACTGTACAAAGTATTATGCAGGGTGTTTCATATGTCTGGAGACATTGGAAATATGTAGAAAGAGTAATACAACTTTATGACAGTATTTTATTTTCAATATAGTATTACAGATGTTGTGACGGCAAATTTGTGTGCCTAAATCTCTTACTAAAATAGGAACAAAAATTTTAGTTTTAAGATTTTTGTTGTTTACATCTCTAAAACAAAGTAGTTTAGATTATTGTTATTGAAGAATATCAATAGGTTTCTTGCTACAGTGTTAAAAAATAAAAATGTTTCAAATTCTTTAAAATTCGTTAGATTTTAATTTTGTCTTCTCACAGTAATTGTATCACTCAGGTCAGCCTTGAGGTAGAGATTTATGGTAGGGTCTCGAGAATGGCCTCTCGGTTCGAAGAGAAAGGAAAACAAACTGATCTGGTTTAAATATAAAATGGTTTGTTTTCTTTTGGTTTCGTGGTTAAACTTTTGGAAACTGACTTCGAACCCACTTGTTAAATTGGACCATGAGGTCAATCATAAATTTGAGGAAACAAGTGGCTTCGAAAAAGGACTTTATTTCAAGTTGATTTTTAAGGAAAAGGCGGCGCTTTCCTTTTAAGGGAATGTCAATGTCCAATCAAAGGACAATGATTCTTGTAACACCCAGTGAGGAAAAAGGGAAACTCCTTCTTCCCTTATGTATGGATGAAAGCTTTCGTAGGAATGACCTCATGTACTGAAAATGTTTGTGATAGGTCATTCAGAGTACTGTAAGGGGAGTCCTTGTAATTTTAAGGTGAAACTTGGAGTTCTAAGTTAGTTGTAGTTCCCTCCTCAAAAGTTAAAGTGCCTTGTAAAAATAAATCTTTAAACTCTGTGGCATGATTAAAAAGTTGAGTTAAAACTGCTTCACGTTATACTAAAATCTGAATTGCCTTTGTTTTACGCGAACTTAGTTGGAAGAGCTTAATGTTAGCCGACAGAAAAAGAATTTTGTGAAATTTCTTTAATTTAATTATTGTTCACATTAAATGTTAAACTTGTAAGTTTGCGAAATATTATGTTTCCTCAGGGGAGAGTAAATATCGTGTGGTGATCTTGTCTCCCAAGGAAACCGGTGCAGTTAATGTATGACCATTTAAAGCCTTTGTGAAAATTTATTGGATTTAATTGACGGACTTTTTTTTTCCTGGAAAACCTCCGGAATTCGCGTAAAACTTTGTGAATAAATTTCCCAAAATTTTTTTTGTAAATAAACTACTGTACACTTATTCTTAAATTCCGGAATTTGAATTTAGTGCTATTTCTAGAGTTACACGCAAATAAAGCCCCCTCTGTATAAATGCTTCTTGAGACTTAAATAATTGCAAACATTTTCTTTAAATTGAAAATTTTATTTTTTGGAACAAAATTTGTAATCGTACATCCGTATATTTCTTTTCAATTTATGTCCAATTTTGAGTGAAATAAAATAACTTTATACGAGGGAAGGTGTTGTTTTATGTTACCTTGCAATAGACCTCTCTTGTAAGCTGAGGGTAAATTAACATTGAACTTCATCCTGAAATGAACGAATGAACGAACGCGCGCGCGCAATATGTGCAACCGAAAAAGGAGTTGCACCACACAGAAGGTGTTCAAATTGTTCACCGTGAACTTCAAAACATTACATTACTCTAACTGGCAAGCTCTCTGAAGACGGAGCAAGTGTAGTTTACGTCCCCCTGTTGTGCCTAGTGTAGTTTACGTTCCCCTACATTATCTTAGTGTAGTTTGGGTTCCCCAACTTTGTCCGCGTATACCTAATCAAATAAAACGTTAAAACTAACGAAAATATTGCGACTTAACCTAACCAATCGTCCTAGTGTGGACGCCCCAACTTTGACCAACTGTAGTTTGTGTTCCCTTTTGCGTCAGGGGGACGTAAACTGCACTTGCTCCCTGAAGACTTCTGATTATTTCAGTAGAAATTCGATGCAATTCCAGTCTCATCTTACATTTCAAATCCTCAATTGTTCTTAGTCTGTCTTCGTAGACAAAAAAAGAACTAAAACAAAAACAAAAACGTAAAAGCTATGTCTCCAGACATATGAAGCAACACTTTGCGTGTTTGTGTGTATGTGTGTGTGTGTGTGTGTGTGTGTGTATATATATTTATTTATTTATTTATTTTTTAGGGAGGAGGAGCCAAGGGCAAATGCCCGCAAAAATACTCCACCCACAAAGGAGAAGGAGAGAGCCGAAGTCAAAAACCTTAAAAACGATGCCTTTTTTTAAATTTTGAAAAGACTGTGTTGTGTGTAAGATGCATGTATGTGTACTGAGGAAAAGAGGGAGAAGTGTATATTGGGAGCCTGCTGGTAGATGAGAACAGGAGAACAGTGACAGGAGAAACGGGAGGGCCAGGAATCCCTGTCTCCTGCCTAACGTCTTCCCGGAGGACTTCCCTGGTCGATTTGTGTTTACAGTCTCCTCGTGGATAGATACTGTATGTATATTGTAATGTGTGAGAGAAGTATGATGGCAGAAAGGTAGAGTGCAAATCAATTGCATGCAAGATGATTAATAATGCTCGAAGGGGGAGAGGGGGTTGGGTTAGACCATCTAAGGAGGGGAGAGGGTGGTCAGGCCCTCCGGGGCAAGGGAGGAGAGGGAGCAACCTAACCTAGCAGATCAGGCCCACAAAAGTATATGTATACGAATTGTATGTGTATATAGTATGTAGGTATGTATGCATGTTTGTATGTATGTGTGTATGTTTGTATATATGTATAGAAAAAAGGAAAACAAAACTTCTTTATTAAGACATGTATGTGTATATACATGAAGAGGGCGGGACTAGACCCTTCAAAGGTGGAGTGGGTAACGTAACCTAAGAAGAGTAATAATACACAAGTAGGAGAGAGAGAAGAGCCTTTCGTGGGCATATCGCAGTGCATAATGGCGTCTTCACAAGCCATCCTGACAGTGTTGCCAGATTTCAAGATGAGAATTATCGTACACACACCCCAAAATTAGCATTTTTTCAACAATATTATCATACATTATCATCGATTAATACTCTGCATTATCGTACACTTCCATACTCTGAGATGAATTAACATCCAAATATATTACTAAACCATGACTGACGTTTCGAAATAAAGATTAAAAGCTCATATTATGATACTTTTAAAGGAGGTAATAGGTAATATGCAGAGTAGGGTGGAGCGAAAAATACGTTTTTTCTAGTATGAAGTTCTAATAGTGATTAAAAGTTGCATTTAGTGGACGATATATACCTGCCAAAATATGAGTTCATTTGTTTAATATTTTCAGCTGCCACCAGGGGGCTAAAGTTAACACAATTTTGGGTAAAAAGGAAAAAATGCTTCTATTTTAGGTTTATCAAACTATTATAAAATTTTATCTTAGAATTATCTAATAGTTTGATTAAGATTCGTAAATGATAAGAATTCGTTTTGTAAAAATGCCTTTTCATATGCTTAATATCTTCAGTTGCCACAAGAGGGCTGAAGTTAACTTAAAAATGACAATTAAGTATGATTCTGTATTTACTTGAAAAATGGAAGAGTAATAAATTAGGATGTCTCTCCTCCTTTATACTGGCTTGAGACAGTTAAGAAACGTTATTTCGTGCCTTAGCGGAGTTACCACCCTTTCCCCAACCAACCTCCCTCTAGAAAGGGTTCTTGCTGAAGACTATTTAGTAATTTGCTTTTGTGTCAAATTTTGGCTGTTTTTTCCTTGATTCTAATGTAGCACGAATCCAACCGTCTCTGTTTGTAGGTCCGCAGACTGATCCAGCAGCGTCTGTAACGAGCTTGACGCATCTCTCTACGGCTTGTGTATGACATGGAAACTGAAATAATTCTGAATGAAGAGTAGTACCATGTTTGATGCATGATTCAATATCATCAAGAGAAACTCCTTTGGTTATCGGTGGTTCTGCTATCTGAAAATCTTGCCACATAATGAGATCTGTATAGACTTTGGCATAAAAATTTATTTCTGGTACCTTAAAATACCTGATAACATCTGTTTCTTGAATGCATGCCCTTGCTTTTATGATACGCCTAAATCCCAACTGACGCACATGCTCCCTTTCATCAGCTATCATTGCAATGAGAATGTTTTCTTGATTTGCGTAATTTGCATTTCGCTGAATGACTGAGTCATGTACTCTCCTAAGCTCTTCACAGAGATACCGGCTTCTTGCAATCATATGCCACATATGTTTAGCACCATATTGGCATAATGGTTTACGCTTTATCTGAAACCACATTGGTGCGTATACCCTAACAATGAAAGTAGCTAATTCTTGTAAATTGCCTGAAGGATTCTCTGTGCTTGCATATAACCGCAGAGTCCTGTTTGTTGTGGTGAGCCACCTTGAATGTGATATATTGCCTGGACTCTTATGACTAAGACTCTTTGAGAATGTTCCACTTGATATAGCCTTGTGAATTTCAAGAAGGTATTTCTGGTCAGTACTTATGTCATCTACATCAACTTCACACATGTCCTCTTGAATTTCAATGGGTTTGAAGTTAACTATGGGAACTTTTCACAGTCTGAAAGTGCTCGGCCAATTTCTCCTGAAAATGCTCTTGGTCCAGTAGTGGTACCATCCAAGTGATGAAACAGATGGCGCAATGGAAGTTCATTAAGGTGTAAAAGGCATATCAGCCACTGCAATGGCTTATTAAAGGCTTCTTCCAGTAATCTTATTGTGCCTCCAATACTACCAGTGTTAACCACTGTCGAATCACAGCCAACTGCAACGATGTTCCCTATATCAACATTCCTTTCTTTCAAGCAATTCACTAGCGCTTTGCAAATGTATTTAGCTTTGCCACTGGAAAGTGTCACATGTGCAAAGTACAGAGAGTGTGGTTCAGATATTATGCTGATATGCTCTTCGCGTTTGGTTCTTTGGTGGTTAGAGCCATCACTCTCC
This sequence comes from Bathynomus jamesi, assembly GCA_023014485.1. Classification (NCBI taxonomy): domain Eukaryota; kingdom Metazoa; phylum Arthropoda; class Malacostraca; order Isopoda; family Cirolanidae; genus Bathynomus; species Bathynomus jamesi. The sequence goes on along the minus strand of JAJOZX010005224.1, from coordinate 144,136 downwards.
TGGACTTGAATCATTGTTTTATCCTTTCTGCCATCAAAGTATAATCCCCGCATGGTTTTTGGCTCTCCTATCTGTTGTAGTTCCTTTCTCTGTTTTTGTCTTTCACGTCTTAGCTTACTTCTGTTTATAATATTCCCTTTGTCTTCGGGAGTAACAATTTTAAGATCTGCCAATACTGCAGAAGCAATAGCAGCCCCAGCTCTGTCCGACATTTTAAATCTATCACAAGTAATTGCTAATGAAGGCAGTGGCTCACGCATCTGTTGTTCTGATATTACATATTGAGTCGAGGTTGTATCTTCCTCATTATCTTCAGATATCTCTTCTAGTTGTTGAAGTTCACTTGTCTCTGTTTCGATTTGTAAGTTGGACGTATTGGTTATAGCAGCACTAGTTGTTTGTGAGGATTCCAGACGTGCTTTTTCCATTTCATTTCGATGTTCTCTTGCTTGTAATCGTCTTGTGTGTGCTATGTCAATGCTTCCTATCACCATTATTCTGTCGTGTTCGTTGGTCATTTAAAAAATCCTGCTCTTTTGGAGGGACTTTCTTACTCTTTTCACATGAGCATCTCCTAAACTCCTTACATTTGCAGGTGCAGATGTCAAACAAAGTGCATTTTGAAGCGTTTTCAAATTCTTCAAGCTGATTTTTGTACTTAGGCTGATCCTTGCGTGACTTGTATGGCTTTAATAAGGACCTGTATTTATCATGGTACACTCGCATCATCTGTAAAACGCGTGTATGTGAAACTATTGGCAAAGAGGCCTTCTTCCAAATATTTTCTACCTTTTTGGAAACTGGCTCTGCTATTTCAGAAAATGAAGGCTCCTTGTTATTCATCTGCTCCTTCACTAAATGTTTTGTGAACAGGTAATCTTTCATAATGCAGTTATAAGTTGGTAGGTGCATATCACTCATCTCACAAGGTACTTCAAATATGGCACACTTCATATGTTCTCTAGTGAAATGTTTATATTTAGTATTTGATGCCATAATATTTTTAAGAAAAATTCACAATCACAAAATATCCTGTAACATCAAAACATTATATAATTAATATATATAATATATTTTATAAGTATAATAATATATTATATAAATATATATATATTATATAAATAAACTAAAATTATATAATACATTATAACAAGCATTTTATAATAAAATCAATATTATCTCTATATAAATCACTTTAAAATAAAGTTTTATAATATTCCGATCATATTAAAAAACTCTCCGATCAACTGAGCGACTAGGCCTACTACCTAAGAAGACAAGTGTTAACACACTGTTCTAATGACTCACATAAAGAAATTCCTTCACACCAAAACCCTCCCCCACAACCCTCCCCAAACCCTCCCCCACAACATTCAGTGTAGTCTCAACATGACTCAGTTACTCTAAATTGTGTTAACGTCAGCTCTCTTGTGGCAGCTGGAAATATTAAGCATATGAAAAGGCATTTTTACAAAACGAATTCCTATCATTTAAGAATCTTAATCAAACTATTAGATAATTCTAAAATAAAATTTTATAATAGGTTGGCAAACCTAAAATAGAAGCATTTTTTTCCTTTTTACACAAAATTGTGTTAACTTTAGCCCCCTGGTGGCAGCTGAAAATTTTAAACAAATGAACTCATATTTTGGCAGACATATTTCGTCCACTAAATACAACTTTTAATCACTATTACAACTTCATACTAGAAAAAAAGTATTTTTCGCTCCACCCTAATGCACAGCTTTTTGAGAAATAGTATCTTATCAGTGGCAAAGTAAGGAAAAATATAAACATAACGTTTAATTACAAACATATTACAAATTATTTACAAATTTTATTACAAATTATTAAATTTTATTACAAACATATATATGATACGTTTTCATACAATTGGGCACTAGACATGCGAGCCAGCATGTCATCAGATGGGACAAAATTTACATATGACCCTGACCTCTTTAAACACTCAGATGAGAGGATAGCTCCGTTAACAGTAACAGTTTTCAATTTATTTTTTGCTTAGTTTTGAAGGGATTAACTTTGCTGAGTACTCTCTCACACTAGGCATTTGAATGTGGTAAATTGAGTGTGGTCAATGCAAACTTTGCCAGATCTACTAAATATGGTTCTTTATGCAACACTGCAGCCCAGAACTTATCAGGTGACTCTACTTCATCAAAGGTTAATTTCTTACAATACATTGGCATCACTCACCACTGGTCATCTAACTTCTGTATTAATGACATATCATTTGGTGACACGATCAAAGGAAGTTCAGCAGTGAGGGACAATAAAGAAGGTGATGCTTTCCTAAAATCTGATGACATAGCATTTTTTGGTGTGAGATAGCAGTTTTGAGATTACACTGTCACTGAAATCATATCTTTTCTTTATTTCACTAAATCCTACTATTAGGAAGTTTCGACATCGCTGAAAAAAATCCTGTAGCTGAGTTTTGTTGTCATTTACACTAGGGTTTTTAAGTGTTTGTAACACTTTAACACCTAAGTACATTTCATTGTCCCCAGGATGTTTATCATGCCTAGCAGGATCTATACCACTGAGTTCTGTCCTTATTACATAGTCTCTTTCCATGAATGAAAGGAGAAGGTCTTTAAAAAGGAGACTGACCTTTTCATGGAGTACTGTGATTACTGCCTTATCTGACTGGAAATACTTGTTAAAATCAGTAAATTTAGGGAGAACCCAATCAAAAAACAACTTCTCAGACAGCCACACGTCTGAGAAAAACAACCTTAGTGCCTCCCACTGCTTTAAAAGTCTGTGTACTACAGCAACTAATGAGAGCCATTGTGTCGGTGATAGATGAAGAATTTTATCTGGTTTCAAGTCGAAGAACATCTGAAACTGCACAAATTCACTCTGTCTCTTACTACTACACTTTAGGAAGTTATAGATTTCTCTTGCTAAATCTTCACACCTTCTAGGCAAAACCTTGCATGCTTCACTTGCACAAAGATGAGCAGAGTGACACACACACACACACACACACACCTAATAACAACAAGACCTGGGCATTCACTGCAAAAGCGACTGGAAACTGAGTTATGAACTCCCATCATTACACTACATCCCTCAGCACCAAATCCTATGATGTTTGTTAGTGGTATATCATGTGCTTTAAAAGTTTTCATCATTCCCTCATACAAATTTTTGCCAGTGGCACCTTTTCCAACATTCTCTGGGTCCTGTGAATTATATACCTCATACAGTTCCCAGAACTTACTTTCAACAGAACATGTGTCTTCATCATAAAATCTCACTACTACACAAGATGTTTTAATGCTACCGACATCTGTTGACTCATCACAAAGTACACTGAACTTAGTTTCTCGCAGTTTCTTTGCAACTACTTCTTTGTATGACACGCCTATAACATTTGTCACAATAGCTGTTGCTTTGGTCCTTTCAGAGTGATAGACTTTGCAACGTTACAGTCAGGAAATATGTCTTTCAGGAGATCGGTTAAGTAATCCATTACATTAAAGGGAATATTGTGCTCTGCAAGAAAACCTGAAAGTTTAACTTCTGCAGTGGACACAAGATTAGTCAGGCTGCTTTTGGGCTTTTGAAGGAATACTGTAACTTTTGGCTGACTAACAATTGTCTTTGAAGAAAGACCAGTGTTTCTTTCCTTTAACACGATTTCTAATGACGGTTAATTCTGCTACCATCATCACGTTGCAGAACTGGCATTTAGCTTTATAAGGGTCGAGAACTTCTTGGAGCCATGTCTTGAGGGCAGAGTCGCTTCCCACTCCTTCCTATAACGCTGATGTCAACGTGGTCCGGAACTGGAAGCAACCTAAAAAACATTTTATTATATATATATATATATATATATATATATATATCAGTGGCGTGCGGTCCATAGAAGCAAGGGAAGCAATGCTTCCCTATTCAAAGAAAGAAGAAAATGCTGTATTATACTTTAAAGTTTAAACAGTTCAATATGTGTTAATAATTTGTACAAAATCATTTTATTATACTATTTATAGCATTTGATTGGTAATCAGGTGGATACATAGTATATACATTGGTTGCCGTTCGTGCAAAAACCTTTAAGAAAGCCGACGCAAAAAATCTCGAGTTGGACAACAATTGACGAAATGCATCCTTTGTCCCAATGACTTTCGCTTTTTTTTTACTGTTACAAATTGTTTCTTTCCATTCTAAATCTCATTTAATGTTTAATAATGTAGTATTTATTGAATACAACAAGTTTCATATATAGTTTTTCTACTAAAAAATTCCATGGCCATGTTACATGTTAAGCGAAAAAGAATATATATTTATCGTTATTTTATCCTTCCCTATGTCAAAAAGGAAGCAATTTAGAAATCGCTGTCCAGATCTTATAGTTAATTTTCTTGAAATATCTGGCAACTTTACGTGCTGTCTGCTGTCATTCTCTCATTTAAAGCGAATACGTAACTACGCTAGAAATGCGCAAGGGTAAGAAAGGCTTGCAAGTTTAGCTTTAATCTCAATTGAGAAAAAGCTTCTTAAGGATATGAAAACCGATGCCTTTTACGAAGAAATAATAGATATATTTAATAAAAAAGAAAGAAGAATAGAATTAACCTATAAGTAAAGTAAGTAGATGATTATATGTGTTTTGTTTTTATTATATACGATAATACGAGTATTTTAAAGTTTTATTTTTATTTTATATAATCTTTGTTGTTTTTGCTTGAATTGCTTCCCCTTGACGAAAAATCACCGCACGCCACTGATATATATATATATTATATATTATATATATATATATATATATATATAATGCATAATACATTAATAATATGAAATAAAATCAATATAAATTATCATAAAAAAACATCATATAATATATAAATATATAATATTATAAAAGTAATATAATATTTTTTATTAATACGTAGTCAGCCTTCAAATTCACCTCTTTCTCAAGGTTTTCTATGATTCCGCCTATAAAGAAAATAATTGTTTTTAAGTGATATTGTTTTTAGGTCTTATAACTCAAATATAGGCTTTTATATATATATATATATATATATATATATATATATATATTATTCTGTATCTAAGGGAGTAAAAAAATTTTCCCGATAAATTCAAAGATTTCTTAAAATGTAGGCTAGCGAAAGATGCGATCTCCCCAAAAGTGTCCATAAATATCAGCTTACCTTTCTCTTTTTTGGTGTCGTCGGAGTTTCCTGGATGTTGTCACTGTCTTCCATGGTGTACTGTATAATGTGCATCCACACTTCTCCACACTTCACACCTCCCAACTGGATAATGAACCAAGGAAATTATGTGAATATATATTAACACTTTGCTACAACTGCACATGCTACAACATTAGGGTTGGCAGATTTTTATTTATATTTTTAAAAATATATATTATTACAAAATATAAATTTTATTTTTACAAATTTAGTATAGTTTTATAATATATAAACAAAATAAGGGGGAGAATTATTATTATTAGAATTATTATTAATTAATTTAAAAATATTAGTTTTTATATAATATCAAGTTGACAAATTTCCAACCCAAAATTATCGTACAAACCATAGGCTAATAGAAAATGGTATTGTACATCGATTTGAGGGTGAAATTATCGTACATGTACGATAATTATCGTACGTCTGGCAACGCTGCACCCTGAGCGGCTTTAGCATCACAGCCAGTTGGTTTAGAAGGAAGTCAATCGTATGGCGTAAACACACACAGCCAGTTTCTTCAGATGGACACAGACAGACAGTACAGCCAGTCGTATATGGCTTAATCATGGCATGTACACAGTTATTTCCTTGTACGTACGTATAAAGGAGAATTAAAACGTACAATTGCATTGCTCTGTCTCAAAAAATAACAACACACACACACACACACACACACACACACATCGTATATGACTTAATCAAGGCATGTACACAGTTATTTCCTTGTATGCACGTAAAGGAAAATTAACACCGCTCTGTCTCAAGAAATAGCAAAATACACACACACACATAGGCACACACACACACACACACACACACACACACACACATATATATATATATATATATATATACAGGGTGTCCCATAAGTCCGGCATTATAGGAGAAATTCATATTTTTCTATTTCTACAAACCATAATTTATGCTCGGGATGCCAATTTCCCGTCCACCATTCTGTTCAGTGACGAGGCTGTTTTTTATGGAAATGGTGAGGTAAATCGACAGAACACCCGCTACTGGTATACTTCTTCAAAGGAACAAGGTGCATCTCGGGTGATGGTATGGTGTGGCATTTGGAAGGATCGCATCATAGGCCCCCTCTTTTTCGATGAACATGTCACTGGAGGCACCTACCTACGTATGCTCAAGGAAGAAGCATTTCCCAGTGTCTTGAAAGAAGAAGGAAATTTTCCAACATGGTTCCAGCAAGACGGCGCTCCTGCACATTACAGCACCCAAGTAAGGGAATACCTGTACCAACAATTCCCTAGTCATTGGATAGGACGTCGAGGGCCTGTGGAATAGCCAGCTAGAAGCCTGGAATTCACGCCACTAGATTTTTATCTCTGGGGCCACTTGAAAGCGCTGGTATACACAGAGAAAATTAGGAGTGTTGAACATTTGAGGCAGCGCATTATTGGGGCATGTAACACCATTACTCCTGACATCAGTCACCGTGTGCTTGCTGACTGGGTATCACGTCTGAATTTGTGTATTGAAAACAATGGTGGACATATTGAGCACGTTCTGTAAACAAAAGCTTTTTTTTTTTTTTTTTTTTTTTTTTTTCCTATGATGCCGGACTTATGGGACACCCTGTATATATATATATATATATATACACATGCGAACATGTACCTCACAATCCCCTTCATACGTAGCCCCTCATGAATAACCCCCCAACCATAAATTAGTAACAATTTATTGTTACTAAACAAAAATATAAATTAACTTGCATACAATAAAAGACATCATTTCCAGTAAAACAAATATACTTTTTGGTAATAGGTCACACTGGCCTTCTTGGTTTAAAATTGGAATGAGTCAGGCCTGCTATAGCCTATTAGGATAAAAATTGTATGCATATAAACTATAGTGGAACTGAAATGGGCGTACTTTGTCAGTTATTATGGCTCATAATAAATCTAATAAAATTAAAACTTGTAAAGAAATTCTTGAAATAGAGCCTGAATTCTAATTCTAAATGTACCACAGACCTATGGAAAAACCTGATATATAAAAGTAAGCAGTCTTTATATAAATATACGTGGTGATTCAAAATGGTGTTCTCAGAAATAACTTGGAACACAAATGTTCTTGGGAAAGACCTTTTTGGCTCACCCTGTATATATAAGCATACCCTTCCTACCATGTTTGTAGTGTAAAATTGGTTTAAACTAGTTATCTATAGCTGAGGTTGTAGATGGCCACTGTTCATCTCCGAAAACTAGTAATAGTGGTGTTCCTCAGGCCTCTCTTTTGTCACCCACTCTTTTCCTTTTATTCATCAATGATCTATTAAGTCACACTTCCTGTCCTATCCACTCCTATGCTGATGATTTCCCTCTTCATTTTTTCAACCTTCTTCATAAAGTGTCCCTCTATGCTTCACGTGGGATGGCTATGGTGCACCTGACCAATAATCACTGGTCAACACTCATTTTATTGCCAATCATATTAGAGTGATTTTGGGGTAACTTTGTGGTGCTGATTCCGAATATGACATCGGTTTTGCTAGATTGGCTCTAATTTATGAGATAATTGGTACCCCATTGAAACACGTAAAAATGCAAAAAATTTAATGTTCAGGCGGAGCCTACTTACAAATCGCATTGAAATTGTCTCAAATCATACAAAAGTAAACACATGAAATACATAATGGCATTTTATTCGGTCTCACCATCTAGAATGTTGCGGTAGTTTCCCATATGCACGCGTTATGGTTACGTTTCCTATTAATTGAGGGTATTCATTATCTCAAGAACTAGAGCCAAATCGGAAAAACTACTTTCATTTTGGAATTCAGCAACCCCAAAATACCTAAATTCGTACGAATTTCCTTGGCAACGAAAAAAAAATGTTTTTTTGTTGACCTGTGTAATCTTCTGCTATCTCTGACTGGGACAGAGAAAACCTTGTGGCTTTCAGTGGCTCAAGAAAATGTAGTTCCTTCATCTGTCTACTCATTACAATCTTCCACACAACTGTCATCTTACCTTCAACAATACATAACTCAATCCTTCCTCTTCTCTTAATATTCTTGACATTTCCTTTTCTCACATATACTCTCTTTGTGAAACAGATAAGAGATTAGGCATGCTGTACCAGCTCCACAGTTTCTTCACCCCCACTTAGTTGCTATCTCTGTACAAGGGTCTTGTACAGTACACTTCCCATGTGTGAGGGTGGCTCAACCCACACAGCTCTACTTGACTGGGTGGATTCAAAGGCTTTTCATCTCATCAATTCCCGCCTCTTACTGACTGTCTTCAATCCCTCTCTCTTTGCTGCAATGTTGCCTCACCCTTCACTATCACTATTACAATGGACACTGCTCTTTTGAACTCTCTAATTAGCTGCATGCCTCCTCCTTTAAGGAGAGCATGCATTACCAGACTTTTGACACATTCTCATTCCTTTTCTGTCCATCTCTAATGCAAGGGTTAATCAGTATTTTCAATCTTTCATCTACTCTACTGGTCAGCTCTGGAACAATCTTCCTCAATCCATCTTTCCCCTGTCTATGACCTCCAATCTTTTAAATGCAGAGTGTCTAGGCATCTCAAAAACCTTGAACCTTGAGTTTAGCTCTTCTTCCTGTATGGGAGGGGCATTTTTGCAGGCATTCGCCCTTGGCCCCTCCTTCCGGCATAAAGAAATCCTGCTGAATATGCTATAATTATTTTTTTTACAGAGAGGCAGGGCTTACTAGCCCTTGCATCTCTTATAAAAGTTTTTGTCTTTCAATTTATATTCATTTCTTGTAATTGACTCTGTATCCCATGTATCTAAAATAATTTAGAGAGTGATAGGTTTCCATAAATTCATGAATAAGTCTTAATTGAGAATATACGAACAAACAAACTTAGTGTGTGTGTGTGTGTGTGTGTGTGTGTGTGTACTTATTTGATGAACCTTCACGTCATAGGCTTGACGAGTAAAATGCTAACAACTTTCTGTTGGTAACTGCATTAAAAAATTAGTTACCAGGAAGTTCATTAACATATAAATAATTTGAGAGAGAGAGAGAGAGAGAGAGAGAGAGAGAGAGAGAGAGAGATTTGCGCTTTGTGTAAATAACTGTAAATTTTTATAAATAAATAAAATTATTAAATAAGAAATGTGTATTGGCACATCTGGCAACTTTCCCGCCAGCTGGTGGGAAAGTTGCCAGATGTGCCAATATGAATTGGTTGAGAATGACGAATCATACGTTGTTATACTACTTGAGGACTTTTACCGTTGAAATAAAGCCCGTTCATTAAATAATTAAATAAATTTCCGTCTCTACTTTATCTATACCAGTGAAAATTCGTAAAAATTCATGAGATTATAAATACTGAAACCAAACAAGCCCTGAACGAAGGATTTGAATCTTTATAAAAGTGTCGAGGAATTCCTACATCCTCGAATTTCCTTTTGGCCGCATTATAAATTATAATTTCGTCTTCCAGTAAACTAAATTAAGTTTTAACGGGTGTGTGATATATATATATATATATATATATATATATATATATATATATACGTTAATTATGAGATACAAAGAAACTGCTTAAAGGTTGTAATATAAACGGATAAACTAAATAATTTGAGTAACATCAGTAGTTTATAAAGAATGTTTAGGCTGCTTGCAATATTTTTTTTATTATTTTGGCTTAATAAGCTAGTATGTTCTGGGGTGTATATATATATGTATATATATATATATATATATATATATATATATGAGAGAGAGAGAGAGAGAGAGAGAGAGAGAGAGAGAGAGAGAGATTTGCACTTTGTGTAAATAACTACATTTTTACGAATAAGTAAAATTATTAGATAGGACCTGTGTATTGGCACATTTGACAACTTCCCGCCAGCTGGTGGGAAAGTTTAAAGAGTTTAAGTTTAAATATAAGTTTAGTTAAGTTTATATGAAAAGATTTGCGGATCAAGTAAAGATAATCCCTCCCAACAGAAAAAGGAGGGACTATCTTTACTTGATCATTTTTTGTGAGGGATCATCTTTACTTGGTAAAGTTGGTAATACCGCTTTACCGCAATACCGCAATACCGCTTTAATTAAAGTCTTTGGATCAAGTAAAGTTAAGCACCCCCAACCTTTTTTAGTTTATTTATAAGGCTAACTAACGAAAATATCACGACCTAACCTAACCAATCGTCAAGGGCGTACAGTTGACCTAACGATTGGTTAGGTTAAGTCGTGATATTTTCGTTAGTTAGCCTTATAAAGCTAACTAAAAAAGGTTGGGGGTGCTTATCTTTACTTGATCCATTGTAATAAATGAATTTTAATAAATTTTGTTTTCAAATAAATCATTTTTTAAAAAAAGATTCTCTTAATTTTTATCCTTATGTCAGACTGCTTCACTTTACTTTCTGGGAGGGATTATCTTTACTTGGTCATTTTTGGGAGGGATTTGCTTTACTAGTGTGACCTGGGAGGGATTATCTTTACTTGATCCAGATTTGCTTCATAGCATCTCTCCTAAAAGTTTTTGACTTTCAATTTATATTCCTTCCTTCTTGTAATTGACTCTGAAATAAAATTATTAGATAGGATCTGTGTATTGGCACATGCACATCTGGCACCTTCCTCACCAGGGCCCCCATGTATTCTTGTTTTTTGCTTTACAGTACCAAATATAATAATAAATTAAATCGAATGTCCGGTTAGGTCAACTGTACGCCCTTGCCGATTGGGTAGGTTCAGTCGTGATATTTTCGTTAGTTTTAACGAAGATATCGTTTGGTAATTGAGGCTAGGGGCCCTGATCTTTAGGTGATCCGAAAATTGTGCTGTAAAGACTTATTGCACGGTTTTTATGGAGTGAAGGTATATCTTGTTACGATCTAGTTATGGAATAGCAATGATGTTTGCTTGTCCTGTGGTAATCTGCTTTCTCTGGTAAAATATTTGTTCTTAGAGGGTCTACCCCCCCTCTCCCCTCTTGGGGGATCTAACCCCTCTCCCCCCTTGGTGGATCTAACCCCACTCTCCCCCTTGGAGGGTCTAACTCAACCCCCTCTCCCCCTTGGAACATTATTGATCACCTTGCATGCAATTGATTTGCACTCTACCTTTTTGCAATCATACTACTTATGAGGCATATAATGAGGCTAATCAAAGTTAATTAAACCGGGTACGGATATGTTCATGCAAGCAAAAATGAACACGAGGCACGATGGTCGCGTTAGCCAAACAATGCCCTTCCTTCGGAAGATGTTTGTGACATTCTTTTTTAAACAAGATTTGTACAAATTACCCATTTATTCTGGCAGTAACATAGAGAAATAATTTGCATAATTTCAAATAATAATTACAAAATACTGGCTATCAAAAACTAAATGAAAATAGAAATTAAATATTATAACATCTTAACCTTTTCAGTCATGACGGAATTCGCGTAAACGAAAACAAAAATTATACATTTGTCTCCCCTAAATCGTAACAATAGAAAACGTTGAAAGAAATTCATGTACGACTCAAGAGAAATAAAAGTGAAAAGATTTAGTCCCCGCTAAAAATAATGTAAACTGAAAAAAACGGAACCGGAATACAGTTTAAAGATGACTATTTCTCAAGGTGAAATAACCTCCCAAAAACAAACCCAGAATAAAATTCGGAAAACTTTTAATACCTTACCTTTTTTCTTTATTTTGTGTTTATGATGACTTCACTATTTCTCCAGTATACCTCTTTATAATCTATTTTAGTTTTCTCGTCCTTATTACTGCAAGTACCATTGACCTTTTTCCTCACCACTATTCGTGTTATTATCGTTTCCATCATAATTATTACTATCTTTATCATTATTGTTATTATCATTATCATTATTATCCTCATTAATATAGTTATTACTCTTTTTATTATTAATTCCAGAAAGAATATCCTTGGTATTCTCACTCAAGTTCGATCGACGAATAAGCTCCCCCAGCTGAAAAACATTTTGGCCATATAAACTTCGTTCTAAGCTTTTTTGTAGTGAATAAATTTATTCGATGTTTACACCAAATTATTCGCGACGACGTCCTCTATCTTTTGATGTAAAGTGTAGGAAATTCACACTTAGGTTAGAACTTCTTAAATTTCTTAAACTTCAAACTTTTTGAATTTCTTAAAGGTCTCTGGATTGTTTTTCCTTACTCGCTTTTAGTTCATTCGATTTTTTTTTTTTTTGGTAAAATGTAAATGGAATAATAAACGTAAATGTAAATGTAATAATGGAAGTAATAAATGTAGAAACAAACATAAATGCAACAGATATAATAATAAAGGTAATATAAATTTAATAATTAGTGTAAAGGTAATAATAATAAATGTTAAAAAAATGTAAATGCAATAATAAATGCAGTAATTATGTCAAAATATTAGAATCTGTATGTATAGAACAAGAAGATAGTTTTAATTTGTGCGAATGTATATAAGCTGGACCCTGCAATAAAATGCCCTTCCGTTGTCGGGAGAACGAGATCTAACCTAGGTGCGAATTTCTCAATGGTCTCTGGATTGTTTCCTTCTCACCTTTTTCATTCGTTTTTCGGCTTATAAGTTCTGTATAACAATAAACCAATGTAATAATAAATTTATAATTTTTGTAATAAATAATAATGCAATATTATATGTAATAAATTTAATAATAAATGTAATAATTATGTAAAAAAAAAATAATAGAATCTGTAATCTGTATGTATAGAACAAGAAGATAGTTTTAAATTTGTGCGAATGTACTTATAAGCGGGTCCCTTTAATGAAAATGCCCTTCCGGTGTCGGGGAACGGGATCTAACCTAGGTGCGAATTTCTTAACGGTCCCTGGACTGTTTTCCCTCTTGTTTTGGTTCATTCGTTTTTCTGTATCCACCCGAGGAGGATGCCAGTGGGCATCGAAACTGTTGTGGAAATAAAATGTCTATTAAAGTGGGTTTTTATTTTCATATTTTGACCTTCACGTAGAAAAAGTGGTTTTTTTGCATTTACTGAATTTGACCTTGCACAAATGGGTAAACAGGAATAAAATTGTTTATCAATAACTGTAATCGGTATGTAAAGGGAAAGGAACGGGCAAAGAATGTTGAAGTGGAAACAGGTGAAAGAAAAGGAATATTATGGTTTGTATGACTGAACAATTTACCTTTCAGTAAACTCTTGATCAAGGTTTTGCCAAAGGGTTGGTTCAGCGGAGCATAAACAGCTAGTTGCAGAATCTACAGTAGAGTGTAATTTGGTTTTCTGATGTACTTTTTTGATTGTCTTGTGTTGAAGCGGTGTTGGATTTTGGAAGCTAATATTTTGTTTTGGATGATTTTCGGAGCTGTGGTATTGAGAAGCAATGTTTAATTTATAGTTTTCAACTAGTTTTCGAATATTTTAAATCGTGGAACATTATATCTGTATTTTCATTATGCTTTTTCGATTTATTGATTTTCCTAATTATTCTTTCTTTTTATAGCATTACCAACCACCAGTGGCTGAATTAAATATTGCTATGTTCTTTCGTAATCGCTGATATAGTGTTGCAATTATAGATATATATACACCTTATTGTAGTATATGTACAGGGTGTTCGAAAAGTCCCGTCATCCCCTACAAAATGTACATATTTTAATATTAATTTTATTTTTGTGTGATTAATTGTATTTATATGTGATTCATTGACATTTTTTTCCTTTTCCAGGCATTAGAGTTGTGTGAACAATGGCAGACCAGTCCACTTACACTCTGGAGGAAAGGATAGTGATGAGCACATGGGCTCATGAAAGATCACATACTGGCAAAACGATGCATAATATCCAGAATGATTTTAACACAAGATTCAATAAGGCTGTACCACCAAACAAGACGGTATTAAGCTGGGAGAAAAAGTTGTTTGAAACTGGCTCCATCAAGGACAGACCACGGTCGGGAAGACCAACAACGCGAGCAGAATAATGTGAAGGTGTGATTGCATCGGTGGCTCGTTCACCGAAAAAATCACTTTGGAAACGATCCTAAGAACTTGCAGTCCCCATATCCACAATGAGAGATCACATGACAAAAGATCTCGGCATGAAACCATCTCCGCATAATCCTTTGTTACGAAAGTGATGGTGCACACACAGATATTCTTGATTAGTAACTGTAATTAGTAACTGTATTTACTGTAATTAAAGTAAGTAATTGTTGCTAGTGACTTGTTTCTTAAATTACACCTACCACATATAAATACAATTAATCACACAAAAATAAAATTGGTATTACAATTTGTACATTTTGTACGGGGTGACGGGACTTTTCGAACATCCTGTAGGTTTAAGACTGGTTCTGGAAGTGTTGTACCTACTTTTGCAATGAGGCCTATATATAAAGCTTTGGCTAATTTGTTGCACATATCTTCCCTTTGCTCTTTGAATGTGATGTTTGCGTCGAGGATAATTATTAGGAGTGTAGCCGATTGCACTCGTTTTAAAGGGATTGAATTTATGTTTACAGTAGGTTTAAGGAGAGAGCAACTTTTCTTTTGTGATTTCTATGTAAGCTATTTATTTGCATTTAATGATAATTTCCTGGCATTAAGCCATAAATATATTCTTTGGAGTTCATTCTTGGTAGTTGTTTAGAGTGACAATAAAATCTTGTTTAAAATGATTGTCGCGTCATCTGCTTACTGGTAGCAGGACGAATTAATCAATGATTAATCAATGATAGTTGCCACAATGCTCTATTAAGGCACTCCGTGGATTACAGATCTTGTCTCTGACTTCTGTGCTATAAACTAGGCCCTGTTACTTAAATGTGAGTGGAACCATCTTGAGAGTAGTTCCCAAGACCGTAATGTTCGAGTTTTTAAGAGTTTGTCATGAGGTACTGTGTCAAAGGCTTTAGCCAAGGTAAATAGGATGATTAATGATGTTCTTTTGTTATTGCGCTGTTGGCCGTTTGTTTTTGTAGAAAGCCAAATTGTTGTTTGTGTATTATTTTGTGTTTTAAAGTAATTTTCATTATTTGATTATATAATACTCTTTCGTATAGATTACTGATCGTTGGAAGAAGAGAGATTGGTCTGTAGTTTCAGGGGAAGATTTATCACTTGACTTAAAATTAGGGCATATTCTAGCCTTTTTAAGGCAGTCTGGGAAGATATCACTTGAATGGAGGCCTTGCGAGCTGGGGCACAATTAAATTCCTTCGTTCTTTATAAATCTTATTTGGGATTGTGTTCAGCGCACATATTTTGTTCTTCAGTTGATTTATGGCTATTATTAAATTGTATATCGTAGGCGACAACAGTGTGGTAGGGGAGGCCCTAGGTAGTAGGTACGTATCGAAGGATCGTGACGTCGATGAGATATTAGTCGTGAGTGGCTCCGACTTCGGTGTAAAAAACGTTAAAAGTGTTTAAATCATTTCTTGCCTGTAATGGGTTCATTATTAATTACTAGTTTCTCATGCGTAAAGGGTTTTAAAGTTCGTTTTTGATTAACCTTAAAGAGGAGATTGTAGACACCAATCGACCAGAGAAGTACTCCGTGGTGGACGTTAGGCAGGAGAGAGGGATTGCTGGAATCCCAGTTTCTTCAGTTACTGTCCTCTTTAGCTGATCTTTTTCTGTCTCATCTACCCTGTGAGCAGGCAAGCATGCTCTCAAACGCACACACTTCTCCCTCTATTCTTCCTTACACATACATGCATTTTACACACTACACAATCTTTTCAAAATTTATAAAAAAATATAGCATCGTGAGCCTCAGAGACCTTGATTTTGGGTCTTTCTTATAAAGGTGGGCATTTTTGCGGGCATCCCGCCCTTGGCCCCCTCCTTTCCAGTATTGTCTGGGATGGCCCTTATTTTATTTTAACTGTGGCTATTGGCTTTGCCACTAATGTGGAATGTTGCCTCATTAGAAAATGTCAATTCGTCCAGAAACCCAGGGGAATTCTTGATTTTTTATTGGAACTGTTCACAGAAAACTAACCATGCATGGTAGTCATCTTCCAGTAACATTTGAACCACCAATA
The DNA here is from genome assembly GCA_023014485.1 of Bathynomus jamesi. NCBI lineage: Eukaryota > Metazoa > Arthropoda > Malacostraca > Isopoda > Cirolanidae > Bathynomus > Bathynomus jamesi. The sequence continues at coordinate 127,901 of JAJOZX010005224.1, read as the reverse complement.
TCTTGTACGCATGTTCATGCAGTTTCACTTTGAAAATCTGAGCACTGTTGTTTATTGGATATTTAGTTCATCAGATGTAGGTCGCAACGATTTCCGTGGACTCCTCGCAAATGCTTCCTGATCGACGGCCTCAGTCTCCTCACTGATTTGAGGCCTCCCGGATCAAGGTCTGTCATTCATTGACACAGTTTCTTTAACCTTCTTCACCCAAATGTTAGCTGAGTTCCTTTGTGGTGCTTATTTCTGGTAATGAACAGTGAACTTCCTTTTCACAGCTGTTTGGACTTCAGTCCTGCTACCGATAAAACACAGTTAACCATTTCTTCTGTTGTCGCCATTTTCAATCAGTTTTAACGTCTTTGCCTGATATGATGCAACCTGAAATAAAACAAAGAAAACGTTTAGTAATTATACTTCCATATGCAGTTTACAATTTGTTTACTGAAAATAATCATCAATATACTGTATATACAAGATGGATAAAAAAAAGTGACCCCTTAGAGGTAAACTGTCATATTAAAAAAAGTAAGGGGACTAGAGCTCCCGAACTTCATAGATGCTTACCTTAGCATGCTGTTCGTCTTAATTGAGAAGTTGCTCGATGTCTCCCTTCCTGCTAAACGCAGGCCTCCAAACGTGAACGCCACTGATCAATACACCTGTTTACATATCGTTCAGACACCTTCTCTCAGCCGAGCAGAATTCTTTCGCGTAGTTCATCTATGTCTCTTATATTAGTACCAGCGATGTAAACTTTGAACTTCAGGGCTTCTCAAACACCATAATCTAGTGGTAAAAGATCGGGGCTACTAGCCGGCCACATATTGGGTTCGATAAAATCCAGTGTTTCGTTCTCAAGGAACGTGACAGTTTGGCGTGCTCTGTGAGTAGGGGTTCCATCTTGTTGAAAAGTATATCTTTCACTCTATTTAACTGATATTCGACGAATATTATTTATAGCAATTGTAAAAAAGATTTGATTACATTTACTAACGTACACTCTGAAATATTTTATATATAAGTTCCATACCAATTACATATTTAAACGTAATTGTTATGTTACCGAAATCAGTGTGAAACATCAGTGCAACCTTTTCAACTTTCATAAAGCTAAGCCTCTTGTCCGCTCTTTCGTTTTGTAGCAATTCTGTACCTTTGTGTTGTTGGTTTGTATCCTTTTAACTGCGTAACTTAGGCGTAATACTTTTAACATATTAAATACTAGAGTATATGGATTTTTACAGATAAATGTAACCTCACGACTGTCCCTTTACCTTCAACAATATACAACTCAATCATTCCTCTTCTCTTAACGCTCTCGGCGTTTCCTAAGAGGTTAGGTGTACTGTACCGTTTCCGCAGTTTCTTCAACTCCACTGAGTTCTTGTTTCTGTAGAGGGGTCTTTTCCGCTCCTCCTTGGAGTACGCTTCTCATGTGTGGGTTGGGTCATCCCACAAAACTCTACTTGATCGGGTTGAATCAAAGGCTTTTCGTCTCAGCAATTACCCACCTCTTGATGAATGTCTTCAATGCCTCTCTCTTCACCGGAATATTGCCTCTCTCTCTCTCTCTCTCTCTCTCTCTCTCTCTCTCTCTTTCTCTCTTTACAATCGCTATTATAACGGACACTGCTCTTCTGAGCTCTTTAACTATATACGTCCTCCTTTAAGAAGAGCACGTAGCACTACACTTTCTACACATTCTCATTCCTTTTCTGTCAACTTTCTAACGTAACGGTTGATCGGTATTTTGTATCTTTCTGGTACTCAACCAGTCAACCCTGGAAAAATCTTCCTCAGTTTATCTTTTCCCTGTCTGTGGCCTCCAACCTTTCAAACGCAGAGTGTCCAGGCATCTCGAAGTCGTTGGATCTTGATTACGGCTCTCTTCTTCCTCTATGAGGGGCGTTTTTGCGAGGCATTCGCCATTGGCCCTTCCTTCCTGCATAAAAAAAATTAATCCTTGCACCTCTTCATATCAACTAAACTGACCTTCGCCATGACCAGAACGCGTGCGCAGAATGAGAATACCTCGAAGAACTTTCGAACATATGTTTAAATCACAATAAAAATATAGTACAGGTTCTTCGTTCATGAGAAAATCATACCGTGTACAGTATTGAATATTCAAAAATACTTTTGATACATCTTTTTAAGTGCCTCCATTCCTATATGTCGGGTGGTTCAACCCACACAGCCGTACCTGACCGGGTGGAATCAAAGCTTTTCGTATCATCAATTCCCGCCTCTTACTAATTGGCTTCAAACTCCCTCTCTTCGCGCAATGTTGCCTCACTCTCTCTTTACTATCGCTATCATAACGGACAATGCTCTTCTGAACTCTCTAATTGCATGCCTCCTCCTTTAAAGAGAGCAAGCAGTACCAGACTTTCTACACTTTCTCATCCCTTTTCTGTCCAACTATCTAATGCAAGGGTAGTAGCATGGGCGCAAAACGAGAGAGAGTGCAATGCAATTGCAAATGTTGATCAATGTTGTAAAAGAAATGTTGCATAAGGTAAGCAACATAGGGGGAAGGGGAATGTTGCAAGATGCTATGCAACGAAAGGGGAGGGGGAATGTTGCAAGAGAAACAAGAGGTTATGCAACTTGGAGGCGGAGTTATCCCCCAAGAGAAAGAGGAGAAGGAGAGAGAGGAAGACAGGTGTTCGCCTGGCAGGAGCCAATCGCATATTAAGACTTCAGCCGAGCGGCCGTTGTCTTAATATGTTCCTAATCAGCCAGCTGGCTTAATAAGCCAGTTGGCTTATCTGGCTGAGCTACCAGATTACGCTATTTATTTAATTAAAGCATATATTCTGGCTTAAACAGCTAGTTGACTTAGAAGGCGTAAACGGCTTGTTCAGCTGAACATTATTGAGTTGCCAGATTGCGTTTATTTATTTAATTAAAGCATATATTCTGTCTTAAACAGCCAGTTGACTTAGAAGGCGTAATTGGCTTGTTCAGGTGTACATTTTTAGGGTTGCCAGATTGTGCTATCCAGATATTTTTGGCAGTTGGTTTTGAAATCCGTTTTAGAAGGCAACCATTTGTTGTAATTAAGTGTCCTGTAGAACCAAAAGAATTAAATAAAACACCATTACATCATTCTGTTTATTTAGACGAATTAATGGATTCAATTTCACGAAATATATAGAAAATAAATATACACTGGAATATATATCAAAAATAATAATAGCATACGAAATACGAACGATGAATATATAATCAAAATAAATATACAATGGAATATATATGATCAAAAAATAATAATAGCATAAGAAATACGAAAGAGAAATATAAAATAAAAAATACACAGAACGTTGTAGTATAACCATCAATATATTAGTACAGTAAAAGAAAAAAATATATAAATACAGTTATATTAAATAATTAAATATATTGAAAATAATAATATACGAAACGTATAATCAGTTGCATATTACTACAGGAAATATATATATATATATATATATATATATATGCATATGTAAAGAACGACGCTTGTGTAGAAGAGCGTTCCGCACAAAATGAGGAGGGAGAACGAACAAATGAAAAATGAGGTACCACCCGGGAATCGAACCCGGAATCATCCGATTGCCGGTCAGATATGATATCCACTACACCATGGATCTCGATGAATCAGAAGTCGTAATTCTCCTACATGGTGTGGTGGATAGCATATCTGACCGGCAATCGGATGATCCCGGGTTCGATTCCCGGGTGGTACCTCATTTTTCATTTGTTCGTTCTCCCTCCTCATCTTGTGCGGAACGCTCTTTACAAAAGCGTCGTTCTTTACATTAATTATACTGTGTGTTGTTTGCAGTTAAAATGTATATATATATATATATATATATATAATATATATATATATACACACACACACACAATTAAATAATTAAATAAATAATTATACACCAAAGTACTTCATGTTTTACGGCGCAAAACGCTAAACTCACACGTAATCGAGTCTACATTCATATCGTTATTATTTTGCACTACACGGAAAAACCGCCCAAGCATACTTCACCGCTCAAGTTATACGGATACCTATACTCGACATAAATGGCTTTCATATCGTTCAATACTATTTTTGTGACAACTTTACATCCGGCAGGCAAGTTATCTTTAAACACGGCTAGAATACAATCAAAAGCACGCACAAAGAGGTCATCGTTAACCACAACATCATTATTAAATACAAGTTTATAAACACTCCTTTCCAATCGAGGGTTTTTCTGACCGTCCCGAGCTTTTCAATCGTGAACTCTTCTTCACTCTGCATAGCGGCAATTGAAATAATCTTCCAAGTCGTAACGACAGCTACTCATTATATAGAGATACAGCTCTTCAGGGTGAACAGTGTAGGCAAGCTCTGCCCTGTACCGCTCAAGTGCTTTGTACCAAAGTTCGGGATATTTCGAAGAGTCTAAACCTTTTAAATATACAGGGTGTCCGAGAATTATCTGTATAATTTTTGGCTGTTATTAAAAGTCAACCATGAAGTGTAGAAATTCCAGTGTTGTCCCATTTTACAGAGAATCTCATTAGGTTTTTTGTGATACCAAGTTTTGACAAGTTTTTTAGAAATTCCAGTGTGTCCGAACATTATCTGTACAATTTCATCTTTTAATAAAATTCTTGATAACACACGTAAAATTCTTAAACAAGATTATTTAGAATCTGTATTTTCAAAAGTTTCTTTTATTAAAGTAACGTTGTTACAAACATCCGATATGTGCACCATTAGTGATTCGCAAAACATCCAATCGATACTCCAAATGTTGCCATGTACGCTGCAGCATATCCACATCAATTCGCTCAATAGCAGCTGTGATTCTTGCTTTTAAATCATCAATGTCTGTCACCCGCGTACATTTGTAAAAAACTTGTCAAAACGTGGTATCACAAAAAACGTAATGAGATTCTCTGTAAAATGGGACAACACTGGAATTTCTACACTTCACGATTGACTTTTAATAACAGCCAAAAATTGTACAGATAATTCTCGGACAACCTGTACATCCAGCTCTTGACCATTCTCGCCTTGTTCATTCCTACATTCGATAAATCCGTCGAGCAGAGCGGTGTATGCGTATTCAAGAACCGTGTCAAAATAAATCATATCCGTAACACGAGCGTCTAACATAGGCTTCAGCTTGCAGAATCCGACGATTTCAAACATTCTGTCGAGGATAAACGGTTTCGCGTTGGGACAAGAACGTTATTATCAGATGCATTCTTCCACATCAGTCGTATATCAATGCATGGCTGATCGTTATTTATACACAACTGTGAAACAACGGCATATGAGGGGGCATCACTAATCTGCTTTCTTCTTGTACCTCCACCTGCAGGTATTTTAAACGGTCTAATCCCCACTTCTCAAATATCACGAAGACTCTATTCATCTCCTCAACACTTAAATAAATAACATTAAGTTTACCAGAGTTTGCTTGCCTGCAAATCGTTTCAAGTACATAGTTAATGGTGCCGGCTTCAGCCTGAACACGCGCAATGACTTCGTCACGGGCACATCGTACAAGGCGTTGAGAATTCTTCTCAAAGGAAGTTCCATCGTATTCACACGTCTAATCGGTTCAAGCTCTGAGATTACTATGAGCCACAAGTGGACGGATCGGCTCGACGGGCGGAGTGAGTCACGCCGATGAAACGTGTACGGGTTTGTTCGAACTCGTGTGTGTCGGAGGGGTGAGGTACACGGGTGGTCGGCTCGCTGGGGGAGCGAGTGACACCATAAACTACTGAAGCGTGTACAGGCTTGTTCGAACACTTGTGACCACTATACTGGACAAACAGAATTTTCCGCTACATGAAGCAATACCGGCTTTAATGTTTTATCACTCACCAGACGTTCATTTCCACAAACTAAACATCTTCACAAACCGGTGCACTATTTGAGAGAAACATATGCCCATATTTATCCTTTTTGTTAAACAAGCGATACTCGTCTCTAAGATCTGTTAAAAACTCACACAGCCCATTAGCCACAACTTCACTACAAACCTCGTCATGATATATATTAATATAGTGGTAAAAATACTTAAGATTCTCCATGATGACAAGATTTACATTCTCAACCATAGAGTACGAGTAGTCGGTATTATGTAACATGACATAATATCGCTTGTCACACCACTCATCAACAAGACTGACTATCCATAACCGTTGCTTATCTTCTGAACGTGTTGCTTCTTCTAATTCGCGGTATATGTGAGCCTTTATAAAAGTTAGGTCTACAACATACTTCAATACATCGTTTGTACTAGGAAAACCTACAGTGCCCTCGCCAGAATACCCGTAGAGTATTTGAACATCTCGGTCTTTCGCATGGCTCAATGTAGCCTTAAAAGTATCAAAGGAGGGTGGAATAGGGAGTTTTTCAGTATCCATCACATCTTGGCACTTTGTCGAATACCACTTCATAAACGTTGAACACACATATTAAAGGTAGCCATTACTATTTTTCGTCTATGCGGGAGAATACACATCTGAGCTCAAGGGTATGCAGAGGTCAACTGAGCACGAACGGATAGAGATATGCTCAGGTAGTGACAGGAGTCACGTGACCGATCTTACAGTGGGCGGAGCTTAGCTTTTTACTGTACACACACACGCACGCAAAGGAGAAAATGAAACCTTAATTGAAGCAAATATACGTGAAAAATAAACATATCGTTAACAATACACATAAATATAAATATAATCAAGGATTAAGGTAACCAAAGGGTACGGTATCATAGGTACCAGGCACCTGGTAACGCTTCCTCTAGGTGTTACGGCATACCTTCGTGCTCCTAAGTTCCTTCACACTCCACAGTTTCTGCGCCCGAAAATTGTGCGTCCCCACAATGAGTTGGGGTGGCTGGTCACCCTCATCTTCCAAGCACACCAGCTCCTTCAACGAGTCAAAGTTAACGACTCGACGTTTCACATGGTTAAGCCTGATACCCTTAGCCTTCACGATATACTTCATATTATCCCCTACCCTCACCAGTACCCCATAGGTTTTTAGCCCTGTTGACACAAACGAGACTGCGTATGCACCATCACCATACTCGTCCTTGATCTCATCAATTACCTCTCCGAGGAATTCCCCAATAGCAGGCATGTATTCACCCTCCCTCGCTGTGACTATCACGCTATCTGTGTCCAAGAGAGTGCAGTAGACTCCAAAGTTTAATGAGGGCGTAGGCCGTTGTGAAGCTGGCTACAGGTATGTTTGTAACACGTGAGGTGTCTGTGGCCAGTTCGGTGATGTCGTACTTTATTATATAGTTTACCTACATTCACGACCTCCATAACCTGTTTATCGGGCGTTAGCATAATCCAGACTTCACTATACTTTGTGCCAAATGAACGTTCCCTTTGCCGATATTCTGTGCAAATTTTCCCCAAAGACTGTTTAGACACAACTTTGCACTAAAGCGCTTGCCAGGATTCTTAACAATTTGGGACCGGTCAAGCTGTATACCTTCATGGGCACGGTAACGCTGAATATAAGACGTTTTCTCATCTCCGTATCAACCCCTCGCGGATATCTGATGCTTCTACTTTATCCTTCAAAAAAGCGTTTATATATGGTGTGAAAAGGTTGGGTATCTTCGTAAACCTCCACATCTCATGTATCTTCATATTCTATACCCATGGCGAACGGCTAGGGCCAGCTCAGGGCTTGTATATACACCTCTGATCTTATGCTGGTTGGTTGTATGTTACAATCACCGCTGTTCTCCTCTGCACACTTCACGCACAGGGAAACATGAGCTTTTGATCTATAACGACTGGTAAGATCGGCATCCATAAATCGCGAGGGGGGAGCACGTCTACGAAAGAGAGTCCAAATAGCGCTCATTCAGTTAGCTGAAAACTTCTGATGGTTGTTCAACTTGATATTCTATAAAAACTAATATTTTGAATTAATTAATAATAATTCTAATAATAATAATAATAATTCTCACCCTTTTTTGTTTATATATTATAAAACTATACTAAATTTGTAAAAATAAAATTATATTTTGTAATAATATATATTTAAAAAAAAAAAAAAAAATCTGCGAACCCTAATTTGGAGCATGTGCAGTTGTAGCAAGTGTTAATATATAATCACATAATTTCCTTGGTTCATCATCCAGTTGGGTGGTGTGAAGTGGAGAAGTGTGGATGCACTTTATACAGTTCACCATGGAAGACAGTGACAACACCCAGGAAACTCCGACGACACCAAAAAGAGAAAGGTAAGCTGATATTTATGGACCCTTTTGGGGAGATCGCATCTTTCGCTAGCCTACATTTTAAGAAATCTTTGAATTTATAGGAAAAAGTTTAGTCCCTTAGATATAGAACATATATATATATATATATATATATATAATAATAATAATACCCAACTAACAGGGTACAGATCAAACTATACACCGTGCCAGCCGGGTTGGCCTCAAAGCAACTAGAAAACGTGGCCCTTGGAGTCCTACCTAAAAGGATATTAATTGGAATGCAGGACCACGCCTCGACGAATGGAAAATATTAAAAGAGTGCCTTTAAATTCGAGAATTTCGGCCACAAAAATATAACTATACTTAAATGGCATCGCATTGGGAGGGACTATGATTACAGACTACCATCAGACGCTGTGTTCCCTCTGCGCGTTTGCTTATAGTAGTCTGGCTCATAATACAGGTGCCTGTGACGAGCTTGGGTTCGGCGTAACGCAGAAAGAATTTTACGAAGAATTTAACATGTATTCATTTGATGTTACGCCTGACTTGTTTGCTGGCGTAAATACACACTTAAGTCCATAACAGAGTGGGAGTATCTCAGTCAGGTTTGAATTTGCCAAGCCTATAGACGCTTTTATTAGTGTACTCATGTACCTCCAATCAAATCACTAATAGAAGTTGACCGTTTCAGGAACGTGGTCGCAGACTTTTAAAATGGACGCGAATACACCCCAGAGTGTGAAGAAAAGTGACCGAATCACACGCTCCAAATTTATCGGCGTGTTTGCGAAGAATGAAATATTGAAATTGCCAACTACAAGAAACTGGTGCGGGATTATCGTTAACACCGAAATTGTGGGGTGTGAGGGGATTCAATGGTTTGCAATCTATTTAAAACAAATAGGGAAAGAATGTACTATTTTGACTCACTCGGCACTCAGCCCTGAAATGATTCTGTGGTTGTACAGTTTATCGAACAGATACATGTACCTGAGATTGTATGGAACCCGTATCGCTTTCAAAGATATATAGCAACACGTGTGGCATGTACGCCCTCTCATTTCTCATGGACATGCCACGTGGTAAGGGATTTTAAAATTTTGAAATTATTCGATTTGTGCGACACTGAAATGAACGATAAAACGGTATGCAGACAGGTAAAAAAAGGTTCCCATATGTTAGCACCCTCTGTAATGTGTAAAGGTGTATATCTATATCGTGCAAAGGCATATTTGTAGCCATTAAGATTTATTTAATGGACACTGGTTCCGCTTTGTACATGTTTTCGACCGTTTATTAAATTAATGAAAATATAATGTGTTTTATTTTTAACCCCCCCAAATACTTACATTAGCTCCTCGATGATCTGGCATTTGTGGACCGGATGTAGGCCACTACCTCGACCTCTGTGTTCAGGTCGCTGGGTTGGTTGTGGGTAAAACATCCATAGCATTTATTCCCCGTTCATCAACACGAAAAGTTGCTATAACACGATCAAGTTCCACATTGGTCCTATAAAGTTAAGTAAAAATAAAGTTTAATTAAAGAGCTACAACAAGAGAAAATGCCAGGAATTTAAAAATATAATAAAAAAGCAGATATTCTGACAGTTTTCAAAAGTAAGAGTGCTAAGACATCGTCAGCCGACACCGGTTCTCGATCCCGGGCCCGCAGGCAATTCTTAAACGTTTTTAATATTTCTAAAATCCTACTTGGGAACTGTCTTTAAATTATCGAGAAATTTACAAATAAAAACACACCATATATATATATATATATATATATATATATATATATATATATATATGCCGAAATAACCACGAAGGAAACAGAAGATAATTAAAGCGAGTACGCTGATTTACAGCGCAAAAGTAGATTAGCTGGGTGTGCTATGCTCTGTCTGCCTGCAACGGGTCTCGAACCCGCAAACAATTCTTAATAGTTTTTAATATTTCTAAAATCCTACATGTACAAGAAATGTGCAAATAAAACACGTATATATATATATATATATATATTATATATATATATATATATATATATATATATATTATATATGCCGATTTAACCACGAAGGAAACAGAGAATAATTTAAAGTGAGCACGCTAATTTACAGCGCAAAAGTAAGATTAAGTAAGATTAGCTGGGTGTGTTATCCTCCGTCTGCCTGCAACGGGTCTCGAACCCGCAGACAATTCTTAATAGTTTTTAATATTTCTATTGTAAGTTTTTAATATTTCTAAAATCCTACCTGTACAAGAAATGTACAAATAAAACACCATATATATATATATATATATATATATATATATATATACACAGTACCGTGAAAAAGTATGAGTCCACTGTCAATCTGATAACTATTAGATAATCTGTCGTATGAAAATTGGTTTTCATACTAAAATACACAGTAACTAGAACCTCTGGTTCATATTAACGTATAACTAAGTTATTACTTAAGTGTATAACGTTGTATTAGCTGGATGACCCTCTAATCTGCAGAAATTGGACTTGAGGGTTGATTTATTATGTTACTTATAAGGCATGTCTTTAAAGATCTAGCGAACTATTGATTATGGATCTGCAGTAAATGCTCCTAAGCTATCGTTATGTCAGTATTTACAATTAAAAGTATTGACATATTCACTTAAATTCTGAAAAACAAATTTATCTAAAATGTTTCTCATTATAATCCTAATTCATGCGTGTTTTTTCTTTCACAGCTTAAGAAATGACGAAAAGTACAATTTCTGATGAGATTAGATATAAAATAACACATTTGCATGGTGAGGGACTGAGTCAAAGAAAAATAAGTGAATCTACAGGTGTTTCCAAAACTGGTGTAAAAACAATCTTGGCTCGTGAGAGATCAAATGGGACCCCCAGTTGGTCATCCTAGATTAGAGAGGCCTTCTAAGCTTTCTCTATCTGACCTACAATATCTAAAGATTACTTCCCTTCGAGACAGACGCAAATCCAGCACTTCACTTGCAGTAGATCTCGAAAAAACAACAGGTGTCTCAGTTGATCCCTAGACTAGGACAACAGAGATGTGTCATGTAGCGGATCATTAAACACCAAAGTTTATTTCGATATCATAAACTCCTGCGCCAAACACAATTTTCAGAACGTTGTTTAGCATAATTGTGTATATATATATATATATTATATATATATATATATATAGCGAGAGAGAGAGAGAGAGAGAGAGAGAGAGAGAGAAAGCGAGAAGGAGAGAGAGAAAGAGAGAGGGAGAGGGAGAGGAAGAGAGTTACAAGGAAAAGAAGTACCTGAAAAGGCCTTGCGGCCCATACCGAGGGAGGTACCAATAGTAACGGGTGCCAGGGAAAATTTTCTACACCCTCAAATAATGTCAAGATTTGGTCTAACCTTTTCTTGAACTGATCCACAGAGGAACTGTTCACAACTTCTGAAGGTAACCTGTTCCACGTGTCACAGATCTTACACGTAAAGTAATTCCACACACACTAGTCCTAAACCGTTTCAAATCCAACTTCCAACCATTGTTGCGAGTTGGGTTATCATTTAAACTAAACATGCTTCTAAAATCGACATTGTTGAACCCGCGTAAGAGCTTGAAAACCTCGATCAGTTGACCGCGGAGCCTCCGAGTTTCAGCGAAAACAAGTTCATGGCGCGTAACCGTCGATTGTAGCCCATATGCCTAACGGAAGGGATTAATTTGTGGCCCTCGCCTGCACTCGCTCCAGCCTCTCAATATCTTTCCTGAGGGTGGGCGACCAGAACTGCACAGCATACTCCAGGTGCGGCCGAACCAGGGAATTGTACAGAGAGAGCACAATCTCCTTGTTCCGAAACTGAAATTGCTTCCTGATATAACCCAACAGTTTCTGGGCTTTCTTTTCCACCTCTACGCACCGTTTAGTAAACTTAAGGTCGCTGCTAATTAGCACACCAAGTCCTTTTCCAAATCAGTCACCTCGATATTACTCCCCAACATCGAGTAGTCCGACTTGGGATTGGCGTAGCCAATGTGCATCACCTTGCATTTATCCAAGTTAAACGGCATTTGCAATTTTTGGACGACTCTCCTATCCTATCTAGGTCCGTACGCAGTTGCTCGATCGCCTCCGGCGTCCCAACATTGGCCCCAAGCTTGGTGTCATCAGCGAATTTGGCGATCCGACTGACGATGCCACCGTCGATATCATTTATGTAAATGATAAACAACAGCGGCCCTAAAACGGAACACTGAGAAACCCCGCTAGTGACCGAGGCCCAACCCGAACTAGCCCCTTTAATTACAACCCTCTGCCGCCTATTCTTCAGCCAGTTTTCAATCCACCTACCTACTTCCCCACCGATACCCAGCGCGCGCACTTTCGCCATTAGCCGGCAGTGAGTTACCTTATCAAAGGCGAGAGGGAGAGAGGAGGAGAGAGAGATAGAGAGAGAACGAGAGGGAGAGGGAGAGAGGAGGAGAGAGAGATAGAGAGAAAGCGAGAGGGAGAGAGCGGGAGGGAGAGAGGGAGAGAGAGAGAGAGCGAGAGGGACGGAGAGAGAGAGAGAGCGAGAGGGAGAGAGGGAGAGAGAGAGAGAGAGAGAGAGAGAGAGAGAGAGAGAGAGAGAGTGAATTGCACATATATAGGACAACCTTTGATATCGATGGCTTCGACCCGAATTGTTCATTCTGGCGAAAGGCAAACTTTTCGGCCAGCCCTAGATCTACAGTTTAACGGAGTATATATAAGAGAGAGCGCGAGAGAGCGATCCCTGCTAGGGCACCCTGGCTACCCATTTATCTACCAACCGTGGAAGGACGCGCCGCCACCGGGTCTCGAACTCGACGCATATAATCGTGTGTGCGTAATATTTTATGGGCGTATAGACGGGTGTGTACGTGCCAAAACGATGTATACACTGTGCCAACTTGCTGATAGTGCCTGGAGGCACTGGCTGATTAGGTCGACTGGCTGATTAGGGGCCTATAAGACAACGGCCGCTCGGCTGAAATCTTAATATGCGCTTGGCTCCTGTCAAGCGAACACCTCTCTTCCTCTCTCTCCTTCTCCTCTCTTTCTCTTGGGTGATAACTCTGCCTCCAAGTTTCATAACCCTTGTTTCTCTTGCAACAACCCCCTCCCCTCTGGGGTGGGGTGCCTTGCAACAAAGGGGGTTGGCACTGGCACTTGTGCCAACATTTCCTTTGCAAGATTTATCAACATTTGCAATTGCACTGCACTCTCTCCTTTTGCGCCCACACTACTAAGGGTTAATTGGTATTTTCAGTATTTCATCTACTCAATCGGTCAACTCTGGAACAATCTTCCTCAATCCATCTTTCCTCCTGTCTTTGACCTCCCATCTTTCAAACGCGGAGTGTCTAGGCATCTCGAAACCCGGACCTTGATTTTGGATCTCTTTTTCTGTGGGAGGGCGCTTTTGCGGGCATTTGCCCTTAGCCCCTCGTTTTTTTCTGCATAAAAAAAAAAACACTACCAGATTAATGGGTATCTGTAGGTTTCATACGTCACTGCTTAGAACATCTTCCAATTGGTAAATGGACGACAGCTGAATGGATACTGCTGGTATCGCATTGTTATATCCGGAGCAAATGCTATTTCTAGATCAGCATCACTGATATAGTAATAAAGTCACTGAGAGAAATATTATTTAGAAACGAAGAATGTTTTGTATTGAGGCAGCATCATAAATGCATATAATTGTTCTGTATTAATAAGTTCTATGTTACAACTTAAGTGTTGAACCACTGCAGCTGTGACTCTTGGCGGTCTCCCACCTCAAAGGAGAGAATTACAGAAAATAAAACTTTTACAATGATTATAAAAACCCACTCTAATCATATTTTGACCTCCACGTAGAAAAAAGTTTTTTTTGCATTTTACAGTGACTCTTATCAATAAACATAGAGCTATTTAAACGATGATATTTGGCATGTTCAACACTTTATAGTTTGAGTGCTGTGCTAACACTCCCCTTCTGTTGTTTTTTAAAAATCATTATTATTATTATTATTAATGACACCTTTCCAATTACAGCTTCTTCGAATTTAGTTTTCTGTGCCTCATTCTTTCCCTTTAAGATTGAATCCTTTCAGTGTGGGTAATACCCACGCATTTGCTATCAGTTTGCGTTTTAGTTTATATATAAATAGGGCTTATTAATCTGGTTTTTTTTTTGGCCGGTTGTTTAACAATATTACATGATTAACCTGCCTTTTATGTCCAACCCAACGCCCTGACCAGATTTTTATTTTCATACTCCTGTACAGTTTAATAAGTTTAATACCACAATATTTTATTTAATGTCGCCTTCCGCATTTTCTACCATTCTCCAAAAACTGTTTGTTTTGAAACACTTTAATAAATTTGCATACATATGCCATAGAAGATAATTTTATTTAAGTAAGATGACGCCGTAAGTATATAGATTATTTAAAAAAAGTAAATAAATTCCTCTAACGTTAAAATTAATTTAGTAACACACTGCCTTGGAATTATGTGTATAACAGTTAATGAATTAAGTAGTTTGAAAGATTTCCCTGTGAAATTCTTTGTAAACCAACTGTAATCCCTCAAATGTGTAACGATCTCTTCATAAATTACAGGCGGTTGGGAAATTCAGCACGAACACTCAGGAAATCAGAGTGGCCCTTCGGAAGTTCACGCAGACCCTTCAAGAAACAGAATTCCCGAACGATGTCTCCTCATGCGAAGAACTTCTTAAAAGCTAGGTATTGTTCGCTGGTTAGTTTGCGTAGGAAGAAACTTTTTTTTCCTCATGTAACTTCAAATTTTAGTGATTTTAAGCAATGAATTCGTGAGTATATTTTTTGTACTGCGAGATCTATAATAAAGAATATGATAAGTACAACTGCGAAAAAAGTTCTCCAAAGAAAAATGCGTGGAAAATATACTCAAAATTTCAAGATCCCAAATTATTTTCGTGTAGTTGGTTCTGGAATAACCTTGTGCAACGCCTTGTTTTTTTCATAAATTGATATTGAATATTGTTCCTCCAAGTGACGCCTTAAAAAAAATTCCTTCCCTTACCCATTCCTATTTGTACAGGGTGTAACAAAAGTTTGTTACAGTACGAAATTATTTTTGATTTGTTGTGAGTACATTGAACGTTACGCAAAACATCCTTATTGATGATGATATATTTTTGTTGTATGTTGTCTTTTAACTGTTGAATAGTTCGTGCTCTTGTTCGGGCAAGTTTTCGTAACTTCTATGATAGTTAGAAAGAACAACCGCGGAACTATCTTCGCCAGTAGAGGAACAAGGACGTCCATACAGTATGTAAATAACGTGTAATGCTAATCCACATTTGAATATCTAATTCAGGTAAATATGATTCACTGAGGCAATAAATGCATATAAAACCTATATTTCTTCACCCAAACACAATAAGGCATGTCACTTCATGTTTCTTTATTCTTCTTGTTGCGTTCTATCATCAATTTGAATAATTAACATCTTGACAGAAACTTAACCATCATAGTGACACATTCCGAACAGTAGCCTGTATTTCAGAATGGACGAAATATCGATTGGAACATAAAAATATAATTAAATGTCCCTTAGTTTTTCATGCGTATTTGTTTACTTAAGTAATAAAAGCAATTCAGAATTTCAGACAGAATAATGAGTTCCACAGATTCAGGTAGTACAGAAACTAGTATAAAACTGACCCGTTTGTCGTAATTCGACAGCTCATAACATTTTCATATGCTATATTTTATATAATTTTCTTGAAAACTCTAACTAAAATAAAATTTATACTTCAGACGATTTATAAAAAACTATTAAAATTTGTTAGAAAATGTTGCTTTATCATGTGGGATTATAGTTTCGAATTTAAATCATTAAGACCTATATCTTCCATTACGAAACGGCATGAGCAAAATGCCTATGTAGTCTTTTGCAAACTCATATTTTAAAGCTAAGTCATATTTTTAAAGCGTATGTTCGTTACTGATGATAAAATACCTCGGCGGTGACTGTTGACCGTACCAAAGGAATATAATGATTTAAAGCGCACTTAAGATGGGAATTTTATAAAAGGGATGGGTGGCTACAATTAGCTATAACATTCAAACTAAAAAATCCTGATGGTCTTCTGCTTGTTTTGAAACCCATTTTAGGTGTAAAATAGATTAAACCAGTGGTGCACAAACTTTTTTGATGTGAGGGCCAAGCGAAGAAAATAACTAAATGTATTAGCCTACTTACTTTCCATCTAAGTCATAAATTGGGTCACTTTTATATTCTAACTTTTTCGTTGAATTGAAAAGACCCGTGGGGCCACTGAAAAGACCCGTGGGGGACACATTTGGCCCGCGGGCCAGGGTTTGTGCATCACTGGATTAAACAGAGAAAATACGCCATAAGAATTTATATTTTGATAACCAGCCTGTTCATTTCATACAATGCATGAAAAACAATGGGGTATTAGCGTTTCCAAAATGACAAACCCAAGGTGAAGACGATGTTTTTTGGCATTAGAATAATATTTATTTATTTATTGAGGGGTAGAAGACCGATTGAAAATGGCGTTTCTGACATATACGAATAAATGGTTAGATTTGAAGGGTAAATTAATCTTATAGAAATTCATCACTTTGTATGCTGCCTTTCGATAACGAAAATCAAAAAAATTTTCTTGGAGACACTATCACCGGACCTCCAATCTCCTTATGGACAAAATAAATATTACAAGAATTTTAATAAGAGAAATAAAATTCTGGAGTATTTACTTTACTATTAATTGGCTTTCAAGATTTTTATTTTCTTGGACTTTCAAATAAATAAAATACATTAAATCTTATTTTATTCCTATCATAAATATTGCTGATAGCAGATGACATGTAGGTCCGTATGTTGGGAAGCGATTATGTTTACACTATCACCGAAAGATCGTTGAAGAAAAAGTGTTACAAAAAGTCCTGAAAATTAAGAAAATATATTTCATTTGAAAGATAGCCTGGTACCAAACCTTCGCTTGCTTATATTTAGGTAGCCAATATACTGGTCTTTGTAGACACGCCCTGTTCCACAAAAAATAAAATGCACTTTTTCTACCTCTCTTCTTCACTTTTCCACTCCCATTGACATATGATAAAAGGAGAGGAGTGTTCATGCTTTATGTTTTATAATTTTGGCGTAATTAAAATTTATCCATGGTTTAATCCTCAGAATGGGTAAGTACAGTTGCCAGCATATGTAATGTTCTTCGCCTCACAGGCGACTCTACATGTGGCAACGCCGCAGCGATAGTCAAAGTATCCCAACTGGGGGAAGGTGGAGGGAAGGGGGAACAACCGAGTACAACAAAATATAACACAGACATACCAATCGGTACCACTAAGGCGAACCAGATGAAACAATGCTTTTTGGAAAGCTTATAATTTGTAGTTTCTAAATATGCTTGCTGAACATCTGTATCTGTTAGCGTTTTATTGTAAATCTTCATCAAACGTAGGTGCCTAATATTTTAATATTGGGCGCAAACTTAAAATGTTGATAAAATAATAAAGCTAGTCTTTTGAAATGTCCAGCAAGCATTATTATCATCTACTTAGCAGCCTTCATCATTGGTATGAGGGACGTTTGGTTCCCCCTAGTGGTACCAATCAACCCTTCTGGCCCACAGACTAATATATCTAAAGGACAATTGAATGAGCAGTCATTGACATACAGGTAATTATAATGTAATGTCTATGTTCATAAAGATAAACAATTAATATGATCGTGAACAGCGTTGAACTCCATGTAGTTTACTAGTCTTATACAGTAATAAGGTTCCATTATGTTTACTGCAAGTCTATATGAACAGCTAGCACAATACAGCTTTTTATGTACTAGTGTAGTGGGGGTGAACCTATGGCACGCGTGCCCATTTTGGCACGCGATCAAATTTGCCTGGCACGCCTAAGCATAGAAATTATTATCCAAAAAATAAGTATAAAATAATAGACTTAATGTTTATAATTTGGTGTAATATATATAAACTTTGATGGGCACCCAAATTTTTTTTTTATGGTTTACGAGCAGAGCCTTCGGCTCACTGCCCTACGGGCACTGCTTGTGCTTCGCAAACTCACATACGGCGAGGGTGCCTGGGTTACCCCTTTGGGGGAGGTCATTTTCCCTCTCCCCCAAACCCCCCTCACCCCCTTTATGCGACTTGGGGCTAACCCCTTCCCCCATTACCCCCATTCCCCCACCCCTCCCCATTATCCCCACCCCTCCCACATTAACCCCACCCCTCTCCCCCATTTACCCTCACCCTTCCCCCATTATCACCCAGGGGAAAGGGGGCTGGCACCTTGCAACAGTTGATCAACATTGCGGGGTGCCTGCGCCGCCCCAATTACTGGCGAGTCAATTATTCGATCAATAAAACTATAGAAAAGAGCGCAACCATGAAACTTCCGAACAATGTGCAACTTTTTTTTTTATAATTTTTTAAATTTTATTAACTTTTTCATATTTTTAAATTTTTTTCTCCACTTTTTCAAGTATTTTTTTTATTGGTATAGACTATAGAATATGGCTTTTTTTGGCACGCGACTGTAAAAAGGTTCGCCACCCCTGTACTAGTGGATTTGAACCAAATTTAACAAATAAGATATTTTTTAAAAAACTTGTGATTACATGAGGGTATAAACAACATGTGTCATTCATTAAATCTATAAAACATGTTATTATATCAAATTGAATAGTATATTTACCAGTAAAGAACATGGCCCTCAAAATTAGTAAAATCAATAAAAACTAGTGGTGTACTGATTCATCGGCATTTTCAGAATCGGCCATTTTTTGGGCATTGACATCAGCCAAATTTAGCTGATTCTCTTACTGATTATTTGAAATTTTAAAATTTTCATTACAAAAGTAAGTCTATAGTTACAGAAAATTGAACACCAAAATACACTATGATAAGTATGCTCATTTCAAAGTATATATAAAAATATTTTACATTCACAAAAATGGCAAAGCATAATGAGTTAAGTTGTCCATAAATTTACATTTTCTCGACGAGCTAATCTCTAAATATTATAAACTACTGTAATGTAATTGCAATTGTAATTGGTTGTGTAATGTCTATTTTTGGTTCAAATTCATTAGCATATAAAAAGTTGTATTGTGGTAGCTGTTCATATAGACTTGCAGTAATCATAGTGGAACCTTAACTATACTAATATTTGTGACGGTCGAACTGCCAACCTGCGAACTTTCTTTCTTTCTTTGTTTCTTATGGCAAAACCACTGGCCAAATTTGGATGAGACTTTGGGGATAGGGGTAACTGAGGCCGGAGTAGAACGTAGGCTATGTGGCGTCGGCCTCCGAGGTCATATATATGTGTATATTATATATATATATATATATATTATATATATATATCGAAACCTACGGTAAAATTATTGAATGCCCGGTTAGGTTAATTGAATGCCAGGTTAGGTCATCTGTACCCCCTAAACGATTGGTTAGGTTAAGTCATAATATTTTCGTTAAACTAACGAAAATATCAAGACTTCACCTAATCAATCGTCAAGGGCGTACAATTAACCTAACCGGGCACTCAATTAACTACCCTGGCATTCACTTAATCTAGTCGGGCATTCAGATGACCTAACCGGGCATTCAGTTGACCTAACCCGGCATATATATATATATATATATATATATATATATATATATATTAACGTAAAGAACGACGCTTGTATAGGAGATATTCCGCGCAAGACGAGAGAGAGAGAACGAAACAAATGAAAAAATGAGGTAACCACCCGGGAATCGAACCCGGGATCTTCCGATTGCCGGTCAGATGCGATAACCATTACACCATGGGCCTCACTCTTCCAAATGCCGTAATTCTTCTACATACTCGCAGAAACCAATGCCCCAAGGGCACCTCCCGCATGCCGTAACATTATATACATTTAACTGCAAACACGCAGTATAATTAACGTAAAGAACGACGCTTGTATAGGAGATATTCCGCGCAAGACGAGAGAGAGAGAACGAAACAAATGAAAAAATGAAGTAACCACCCGGGATCTTCCGATTGCCGGTCAGATGCGATAACCATTAAACCATGGGCCTCACTCTTCCAAATGCCGTAATTCTTCTACATACTCGCAGAAACCAATGCCCCAAGGGGGCACCTCCCGCATGCCGTAACATTATATACATTTAACTGCAAACACGCAGTATAATTAACGTAAAGAACGACGCTTTTATAGGAGATATTCCGCGCAAGACGAGAGAGAGAGAACGAGGCAAATGAAAAAATGAGGTAACCACCCGGGAATGCGAGTATGTAGAAGAATTACGGCATTTGGAAGAGTGAGGCCCATGGTGTAATGGTTATCGCATCTGACCGGCAATCGGAAGATCCCGGGTTCGATTCCCGGTGGTTACCTCATTTTTTCATTTGTTTCGTTCTCTCTCTCTCGTCTTGCGCGGAATATCTCCTATACAAGCGTCGTTCTTTACGTTAATTATACTGCGTGTTTGCAGTTAAATGTATATAATGTTACGGCATGCGGGAGGTGCCCCCTTGGGGCATTGGTTTCTGCGAGTATGTAGAAGAATTACGGCATTTGGAAGAGTGAGGCCCATGGTGTAATGGTTATCGCATCTGACCGGCAATCGGAAGATCCCGGGTTCGATTCCCGGGTGGTTACCTCATTTTTTCATTGGTTTCGTTCTCTCTCTCTCGTCTTGCGCGGAATATCTCCTATACAAGCGTCGTTCTTTACGTTAATTATACTGCGTGTTTGCAGTTAAATGTATATAATGTTACGGCATGCGGGAGGTGCCCCCTTGGGGCATTGGTTTCTGCGAGTATGTAGAAGAATTACGGCATTTGGAAGAGTGAGGCCCATGGTGTAATGGTTATCGCATCTGACCGGCAATCGGAAGATCCCGGGTTCGATTCCCGGGTGGTTACCTCATTTTTTCATTGGTTTCGTTCTCTCTCTCTCGTCTTGCGCGGAATATCTCCTATACAAGCGTCGTTCTTTACGTTAATTATACTGCGTGTTTGCAGTTAAATGTATGTGTATATATATATATATATATATAGGTTTTTATCTCTGGGGCCACTTGAAAGCGCTGGTATACGCAGAGAAAATTAGGAGTGTTGAACATTTGCGGCAGCGCATTATTGGGGCATGTAACACCATTACTCCTGACATCATTCACCGTGTGATTGTTGACTGGGTATCACGTCTGAATTTGTGTATTCAAAACAATGGTGAACATATTGAGCACGTTCTGTAAATAAAAGCTTTTGTTTTGCCTTTTTTTATTATATTTCCTATGATGCCGGACTTATGGGACACTCTGTATATTGCTAGTTATAAAATGGCATCTAAAAAGAGGAAAATAAAAGATGAAAATAGGGAATTTAAAGTGAGTGGACAGAAAGTTTCGCATTCATACAGAATTCTAAGGGACTCCCTTCATGCGCCATTTGTAATGAAGAAATGGCCAATAACAAAAAGCCCAATATCGAAAGACATTTTCATAGAAAGCACAATGCGTTTGCTGAGAAGTATCCAGTTGAAGATGCCAGAAAGGCAGCTGTGGAGGAACTAAGGACCAAAAGAGAGCAAAGTCAGAGTGTTTTTAAGAAATGGGTTAACTTCTCATGTAGCACAAGTGCAGCTAGTTTTGCAGTTTTGCGGTAAGTCAAGAGATAGTAAAAGGAGGGAAGCCTTTCACAGATGGTAAATATCTGAAAGACTGTTTCATTAAAGTATCGGAGTATCTGTTCAGTGATTTCAAGAACAAAAACGAAATTGTTAAAAAGATTAAAGACATGCCATTGTCAGCAAAGAAGGTGAGGGACAGAGCTGTAAAGTTGGCCAGAGAAATTACCAGTCGGCAAACCGAGGACATCAACTCCGCCCAGACATTTTCCATTGCGTGTGATGAGTCATGCGATGTTAATGACGTTGCACAAATTGCCCTTCTCTGCAGGCGCACAAGAGGAACTCATTGATTTGCTACCCCTCACTGGTCAGACGAGGGGGGAAGATATTTTATCAGCTATTATCACTTGTTTGAAAACAAAAGGAATACAAACAAGCCGCATTATTTCCGTTGCGACTGATGGTGCACCGAGTATGATAAGGGTACACAAAGGTTTCGTTTCTCTATTAAAGAAAGAGACTGGTCATGACATAATATCTTTTCACTGTATCGTTCATCAGGAAGCTTTGTGTGCACAATCTTTTCTCCAGAGTTCACAGGCGTAATGTCGTTAGTACTGAAAATTGTTAACAAAATACTGTAATGGCAAAAGGCTTAAACCACCGCCAGTTTCGTGAATTTCGAGAAGAGGTTAATTGTCAGTATTCGGACCTTCTCCTTCACAACAAGGTGCGATGGCTTTCCAGGGGAAGGGTACTTGAACGATTTGCAATCTGTTTGGAAGAAGTTAAAAGATTTATGCATGAAAAAGGCCATGAATATACAGAGCTCACAAACCCTGAATGGCTGCAAAAACTTCATTTTATGGTGGACATTACTTCACATTTAAATAACCTTAACAGGAAACTGCAAGGAAAGGGAAACATTGCTGTCTTCCTTTTAGAAAAGCTGTTATTGTTTGAATGGAAATTAGCACTGCTTGTCAGAGATATTGCCGCCGGTTCAATGAATCATTTCCCTCATTAAAAAAGTACCGAGAAGCTACAAACAATGACCTGGATATAGAGCCCTTACAAAATGCTCTTATAAAAATGCAGAAAGATTTTGAAGGACGCTTTCAAGAATTCCGAAGGGAAAAGGAGACTTTGACATTCGTGATAAAACCAATTGAACCAGATATTTCTTCGTTCAACTTTACAGCATTTACAGGAGTTGACCAAGCAGAAGTAGAACTCGAATCAGCCGATTTGCAGGAAAAAGATATTTGGACTTCAAAATTTAGAAAGCTGCTCTTTGAACTTGAAGATCTAGAAAAGCAACAAGCTATGCTGGCACTGCAATACAAATGGACAGAATTGGGTAGTTTAAAAAAACGAGATCAGATTGTATTTGAAGTATGGAATTCATTACCTGACACTTACAGAATCATTAAGAAATATGCATTTGGCATTCTATCAATCTTCGGATCTACGTACCTCTGTGAGCAAATATTTTCAAATATGAACTATATAAAAAGTAAATTAAGAAGCCAACTCAATGACACAAGCGTACAATCTTGCTTGAAATTGAAAACTACAAATTACTCTCCAAACATTGAACAGCTTTCGAAAGACACCCAAGAAAAGAAATCTCATTAAGTCATCTAGGCCCCTATGTAAGTAAGTTTAACCTTAGCAATTTATCCATTAGTCGAGAATAACATTACGTAGATTCATATTGACATTTTCAGTTCTTGGATAATATATGTTACCTACAGTAACTAAGATGATTCCGTCGCTTAGGTCGAAGTCGTACGAGGATAGGCTGAAGGAGTTAAAATTGACTACACCCGAGACGAGGAGGCTAAGGGGTGATCTAATCCAGGTTTTCAAAATTATGAATGGGTTCGATAAAGTAGATAGAGATAGCTTTTTCGAAATATCTCAATATAATAGGACTAGAAATAACGGGTGTAAGTTGACAAGTAGAAGGTTCGAGACAGCAGTTGCAAAAACTTTTTTACGCATAGAATAGTAAATAGGTGGAATAGTTTGCCGGTAGAAGTAATTAGTAGCACATCTATAAACATGTTTAAAAATCGATTAGACGCATATGTTGATAGATTGGGTATAGTTTAAGGTAGTAAAATTAAGGCTTTGTGGTTCGGAACCCACGTAAAATTGTAGGTCCCCTCCGCCACCACGGAGGACATGCATAATACACAATTACGAAAACAGTTAGGTAGACCAGCCATGAGTGGATCCTAGGGTCTTTGTTGGTCTGAAATATTATAACATTATTATTATTATTATTACATATATATATATATATATATATATATATATATATATATATATATATATATATATATATATATATATATATATATATGATAAAAAAAAACACGAAGGAAAGGAAACAGAATGGTGCTCAAGCGCTTTCGTTTAATGACATCCTCAGGAACACTGAAGTAAATAAAGAGTTCGAGACTAAATATAGGTCACAAAAAAATATATATAAATAAATACAGAAATAAAAAATGTGGGAGGAGCATACAAATTTGTGAGGAAAAACTACCGATTTTAGCACTTTGCTCTTCTTGTCTAAATCCGTTCTGAACAAATTCAAACCAGCAGGATCAAATGGATTGTTTACAACTAATTTTATAGATTATGCCTGAATTATATATAGGTCACAAAAAAAAATAAAAAATAAAAATAAATTGAAAAATAAAAATTGTAAGAGGAGCATACGAATTTATAAGGGAAAACTACCAAAGTTTTAGCACTCTCCCTCCCCTTCTTGTCTAAATCCATTCTGAACGAATTCAAAACAACAGGATCAGGTGGAAAAAGACCTTGGCTCATGTTAAAGTTATTTATAAGTTGGATAATAGCAGACTCAACAATATTTCTATTAACAATGTTGCTAGAGTGAACCAAAACTGAAGCATTATTCCAATCAATACAGTGGGATAACTCTGACAAATGGACAAAAAGGGCACTGGATGATTGTCCCGTTCTAACGAAATATTGATGCTGTTTTACACGCGTGTGCAAATCCTTTCCCGTCTGACCAATGTAAAAGAAATCACATTGTTTACACCCAATTTTATAGATAATGCCTGAGTTATTGGTAGGATCTATTTTTAAGTGATATTTTTCACAATATTGTTATATGAAAATACTACATTAATATTCAAACGTTTAAGTACATTAGCAATGCCTAAAAAACCTGGGAAAAATGGAAGTACTAAAATATTCTTTGACAAAGTGTAAGTGTTATTATTCACACGATAGAAGGTTCATTTTGCCTTGTTAAGACAAGATTCCATAAACGCAGGTGAGTAGCACAGATCACTTCCAATACCGTTGAATTTTTCCAATTTGGCATCCATGTATTCCAGACTGGCGATGCCGAGTTGGAAAAAAATCAACGGTATAGTCTCGAACTCTTTATTTACTTCAGTGTTCCTGAGGATGTCATCAGACGAAAGCACTTGAGCACATTCTGTTTCCTTTCCTTCGTGTTTTTTTCATCATAAATATTTTTCACGTGTTACTTCCGTGAAATAATTTTCATATATATATATATATATATTATATATATATATCTATATATATATATATATATATATATATATATATATATATATATATCGGCTCCGGACGCCGTTTTTACTCGCAATTTTGAAAAAATGGCTCTTCATGGATTTTGTGTTGCCGACCACTGGTCTAGGAGATTCCCCGATACCTCCCACCTCTGCAACCAACAGCGAACTGTAGTTCGAGCGATTCCCATCTCCCTCGCTATGGCCGAAACCGAGAGACTTGCATCTTTCAATCCACTGATCCGCCCTCGATGTGCAAGTTTCTCTTGAGAGAAGTTCATTTCCAGAGCGGATGTTCACAAGACGGAGTACTAGTGCTGTCTGAGCTTTGGTAAAGTCAGTAGCCCTGTCAACACTTCGGGTTGGGCCGTCCAAGTTACGTCACTGCCATATACAAGCTATAAGTCGTTTCCCTTGTACCCTACTTTAACCCATTTCTTATATTTAGGGATACCGTAATAACTGAGATAATCGTGATTTTCTGTTTTTTACTAATGCAAGAAGTGTCCCTTTCCTTTTCTGCATAAATTATAGTCGATTGCAACAATATATTATTAACATACTTTGTATAACAATCGTTAATATATTACTCTTTTCTCTATTTAAGAATATTATCTATTTTATACGTTGTATTGGAAACTGATGGGAAGCATATATGATAGTGGTATATAGAGCAGTGTTTCAAAGATAAAAATGAAGTGTGGGAGTATTTACACACACACACACACACACACACACACACACAATATCCACCTCTCGCTCTGACTGGATGCTACCCCTGTCCCCCATTCCCCTCCTCATATCCCCATTTCCTCTTTCCTTCTGCTTCTTCCTCTCCCTCCCATGCGTTGCTGCTACATCTCGGAGAGGGCTATACAGGGGTGGAGCGCGACTATTGCAGGGGACTGTACATAAGAGAATGCCGAGCGTTACAGTGACGACCGCACCCACAAACCAAGCTGTAGTACTGCGCCCCATTTGTAGGATTTGGTATAGGAGGGAGTTGTTACCATTCTTCTTCTCCTATACCTCGTAACCATCTTTGCATAAATGCTTAGGTGGTATGCATAGAAAAATACATGCCATTGAATGAACCCGCTCGCTTCTTTGTACCCGTCACCGACGGACGCGTGCACGCGCCACGGCCACACCCGCAAGTTTTCTTAATTAGTTACATTCTCAATGTTTTGCATAATGCGTACAACTCTTTTTGGAAATAATACCCGCATGCAAATATTAAATATGCTCAGAAGACACTATTACAATTTGAGTCAACGTTTAATCGCTTGATACCCTGACGCTTCAACTTTACCCTTCGGTAATTACGCCACTCCCCCACTTCATGCTTTGGGAAGTCAACTTTTGTGCGTATCTCTGGTTAGAGCTGTACAATATAATCGAAATTCAGTTTACATTAGAATACTGATAAAACGAAGATTGCTCATTTTTAGTCTTTTATAAATACAATCACTATTCTTTATTTACAAAATAAACATTACAATTTTTCCTCTTATATATGAACTCATGAAAATAGATTTCGTTTTTTGTAAAGCCGAAAATATTATCTCAATTCCTTCCATCGTACACGCTAAGATTCTTATATATACAGGGCGTCCCAAAACAATGTATACACACTTTAACAGCTGATAGCTCAATTGATGTTTCTTTCTTTCCAAGTTAAACCCATTAGAATTAATAATGGCAGTCAGACTAAGCTTTGAACAAAGGAAATTCATTCTAAAATGCTACTGGAAGTGTGAAAACGCAGTTGAAGTGCAAAGACAGTTTAGGAGGGAGTTTCAAACAGATCCACCAACGCGACTTACCATCACTCGAATTAGAGATAAGTTTGAAGCCGATGGAACTGTTCAGAATGTCCACAAGAAGCGTTCCGGAAGACCACGGACATCGACAAGCCCCACAAAGCAAGAAAGAGTACTAGAAACGTATCACCAAAGTCCAAGAAAATCTGTGCGGCAAGCGAGTCGTGAGGTAGGAATTTCAGAATCGTCTGTCCAACGCATTTTGAAGCGCTGTCAATGGAAAAGTTACATTCCAAGATTAGTCCATGCTATTAATGAAGATGATCCGGACCGAAGAGTGGAGTATTGCGAGTGGTACTTGGCACGATGTGGATGTGGATTGGACGAAGGGGTTTCGTAGAATACCCTCCGCGTTCACCAGACCTCACACCACTAGACTTTTTTTATGGGGATACTTAAAAGACAAAGTCTACGCTATAAAACCTGCAACAGTCGCTGAATTGAGAGCAGCCATTGAACGAGAATGCACACAAATACCAAACGAAATGTTTCGTGATGTTTGCGATTCCATTGCTTCGCGTTATCAGCAGTGCCTGGACCAGAACGGACGTCAGTTTGAAAACAGGCGTTGACAAAACAATTAAATAATGTCTGTAGATTCTATTACATTTTGAAAATGAAATGTATTTTAATAAACACTGCCTTTATAAGTATTTAAAGTGTGTATACATTTTTTTGGGACGTCATTAGACGAAAGCGCTTGAGCACCATTTTGTGTTTCCTTTCCTTCGTGGTTTTATTCATCATAAATATTTTTCACGTGTTACCTTCGTGAAATAATTTTCATATATATATATATATATATATATATATATATATACACACAGGGTGTTATCAAATTATGTTTCATAAATTAGTATAGATATTCAGGACGTCAAAGTGAACAAAAAGTTCCTATGAATATAAATTCGCAATCGCTTCGTTTCCGAGATACAATGCTTTTTTGCAGAGGACGATGCTGTTCTCTGTACACCCATTGTATGCTTTCTAGATATATCAGAGAACAATAAAATTATTATTATTATTATTTAATTTTCTTTCTAGTTTAGCAATTTGTTGAGCATTTATTTGTATATTTCCTAGATAGGCTAGTTAGGAAATCCACTCAAGTTATCATTCCGTCGTAGACTGAAATTAATCAAGCACAAGCCAACATGAGTCAAACAGCTCTCCCAGCATACATTAATTTATGTAGACTTGTAAACTTCCTCATACCGTCCTCATTTTTAAGGTTCAACCATAGACAATAACTTCGTTGAACCGCGCGTAAGACCTTGGATTGATTCTCTAGAACAGCATTTCTTACACGAAAACATCACAAACGATAACATAAAATTAAGGGAGCCAAAAGGTTTATTGACCCTAAAGAGGAGAAAGCCCATGATACAGTTACATATGTCCCATCTATTAGCGAAGCTACGACTAAGGCCAATTTTATAAAACACTAGTAGTATGGGCGCAAAAGGAGAGAGTGCAATGCAATTGCAAATGTTGATCAATGTTGCAAAGGAAATGTTGCATAAGGATATGCAACAATGGGGGTGAAATGTTGCAAGATGTTATACCGTGTGACCACAAAAATTGTCCCTGTTTTTAATCGCTTATTACTCAGTCATTATTGCAGCTTCACAAATGAAATAAAAAGCATTCGAAAGAGAACATTTTAAAGTTTTAATTTATTCTACATGTGTTCAAAGTGACGTCCCTGGACATTCTTACATTTCACACAACGTGAAAGGAAGTTATTTATTACATTTTCCAAAACGCTGCATTCAATGGACTGTACACTCTCTACCATGCTTTAATTCTTCGATAGAGGATGGCTCTTGCCTGAATACTTTGTCCTTGACAAATCCCCAGAGAAAAAAGTTCAAAGGTGATAGATCGGGAGATCTTGCGGGCCAGGGAAACTGCGAGCGATGAGAAATGAATCTTTGTACAAAAAATCTTGTTAAACATTCCAGTGATTGACTAGTTGTGTGGGCTGTTGCTCCGTCTTGCTGAAACCACTTGTTACTGCAGTTTTCTTGTTCAAAAACAGTGTTCAGCATTTCTACATATCTTTCTGAAGTTACTGAAAGCGGTCTCCTTGTCTCTGGGTCCTCAAAAAAGTAAGGACCATAAACCTTGCTGCTACTCAAACCACACCAGACAGTAACTTTTGGTGAATGCAGAGGTTTCTCCAAGTGTATATTTAGCTTGTTTTGTGACCAACACCGGTAATTCTGTCTGTTGATGAACCCATTGAGATAGATGTGGCATTCATCACTGAATATTATGTCACTTAATCTTATCTGGTTTTGTTCAATTATTGTTTCAATGCGTTCACAAAACATCAAACGACGCTGGTAGTCTTGTTCGCTAAGCTGTTGCAAACACATAATTTTGAATGACTTCATTCTCAAATCCAACGTGATTATTTCCGAATGCTCTCCCGTTTGATTCCTGTCACAGCTGATAGTCGTCTCACAGATTTCTTGTTGTCCGTTTCAAGCTGATTTGCGACTGAATCAATGTTTTCAGCGGTTCGCACACCTTTGCTGCGCCCAGAGTTGCCTTTATGCATGTTCTTGATTGAGCCGTGATGTTTCCATTTTGCGAAAATCCTGCGAATCGTTTTAGGATCTATGGTCCTTTGCTGACCGTATTGTCGTCTGAAAGACCGTTGGGTGGCAACTACCGAGCCATGTTTGATCATCTCTTCTGCGATGAAAACACGTTGCATGTCCGACAAATAACCCATGATTGTGGTGGATAAAACTGTCATTTTTTATAAGTACTGATTTCGTATCCAGGATATCGAAAAAATTAAATAAAACTTTTAAATATTCTTTTTCGAAAGCTTTTTATTTCATTTGTGAAGCTGCAATAATGACTGAGTAATAAGCGATTAAAAACAGGGACAATTTTTGTGGTCACACGGTACAACAAGAGGGAGGGGGAATATTGCAAGAGCAAAAAGGGGTTATACAACTTGGAGGCGGAGTTATCCCCAAGAGAAGGAGAGGAGAAGGGGAGAGAGGAAGAGAGGTGGTCGCTTGACAAGAGCCAAGCGCATATTAAGACTTCAGCCGAGCGGCCGTTGTCTTAATATGTTCCTAATCAGACGGCTGGCTTAATCAGCCAGTTGACTTATCTAGCTGAGCTGCCAGATTGCACTATTTATTTAATTAAAGCATATATTCAGGCTTAACCCGCCAGTTGAATTAGAAGGCGTAAACGGCTTCTTCAGGTGTACATTATTGAGTTGCCAGATTGCGTTTATTTATTTAATTAAAGCATATATTCTGGTTTAACCAACCAGTTGACTTAGAAAACGTGAATGGCTTGTTCAGTTGTACATTATTAGGGTTGAGTTGCCAGATTGCGCTATCCAGATATTTTTGACAGTTGGCTTAGAAATCCGTCAGCCGTTTTAGAAGGCAGCCATTTCATGTAATTAAATGGCGTGTACAACCAAAAGAATTAAATAAAACACTATTCATCATTCTGTTTATTTAGACGAATTAATGGATTCAATTTCACGAAATATATAGGAAATAAATAGAATATATACGAACGATGAATATATAATCAAAATAAATATACAATGAAACGATGGAATATAATTGATCAAAACATAATAATAGCATAAGAAATACGAAAGAGGAATATAGCCCATTCACAAAATTCCATCCGCCGGTTGGGATCATCTTCGCTTAATTTCTGTAGGATCTGAAGTTTATATGGATGCCATTTGTGAGCCTGAAGAATGCGATGGATGCTACTTTTCGACACTCCTGTCTCGGCGGACAATCGCCGAAGAGACTTATTGGGACTTCTGTTAAAATGAGCCAGGATAGCAGTCGCTGTATCATCGTCAGTGGACCTCCTTGAAGGTCCGCTGCGTGGTTTATCTTCTATGGATCCTGTTTCCTTAAACTTTGCAACAAGTCTGCTAACACAACTCTGTGTTATTGGCTCGCGGTCTGGATGCAGTCTGTTAAATTCAGCAGCGCCTCTCTTTGACTCCGATTTCTTATGAGTAGAATTATCTGGATTCGTTCTTCCTTGCTCACAGACATTATGGCCTGTAGAAAGAGAAAAATATGAATTATGATTTGTAGAAATAGAAAAATATGAATTTCTCCTATGATGCCGGACTTATGGGACACCCTGTGTATATATATATATATATATATATACAGGGCGTCCCAAAAAAATGTATACACACTTTAACAGCTGATAGCTCAATTGATGTTTCTTTCTTTCCAAGTTAAACCCATTAGAATTAATAATGGCAGTCAGACTAAGCTTTGAACAAAGGAAATTCATTCTAAAATGCTACTGGAAGTGTGAAAACGCAGTTGAAGTGCAAAGACAGTTTAGGAGGGAGTTTCAAACAGATCCACCAACGCGACTTACCATCACTCGAATTAGAGATAAGTTTGAAGCCGATGGAACTGTTCAGAATGTCCACAAGAAGCGTTCCGGAAGACCACGGACATCGACAATCCCCACAAAGCAAGAAAGAGTACTGGAAACGTATCACCAAAGTCCAAGAAAATCTGTGCGGCAAGCGAGTCGTGAGGTAGGAATTTCAGAATCGTCTGTCCAACGCATTTTGAAGCGCTGTCAATGGAAAAGTTACATTCCAAGATTAGTCCATGCTATTAATGAAGATGATCCGGACGGAAGAGTGGAGTATTGCGAGTGGTACTTGGCACGATGTGGATGTGGATTGGACGAAGGAGTTTCGTAGAATACCCTCCGCGTTCACCAGACCTCACACCACTAGACTTTTTTTATGGGGATACTTAAAAGACAAAGTCTACGCTATAAAACCTGCAACAGTCGCTGAATTGAGAGCAGCCATTGAACGAGAATGCACACAAATACCAAACGAAATGTTTCGTGATGTTTGCGATTCCATTGCTTCGCGTTATCAGCAGTGCCTGGACCAGAACGGACGTCAGTTTGAAAACAGGCGTTGACAAAACAATTAAATAATGTCTGTAGATTCTATTACATTTTGAAAATGAAATGTATTTTAAAAAACACTGCCTTTATAATTATTTAAAGTGTGTATACATTTTTTGGGACGCCCTGTATATAAATATTTATAATAAAAATATACAAAACGTTGTAGTATAACCATCAATTTATTAGTACAGGAAATGTGTACACACACACACACACACAGTTATAAAATAATTAAATATATTGAAAATAATAAAATAATAACATACAAAACGAAGGAGTATAGTCACTCGCATATTAGTAGAGGAAATATATATATATATATATATATATATATATATATATATATATATTATATTAAAATTAAATAATTAAATATATTGAAAATAAATATTAAATATACATCAAAATACTTTGTTCTACGGCGCAAAACACTAAACTCACACGTAATCGAGTCTACAGTCATATCATTATTACTTTGCACCACAAGGAAAGTACGTCCAACCATTACTTCACCGCTCAAGTTATACGGATACCTATACTCGATATAAATGGCTTTCATATCATTCAGTACTATTTTTGTGCCCACTTTACATTCGGTTGGTAAGTTATCTTTAAACACGGCTAGAATACAATCAAAAGCACGCACAAAGAGGTCTTCGTTAGCCACAACATCATTATTAAATACAAGTTTATAAACACTCCTTTCCAATCGAGGTTTTTTCTTACCGTCCCGAGCTTTTCAACCGTAAACTCTTCTATACTCTGCAAAACGGCAATTAAAATAATCCAAGTCGTAACGACAGCTACTCATTATATAAAGATGCAGCTCTTCAGGGTGAAGAGTGTGGGCGAGCTCTGCCTGTACCGCTCAAATGCTTTGTACCAAAGTTCGGGATATTTCGAAGGGTCTAAACCTTTTAAATATGCATCCAGCTCTAGACCATTCTCGCCTTGTTCATTCCTACATTCGATAAATCCGTCAAGCAGAGCGGTGCATGCGTACTCAAGAACCGTGTCAAAATAAATCATATCCGTAACACGAGTGTTTAATATTGGCTTCAGCTTGCGGAATCTTACGATTTCAAACATTCTGTCGAGGATGAAACGGTTTCGCGTAGGGACAAGAACGTTATTAACAGGTGCATTCTTCCACATCAGTCGTATATCAATGCATGGCTGATCGTTATTTATACACAACTGTGAAACAACGGCATATGAGGGGGCATCACTAATCTGTTCTCTTCTTGTACCTACACCTGCAGGAATTTTACAACAGTCCTCACCTCAGTTCTCAACTATCACGAAAACTCTATTCATCTCCTCAACACTTAAATAAATAACATTACGTTTGCTTACTTGCCTGCAAATCGTTTCAAGTACATAGTTAATGGCACCGGTTTCACACCTGAACACGCGCAATGAATTTGTCACGGACACATCGTACTCGGCATTGAGAATGATTCTCAAAGGAAGTTCCATCGTATTCGCACGTCCAGTCGGTTCAAGTTCTGAGATGACTATGAGCCACAGGTGGGCGGATCGGCTCGACGGGCGGAGTGAGTCACGCCGATGAAATGTGTACGGGTTTGTTCGAGCTCTTATGTTCCGGAGTGGTGATGTACACGGGTGGGCGGCTCAATGGGGGAGTGAGTCACACCATAAACTACTGAAGCGTGTACAGGCTTGTTCGAACACTTGTGCCCATTATACTGGGAAAACAGAATTTTCCGCTACATGAAGCAATACCGGCTTTAATGTTTTATTACTCCCCAGACGTTTATTTCCACAAACTAAACATTAATATTAATATAGTGGTAAAAATACTTAAGATTCTTCATGATGACAAGATTTACATTCTCAACCGTAGAGTACGAGTAGTCGGTATGATGTAACATGACATAATATCGCTTGGCACCACTCGTCAACAAGACTCACTATCCATAACCGTTGCTTATCTTCTGAACGTGTTTTTTCTTCTACATCGCGGAATATGTGAGCTTTTATAAAGGTTAGGTCTACAACATACTTCAATACATCGTTTGTACTACGAAATCCTACAATGCCCTCGCCAGAATATCCGTAGAGTATTTGATCATCTTGGTCCTTCGCACGGCTCAATGTAGCCTTAAAAGTATCAAAGGAGGGGGAATAGGGAGTTTTTCAGTATCCACCACATCTTGGCACTTTGTCGAATACCACTTCATAAACGTTGAACACGCAATATTAAAGGTAGCCATTACTACTTTTCGTCTACGCGGGAGAATACACGTCTGAGCTCAAGGGTATGCAGAGGTCAACTGAGCACGCAGGGATAGAGATATGCTCAGGTAGTGGCAGGAGTCACGTGCCGATCTTACAGTGGGAGCTTAGCTTTTTACTGTACACACACACACACGCACACACACGCACGCACGAAAGAAAATGAAACCTTAATTGAAACAAATATACGTGATAAATAAACATATCAACAATACACATATATATAAATACAATCAAGGATTAAGGTAACCAAAGGGTACGGTATCATAGGTACCAGGCACCTGGTAACGCTTCCTATAGGTGTTACGGCATACCTTCGTGCCCCTAAGTTCCTTCACACACCACAGTTTCTGCGCCCGAAAATTGTGCGTCCCCACAGTCAGTTGGGGTAGCTGGTCACCGTCATCTTCCAAGCACACTAGATCCTTCAACGAGTCAAAGTTAATGACTCGACGGTTCGCATGGTTAAGCGTGATACCCTTAGCCTTCACGATATACTTCATATCATCCCCACCCTCACCCGTACCCCATACTCATCCTGATCTCGTCAGTTAGCTCTCCGAGGAATCCCCAATAGCGGCATGTATTCACCTTCCCTCGCTGTGAATATCACGCTATCTGTGTCAGCGTACAGCACCTCCGTCCAAGAGAGTGCAGTATACCCCAAAGTTTGATGCGGGTAGGCCGTTGTGAAACTGGCTACAGGTATGTTTGTAACCCGTGAGGTATCTGTGGCCAGTTCGGTGATGTTGTACTTTATTATGTAAGTATTACCTACATTCACGATCTCCATAACCTCTTTATCGGGAGCGTTGGCATAATCCCAGACTTCACTATAACTTTGTGCCAAATGAACGTTCCCTTTGCCGGTATTCTGTGCAAATTTCCCCCAAAGACTGTTTGACAAACTTTGCACTAAAGCGCTTGCCAGGATTCTTAACAATTTGGGATCGGTCAAGCTGTATACCTTCATGGGCACGGTAACGCTGAATATAAGCCGTTTTTTCATCTTCGGTATCAACCCCTCGCGGATATCCTGATGCTTCACTTATCCTTCAAAAAAGCGTTTATATATGGTGTGAAAAGGTTGGGTAGCTTCTGAAACCTCCACACCTCATGTATCTTCATATTCTATACCCATGGCGAACGGCTAGGCCAGCTCAGGGCTTGTATATACACCTCTGATCTTACGCTGGTTGGTTGTATGGTCACAATCACCGTGTTCTCTCTGCGCACTTCACGCACAGGGGAAACATGAGCTTTGATCTATAACGACGGGTAAGATCGGCATCCATAAATCGCGAGGGGGGAGCACGTCTACGAAAGAGAGTCCAAAGTAGCGCTCATTCAAGTTAGCTGAAAACTCCTCGATGGTTGGTATGGTGGGACCCACCATTTTTTCAGGTGCACCTACGGGGTACGGATTGTTCTTCATCACGTAGGGGTATAAAGAGCAGAAGTCGTAGTAGTGGAGTTTCACGCCCTCCGTAGGCGAAAGTATAGCTTGAATGGGTTTGTACGCCCTCCAAACAAGCTGTCACCGCATTTGAGGGGTCCAACACCATTGAACGTTTGATGGCCTTATTTTTCACGGTACTGGTCATCTGTTTCCATCCGTGCATCATACTCATGCTCCCACACGATTTTGTGAGTGAACTGGGAGCCTATAAGTTGATCGCGGTTACGGGTCCATGCGAGGCTGTCGCGGGGATCTTCCATAAAGGTCCCCTGTGACGGCACATTCAGCGCGCGGGATCCATGCCACCAGCAGCCGTTAAAGGAATACACAGTCTTCTCACCAGTGGCTGATCCTCACTTAGGCCGTCAACCCAAAAACACGACCATTGACCTTAACGGGTACTTCACCCGTGTTGCGGGCATGTTTTATGTATACCCCGGTCTGTGCTGTAGGTGTATGAGCCAGTAAATAGCCTTTGCCCATAACTGCGGGGGTTGTTTCTGTGAATGATTGCTAAGGTGTCTTTAGGCATGAAGTTATTCTTGAACACTGTAAAACATAATAGGCGATCGTGGTCGCGACTTGCAGCGGATCGCATTTGAAACGGGTTATACATCTTTCTAAAGGCTTGAAACATACCCTAAGCACACGCACATCATTCACGCAATAACATTCACATTCATCAGCTATATTGTCTGGACTAGCTTCATTAAAACTATTGTAGTAGCGGTCAAAATCTTCACGCTCACTATCACTCAAGTTGGTGTAGTTAAAGTAATGTTTGGGTGTAGGTAGTCCTACGTAATTCAAAGTTTCGTTAGTGAGGAATGTGTAAGGAAATATCCTTTTGAAACTTCAGCGGCTACGCCCATGACCTTGATCAGCTTTGCTAATTTACAAGGTGTGAACAGCAGGGTATCTTTAAACTGTACATTACCTCTTTTCTGCCTTCTGTATTAGTTTGTTGCCTCTTTTCAAGGGATCACCTATAAATATCGCAGACGACTCGTGTTCAAGCAACTCCTTATAAAGGAACTGTGTGTCAAACTTCGCCCCGTTATGGGCATGAATATACACAGTCATTTTTTTTAACTTGTCCACTAATTTGACAATATAGGATACAAAGAGTTTCACAGGGCTGCCGTGTGCAGTCGTTTTATAAACGTTTGTCCGTTTTCCACATTTGTGGCACTCATCACACTCGATCTCCATGCACTCATCACAGATAGTCTGACTGACTTACGAGTAAATGTGGAATGACCTCTTTGGTTTCAGCGTTCGTGTAAGTTTCTATATCGTAGTACACGGTTATACAAGGGCTATTTTTAGGTTAGCATCTTTCATATAACATACATGCTTCACTCCATCCGCCTTATATTTTTCATGACATGTAGAACAGTGAATTTCATCGCATTTATGTTTGAAATTCCCCCAATTATCCATCATGTGAAACATACCGCACTTACAAATCCTCATTTTCCTGCAAGTGCCATTTGATTTATGGAGCTCAAAGCATTTATTATTGAAAAATGTACGTCTACACACATTACATTCCCTCTTCTCGGTTTCAACTACACGACTTTCACATTTGGGGCTTTTACATGCTCACATACCATGTAGCAATCCTTACAATGTTTCACTATCATCAGCAAACTCGAGACAACCCTTACACAAATCATGATGACCTTCCATATTTTCGACTTTTATCATAACTGGCGTAGAGAGCCCTTATGTTACGGATGGGAGATACGATGTTCCTGACAATCCTAAAATAAGTAGAGGTCTTGTACGATCTCTCACGCTGCTTTTAAAAACATACACAGTCCTACGACGATCATCCATTCCAAATACGACTATACGTGCATTCATTTCCTGCTCGCCCTCTCAGTTCTTCAGGACCCATATTACACTCAAACTCAAGCTTACAATCTGAAGCCAGTTTACGGGCACGCTGCACAACCGTGGCAGCCAAATTTTTTGCGTCCATGATAGCACAGTGAAACATATGAGCTAAAATTGCTATAAAGCCACAACCACGATCGACGTTTAAATGCTTTCTGTAAATAACCGGAGGATTGAAATTAAGAGTATAAGGTGTGGCACTATGACCCACAACTCGGAATACTCTGTCAATATCTACCATGAAGTTGTCCATATTGAAGGCTGTACTACTTTGAGAGGCCTGCATTATACGGCCCAAGATATATTCTGTCTACAGCCGCCAAACGTCTGAACGGCATTACTACCCAAAAATCATCTACGTCCCCGTCATCTGACCTCCACAGTATGAGAAGCAGCTGTGGAGGAAGTACCCGGAACTGAACAATGGGGCATATTTGAAAAAGGTACTATTGTGGGGGTTGTGTCGTAAGACGTATACCTGACGTGGAGGGCTCTTCATCATGCTTCCGCTTTGAACTTTCGCATGCTACAGGTGTCGCTGGTGAGGGTTCGTCAGCGGGGAAGGATTCTGTAGCTACACAGCCATCGGGTTCATCTGTGATATCAATGATTGGGGGTTGTACATCGTCGTCATTCACGGTTCTGTGGAAGAAGAAAAACAAAATAGAAGGAGCAGCACTCAAAATTTGTAACATTTTGTAAATGACCCACTTAGGGGTGTGACATGTTAGAGATGGAATCTGTAGGAAAATTCAGGTTCACAAGCCCATCCACAGATAATATATCTGGCCCTACAGGATGTGGAAAAATTGTATTTATGCTTAAAATTATTAAAGATAAGGGGGAGATGTTCTTAAAATTTGTGCATAAAGTAATATGGTGCTATTCGACGTATCAGTCAGTGTTCAACGCGTACCAAGATGAAATTTTGCTTCACAAGGGGGTCTATGACGTTAATTCGTTAAAAGATAATGAGCATACAGTTATTGTAATTGAAGATCTCATGTTGCAAATGGACAAAACGTTTGCCGAGACATTTACAGGGTTCTTCCACCATCCTAACATAAGCGTATTCTTTATCAACCAGAATCTACTTTTCAAATATGCGCGATGTGTCGCTAAATACACAATATCTAGTCTTATTCGCACAACGTAGATATGTGTCACAAATTGGGGTATTAGCCAATCAAATATTCCCGAATCAACGTAAGGAGTTTTTGGAGGTTTATAAAAAAGCCACAAGTCAGCGTTAAGGATATATGCTTTGTGACCTTCACCCGCGAAACACGTTTAGGGTGCTTCTAAGAACGAATATATTCCCAAACGAACCTGAAACGGTGTATATTCCAGAATTACAAATTGGCTGAAGAAATATCGTGTATTAATAAAAATCTATCAACGATTGCCCTGGGCACTGCAACAGATGTTTGTTAAAAATATCGACTCCGACTTTTTAAAATGCATCTGTGAAATCTGTCTTAATGTTATAAAATGTAATGTGCCAATGAAACCCCCTCAGAAGGCTCGCTTATGTCCTTACAAAAACATAATACGAGCGCTCGCTCATAAAAGTCAAACTGTGGGGAAGAAAAAGCGAATTATTGTACAAAGAGAAGGATCATTCCTCCCCATCTTATTTTCAGTTTTGGTCCTTTACTGACGAGATTAATGTAAAGAAGAAGGTGGTAGTGATTCCACGAGGTGTATGTTTCATTAGGAAGTTCAAAGATTCCAGACACGGCTCTAGAACCCCGTAAAAGTAGGCTTAAAAGAATGGAAAGTCCTATTAAACAGTGAAAAGTCACCTGATGAGAAAAGACTCTTGTACCAAGGGGCTTTGCTGAAATTTCTTCATGAGTATGAAGATTATAAGAATCCGACAGAGCTCCCCGTGGTTATTAGCACAGCGCGAGCAGCGCTGAGCATGGCGACACAGGACCTGGGCCCGACGTTAGAGATGACCAACCAAAGAATAACGGAACACAATACATCGAACATGTGTTAAAAAGCAGTCTCCCACATACATTGAGGAATAAAGGCTTAAGTCTTTATAATCTATTGAGTGAGGACCCCATCATACAGTGGGCCGATACAGCCGAGGTCATTGTTGAAGGAACAAGGGTACAAGGATCCAATATCGTTGACATTGTTCATGATCTGGTGAGAAAGTGGGACAGGCCCTCACCAACAGGATGGAAGCATATTAAAGCAAGACTACAACAAATAAATGTCCCCAAAACATTGATAGGTAATCCGAATAGGTTAAAAGACCTGGATCAAGTCTCGCATGTGTCACAAATGAGTACGCCATCGCCCCCAGCAGTAGCGTCTCTGAAGAGGAGGAAGAAGAGAACAAACAGCCAGCCTTATCCACGTGTCTCTAAAATATGCGAATGGTTAACATATTAAATAAACAGTATTATGACATTTCTAACCCCCTCCTATGGTGGCGTTAATAGACTGTACAGAGGTGTTTACGGAGTAGGGAAAAAAGATGTTGAGAGATGTTAAAAGAAGATAGGGTTCCTGGGTACTTTTGTACAGATATGGGAAAAGAATTTATAGGTTGCGCTTTTCAGAACATGCTGACAGAGTTTAATATCAGTTACTACACTAGCAATTCTATACATAAGGCCTCTTTAGCTGAAAGAGTTCAACGTACCATAAAGGAACACATACATCGTATTTTAAACATAAAATCACATATAGATATATAAACGTTCTCGGGTCATTGGCGTCGTCATAATTCACACCACCGTACGATTGGCAAAACACCTAACGAAGTTTTAGAAAGAGGTACGCGTCCACAGGTGAGGAGAGATGGAGCACCGCCACCGCACTCTACACATTTCAAAATCAATGATTATGTAAGGCTATCACGTTCGGGAAATAAATTCGCGAAGGGATTTGAGCAAGGATGGACACGTGAGATTTTTAAGGTTCGTTCTATGAGACCTAAAAGAGAAGATAATGATGTATTACGTTGATAAATGGAATGGGAAAGAGATCGCTGGAGGCTTTTACCGCGAGGAGTTGCAGAAAGTGACATTTAATTTAGGAAAAAATGTGTTTAAAATTGAAAACATTTTAGGCAGCAAAGGTTCAGGAAAGAGAAAAATGTACCTGGTAAAATGGCTGGGTTACCCAAAGCTTCAACACCTATATAAAAGCTGCCGCAATAATGAAGCTTAAATAGTATGCAACATGGCGCCTAGCCACTTCTATGTCACACTCCCGTCCTCCTCTTCTCTGTCTGTACATCCTAACAGCACCCTTGCCAACTTTGTGACAGAACTCCACGGACCCATTGAATTGGAGCGTGATTCGTATGAGGTGGGTTTATGTGAACTCCAGTTAGTCACCAAATTTTTAACTCTTGAAAATGAGGAAATCATATTTCTGATCCTTAGAATAATCGATGAGTGCGAAAAATTAGACATAACCTTAAACAATATTATGCGATCAGTCCTGTTCGGTGAGGTGCATTACTATAGCACAAATGTTAAAAGGGTTAAAGAGTCTTGAAAAGTCGTACCTGACAAACGATTTACTTTTTGAAGTGGTAAACATAGACACGCCTGCATGCACATTGAATGCAAAAAAAATTCACTTTTTCTACGTGAAGGTCAAAATATGAAAATAAAAACCCACTCTAATAGACAGAGTTTATTTCCACAACAGTTTCGATGCCCACTGGCATCCTCCTCGGGTGGATACGGAAAAACGAATGAACCAAAACAAGAGGGAAAAACAGTCCAGGGACCGACCGTTAAGAAATTCGCACCTAGGTTAGATCCCATTCTCACGACACCGGAAGGGCATTTTCATTAAAGGGACCCGCTTATAAGTACATTCGCACAAATTTAAAACTATCTTCTTGTTCTAAACATACAGATTCTATTATTTTTTTTACATAATTAATACATTTATCATTAAATTTATTACATTTAATATTGCATTATTATTTATTACAGAAATTATAAATTTATTATTACATTGATTATTACATTGTTGTTTATTATACAGAACTTATAAACCGAAAAACGAATGAAAAAGGCGAGAAGGAAACAATCCAGAGACCATCGAGAAATTCGCACCTATGTTAGATACCGTTCTCCCGACACCGGAAGGGCATTTTATTACAGGGTCCCGCTTATAAGTACATTCGCACAAATTAAAACTATCTTCTTGTTCTATACATACATATTCTAATATTTTGACATAATTACTGCATTTATTATTGCATTTACATTTTTTTTTAAACATTTATTATTATTACCTTTACCCTAATTATTAAATTTATAATATTACCTTTATTATTACATCTGTTGCATTTATATTTATTTCCACATTTGTTACTTCCATTATTACATTTACTAAAAGCGAGTAAGGAAACAATCCAGAGACCTTTAAGAAATTCACACTTAGGTTAGAACACGTTTCCCCGACTCCGTAAGGGATTTTTTGACCAAGAATCTCATTAAAGGGTCTAGCTTATAAGTACCTTCGCACAAATTAAAATTATCTACTTTTTCTATGCATACAGATTCTATTATTTTTCTTTTGACATAATTATTACATTTATAAAGTACCTTACTTGATTCCCAATCTATAGCATGATTATTTTGGCTGGCGTGATACGTGGGAGAAACTGGAAGAAATATTGAGACCCGTATTAAAGAACACAAATATGCCTTCAGAAGTTGTAATACTAATAATGCCAGTTTTTATCACGCCAGCCAAAATAATCATGCTATAGATTGGGAATCAAGTAAGGTACTTGGGGACACTGCGCGACTGCTGCGCATTGCACACATCCCCAACCATAGAGGGAAAAGTTTGAGCATTACATATGACAAGCCCCATTATGTGAATGTTGCGACTAATCTATTAACCAACACCTCGATATATATAAGAACAATTGAGGGAAAAAATTTCCCATTCGGTGATGGGAGTTTAACGGTGAAACTACACCTTCGTCGTTTATAACGACTTGAAGGCCATTCACAGTCTATCGAGGGGTGAGATATCAACGT
This sequence comes from Bathynomus jamesi, assembly GCA_023014485.1. NCBI lineage: Eukaryota > Metazoa > Arthropoda > Malacostraca > Isopoda > Cirolanidae > Bathynomus > Bathynomus jamesi. The sequence goes on along the minus strand of JAJOZX010005224.1, from coordinate 84,951 downwards.
GGGAGTGGGCTTGGATCCATTTTTTCATCCATACTACGCACCGCTGTCCCACTGTTGAAGAGAAGTGCTAGATACTTAGGGCGGAAGGCGTTACGAACAGGTTTTAACGCGGCAGAAGACATAATGGGTAGAACTAAGCCTAAAGAAGCTCTTAAAAAACATTTGAAACGTACACGGGAGGAAATCAGCAAAGATGCAAAGAAAGAAGGGTTTACCAACACGCGGTGCTAAACGTAAAAGGAAATAAAAACAGAAGTGCTCTAAGCGTATGCAGCCTATGGCTGATCATTTTTTTAACTGATATAAGCTGAGGACACTACTCTCACGAATCATAGGCTGATTACTAGTTGTCGAGAGAGGTGGCACTATTTCTGACTCGTCATGGCGCGTTTCATCCATCCGTGTAGTTCACAATACTGTAAATCGGAACTGTCCCTCTTTGATATGCCCCCAGTCAGGTCTCTATTGAGCATAGCGACTTTATTACAATTAACCCATTAAACACAATTAGTTCGCCGAGTGCCCCTATAGAATTCGTGATACCCAGCTCAGGCCCTTACTTTTTTGACCCGAGCTGCATGCACATTAGGGTGGCCCACTTTTCAATTTTTTTTTAGAAGTATAGGTTATCGTAGTTTTTCCCATTATTTGGCACTATACTAGCACATTGGTACCATTTTTACAAAAATTGATCAATATTTAGGGGTCTCGCATCGACCTTGAAATTACGAGTTTTTTTTTTTAAATGCGTACTTTTTAACTTTTACTGAATCAAGATAAATCATTAAGTAGGTATGTTTTCTGAATCTTCTTGATGAGAGAAGTCGTTTGGTGTGCCTTCCAATGTCATACGACTAACGGTTTAAAAGTTGTGCCTGTATACAGGTAATACCAATGTGCTAGTATTGTGCCAAATAATGGGAAAAACCACGATCACCTATACTTTTCAAAAAAATCAGCAAATAGCAGACAAATAAGGAAGAAAGAAACAAGAACTTGGCTTGCTGTTTTATAAACTAGTGGAATATCATGTGTGTCCTAACTTTACCTTGCACAAAAAATGAACTAACCTTCTCTTCAACTGCTGAAACAAAGGATCAGTTGGTGCCGTAGTCCTTCCGAGCAGGGTGACGGCTACTGCCCCGACGATAAGCTCTAGGACGTGATGACGGCATCCCAGCTGGAGTAGCGGTCGCCCGAGCATGTTTTCCAGCCGGACAACTGCACCCTGCACCCTCCCCGTGTTGGTGGAAGTGGTGTCGAAGAAAAGTCCGATGACGCTCTCCTCACATCCCCAATCTTCGAGAGCATGTATGGTTGCCCGCGCCTGCGACAGTCCGGTGCCGTCAGCAACAGCTGGGACTGACAGCAACTTTCCTTCTGTGCAATGAGGAGCCCCGGAGATGAGAATTGCTTGGCGGTGCTCCGCCGTTCCAAGGAAGTTCTGAAACACATACCATATATTTCAATTTCATGGTTGTAAAGTAATCTATTTTTGTTCACATTCAGTTCTCTTTTTAATTGACATTATGCTTCATGAATCTCACTACTAAATTGATAGCTATGAAAACTTAATCAACTGGCCTTGACCATTTTGCCATCCCAGTGGACAACAGTGTGCCTCGGTGGCGTGAAGGAGTCCTTCACAGCCGTCGCCACTTCACGGCGATGTGACACTCTTCCCCGGCGAGCCGTCTTTCGAGATGCTGAACTGATTGAGGTCTGCTGGTGGATCCGCCGAACGTGTGATAGCAGCCACAATGCTTACTACCTATGTAAAGAATGGAAAGTGGAAAGGAAACTGTCAAGAATAAATATGGGTTACGGGACACTTTAAAACTGACGCTATCGATGAATACTGTACACAATACGCACCTGATTATTGGACATACGGAAACGATCAGCCACTTCCATGACAGCAGGTGCATTAAGGATGCGGCGAGGAAGATTGACAGACACACTTGGCTGTTTCGGCAGGGGGAACGCTCGTTCTGTCTCCGACTCTCCTGACATGCCAGTATCATCATTCTCCATGGCCTCATCTCCGGTTTCGTATGCACACTTTGAGGTTTGCGGCTCCTGGCGAGGACGTTTTCTTCCTTCCTGCAGCTTTCTTTTTACAACAAAAACTTTATCGTTCCCGCTCATCGTTGCCACCCGAGGACCACGTTGATCGAGGTAGAAGTCAATGTCTTCTTTCTTGTCCTTGTCGGACAACAGTCGATTCTTCTTTATATCTTCGACAGCGTCAGATGCTCCGATATCCCACAGCTTGTCCACACTGTCCGAAAACTTCTGTCGTTTTCCTCCGGCGTCAGTTTCTCGTTTTCTGCTCTTTTGGAGTAAGTGCCACTCTTTCCACAATGCCTCTAGCTTCCGTTCGCAGTTGAACTTTGTGATTGTTTTAATGCGGGCCATGTTCCAAAACTTTAAGACGTTGTTTACGGTTTCTTTGAATGCGTCTTTCCTGTTAGCAGTGTACTGGATAACACTGAAGAAGTATTGCAAAACCTGCCGTGTTGTTGGCAATTTGCTACCACTGATGGAGGACGACGGTTGGCCAACAAAAAAACTTCCGAGGCCGATCTTAGAGAAGGTAGCGATGTTATTTTCGCCTTTCCTTTTGATGACTCTCTATTTGTAGCTTCAAGAGTTCTTCCAGTTATGGTTGCCATCGATTTGTCCATGACAAAGGATGAGGAACTCAGACAGAATTTCAAAATGTTATGATCTGCAAAAAAAGAAATAGGTTAGGTACCTGGCACAGGCATAGTGCATTTTCTAATTACCTGTATACATTATACATTCCGCCCGGGTATGGTGACTCATTTTTTTGAAAAGTATAGGTGATCGTGGTTTTTCCCATTATTTGGCACTATACTAGCACATTGGTATTACCTGTATACAGGCACAACCTTTAAACCGTTAGTCGTATGACATTGGCCGGCACACCAAACGACTTCTCTCATTAAGAGGATTCAGAAAACATCCCTACTTAATGATTTATCTTGATTCAGTAAAAAGTTAAAAAGTACGCATTTTTAAAAAAACTAGTAATTTCAAGGTCGATGCGAGACCCCTAAATATTGATCAATTTTTGTAAAAATGGTACCAATGTGCTAGTATAGTGCCAAATAATGGGAAAAACCACGATCACCTATACTTTTCAAAAAAATTGAAAAGTGGGCCACCCTAATGCACATGAACGCTAAACTGCGTATCGTCCATTCAGATGGAACGGGCTGCGATGATAGTTACTCTGCATACCCTGAAACCAACTTTTTACACTCCATATTCAGATAGTGTGAGGTGTATTTAAATCAGGTTAACATCTCGGCTGGAACGGGGTATTATCACTTACAAGCCTCTCTGGAAAATGTCCTCAACTTTTCAAAAGAAGCGAAGGACACCTTTTTAACCGCCGAGGGATATTACCAGACTAAAGATGAAAGTGGTATAAAGGATAAATTTTAAAATTCTAAAAAAAAGATATACGAGTGTTTTGGACGTCTTCATACAGGCTTCACATTCCAGGAGAAACTGCTTATGAATAGCATCGATCTGAAACTAAAGCTGAACCGCACGAGTCCTGAGATCTGCATAAATCTGGGGTATGATCAAGAAGAGGGCGCGAAACCCGTTGTGATTCACATAATGAAGACGTATTTGCGTGTACGCCGAGTGAAATTAAGTTCCCCAAAACAAATAAAAATTGAGAAAGACAATACACGCCACAGTAAAATACCCAATTAACAGGGCACAGATCAAACTATACACGATGCTCACCGGGTTCGCCTCGAAGCAACTAGAAAACGTGGCCCTTAGAGTCCTATCTAAAAGGATATTAATTGGAATGCAGGACCACGCCTCGACGAATGGAAAATATAAAAAGAGTGCCTTTAAATTCGAGAATTTCGGCCATAAAAATATAACTCTATACGTAAATGGCATCGCTTTGGGAGGGACTATGATTACGGACTACTCATCAGACGCTGTGTTCCCGCTCTGCGCGAGAGCTTATAGTAGTCTGGCTCATAATGCAGGTGCCTGTGATGAACTTGGGTTTGGCTTAACGCAGAAAGAATTTTTCGAAGAATTTAACATTTATTCATTTGATGTTACGCCTGACTTGTCTGCTTGCGTAAATATACACTTAAGTCCACAACAGAGTGGGAATATCTCAGTCAGATTTGAATTTGCCAAGCCTATAGACGCTCCTATTAGTGTACTCGTCTACCTCGAATCACAAGCACTAATAGAAGCTGGCCTTTTCAGGAACGTGGTTACAGACTTTTAAAATGGACGCGAATACACTCCAGAGAGTAATGAAAAGTGATCGAAATTTATCGGCGTGTTTGCGAAGAATGAAATATTGAAATTGCCAACTACGAGAAACTGGTACGGGATTATCGTTAACACTGACATTGTCGGGGTGAGGGGATTCATTGGTTTGCATATATTTTAAAAATAGGGAAAGAATGTACTATTATGAGTCACTCGGCACTCAGCCCTGGAATGACCCTGTGGGTGTACAATTTATCGAGCAAATACATGTCCCTGAGGTTGTATGGAACCCTTATCGCTTTCAAGGATATTTTAGTAACACGTGCGGCATGTACAGCCTCTCATTTCTCATGTATATATCACGTGGGAAGGGATTTATAAATTTTTTAAAATTATTCGATTTGTGCGACACTGAAATGAACGATAAAACGGTATGCAGACAGATAAAAAAAGGTTCCCATATGTTAGCACCGGCTGTATTGTGTAAAGGTGTATATCTATATTGTGTAAAGGCCTATTTGTCGCCATTAAGACTTATTTAATGGACACTGGTTCCGCTTTGTACATTTTTCTACCATTTAATAAATTAAATGAAAATACAATGTGTTTTGTTCCTAACCCCAAAAAATACTTACATTACTTCCTCGACGACCTGGCATTCGTTGGACCGGATGTGAGCCAATACCTCGACCTCTGTATTCAGTTCGCTGGGTTGGTTGTGCGGTAAAGCGTCCATATCATTTATTCCCCTTTCATCAAAACGAAAAGTAGCTATAACGCTTTCAAGTTCCTTTTCGTTCCTTTAATGAGGAGTTAAAATGATTAGTTCACACTGAATCAAATAAAGTTAAGTATAATTAAACTAGTTTAATTAGAGATACAATAAGGGAAAATCCCGATTAGGAGGCCTGGCATATTGTACTGTAATTACAAAGCAGATATCCTGACAGTTTTCAAAAGTAAGCATCGGGATAATCTTAAAAGTTTTTAATATTTCTAAAATCCTACTGCGGTGCTGTCTTTATATTATCGAGAAATGCAGTATTAAAGCTCCACCTTTTATATATATATAGAATATATATATATATATATATATATATATATATATATATATATATATATATATATATGTGTAAAGAACGACGCTTATGTAGAAGAGCGTTCCGCACAAGATGAGGAGAGAAAACGAACAAATGAAAAATGAGGTACCACCCGGGAATCGAACCCGGGGTCATCCGATTGCCAGTCAGATATGCTGTCCACTACACCATGGACCTCGATCAATCAGAAGTCATAATTCTCCTACACACGAGCAGAATTACGACTTCTGATTGATCGAGGTCCATGGTGTAGTGGATAGCATATCTGACCGGCAATCGGATGATCCAGGGTTCGATTCCAGGGTGGTACCTCATTTTTCATTTGTTCGTTCTCTCTCCTCATCTTGTGTGGAACGCTCTTCTATACAAGCGTCGTTCTTTACATTAATTATACTGTGTGTTGTTTGCAGTTAAAAAAAAAATATATATATATATATATATGGAAATATATATATATATATATATGCCGAAATAACCACGAAGGAAACAGACAATAATTAAAAGCAAGTACATTAATTTACAGCTCAAAAGTAAGATTAGCTGGGTGTGCTACGTTTTGTCTGCCTGCAACACGCTTCGAACCCGCAGACAATTCTTAATAGTTTTGGTAATTTTAAAAACCTATCTGTAGAACTTTCATTAAATTTTTAGAAATGTACAACTAAAGCCGCACCATATATATATATATATATATATATATATATATATATATATGAAAATTATTTCACGAAGGTAACACGTGAAAAATATTTATGATGAATAAAACCACGAAGGAAAGGAAACGCAAAATGGTGCTCAAGCGCTTTCGTCTAATGACATCCTCAGGAACACTGAAGTATATAAAAAGGTTAAGCCTATATATAGGTTACAGAAAGAAAAAAGAAAAATAAATAACATACATACACACCACACACATATATATATATATATATATATATATATATACATACATATCTATATATACAAATACATACATACATACATACATACATACATATATATACAATAAACAGAGAAGTAAAAATAATAAAAAATTAAAAATTAAAACCTTAAAGGATTACCAATGAGGCGTACAGATTGTAAGGAAAAATATCGATTTTTAGCACAAGATCAAAATGGATTATAAAAATACAAATTTATACTGGGACTCTGCCGGGTTTTAACACAATGCTGCCTATGGTCAGGTTTCGGTATATATAAAAAAAAAAAAATGCAAATTAAAAGTTAATCGATTTTTAGCACAAGATCAAATGGATTATAAAAATACAAATTTATACTAGAACTCTGTCCGGGTTTTAACACATTTCTGCCTATGGTCAGGTTTCGATATACTGTATATAAAAAAATAAAATGCAAATTAAAAGTTAATGTGATTCCTTTTACATAGGTCAGACGGGAAAGGATTTGCACACACGTATAAAACAGCATCAATATTCCGTTAGAACAGGACAGTTGTCCAGTGCCCTTTTTGTCCATTTGTTAGAGTTAGCCCACTGTATTGATTGGAATAATGCTTCAGTTTTATTCCATTCAAGCAACATTGTTAATAGAAATATTCTTGAGTCTGCCATTATCCAACTTTCAAATAACTTCAACATAAGCAAAGGTCTTTTTCAACTCGATCCTGTTATGTTGAATTCCTTTAAAGCAGACTTAGATAAGAAGTGTAAAACATTAAATCTTTGGTAAACTTGTCTTCTACTTTATTAACTTTTAATTTGCATTTTATTTTTTTATATATATCGAAACCTGACCATAGGCAGAAATGTGTTAAAACCCGGACAGAGTTCTAGTATAAATTTGTATTTTTATAATCCATTTGATCTTGTGCTAAAAATCGATTAACTTTTAATTTGCATTTTTTTTTTTTTATATATACCGAAACCTGACCATAGGCAGCATTGTGTTAAAACCCGGCAGAGTCCCAGTATAAATTTGTATTTTTATAATCCATTTTGATCTTGTGCTAAAAATCGATATTTTTCCTTACAATCTGTACGCCTCATTGGTAATCCTTTAAGGTTTTAATTTTTAATTTTTTATTATTTTACTTCTCTGTTTATTGTATATATATGTATGTATGTATGTATGTATGTATTTGTATATATAGATATGTATATATATATATATATATATATATATATATATATATATATATGTGTGTGTGTATGTATGTTATTTATTTTTCTTTTTTCTTTCTGTAACCTATATATAGGCTTAACCTTTTTATATACTCAGTGTTCCTGAGGATGTCATTAGACGAAAGCGCTTGAGCACCATTTTGTGTTTCCTTTCCTTCGTGGTTTTATTCATCATATATATATATATATATATGATACACACAGACCGTGCATGGAGCAAGGAACTCTTCTGGGATAATTAAATCCACTATAGCCCGAATAAGTAATGGTAAATGACAAATACCAGTTTTTCTTTTTCATGATGCAAGCCCGACGTGGGCAACGGGTCTCTCACAAAAAGGTCCCATAAATATAGCTTCCCTCACCAGCTATCTGCAAAGCAGACAGGATCCAGCTTTGGGACATGGATCTAGGGTTTAAAGCAGCCTAGCCCCACTACATTTAGAACCTCAATATAAGTAAAAGACTCGTTGCATTCACGTCGGATTGAATAAATCAAAGAAAAAGGGGTATAGTGGATTTAATTATCCCAGAAGAGTTCCTTGCTCCATGCACGGTCTGTGTGTATCATAAAAAACTCAGGGAACCATTCTGAGTTCATTCCCATCATGAAACGGACATGTTATGTGCCTTGAAAAGTGGACGCTCAATTCTGCCAGTTGAGGTTTAAGTTTTGGTTTTGGCTAAAAATATAATAGTTATCCCTTTTCTTTGATTTATTCAATCCGACGTGAATGCAACGAGTCTTTTACTTATATTGAGTTCTAAATGTAGTGGGGCTAGGCTGCTTTAAACCTAGATCCATGTCCCAAAGCTGGATCCTGTCTGCTTTGCAGATAGCTGGTGAGGGAAGCTATATTTATGGGACCTCTTTGTGAGAGACCCGTTGCCCACGTCGGGCTTGCATCATGAAAAAGAAAAAACTATGGTATTTGTCGGGCTATAGTGGATTTAATTATCCCAGAAGAGTTCCTTGCTCCATGCACGGTCTGTGTGTATCATAAAAAACTCAGGGAACCATTCTGAGTTCATTCCCATATATATATATATATATATATGCCGAATATATTATAAATTAGAAAGAGCCCTGGGATTAATTTTTTCGTTGTAGAAAAACTCAGAATAAAAGGAAATTAGATTACTAAATAAATTATAAACGCGAAAGAATCCCCCATGGTTAGGCTAGGTTAGGCTATATTATTATAAACTATAAAAAGTCCTGGGCCGATATATATATAGGCTAGGTTAGGTTAGGCTATATTATGTCCCGGTTAGGTTCAGCTGTGTTAGGTTAGGTTTGGGAGAGTTGCAATAAGAGAAAACGCCCAGCAAATTATGATCACAAAGCAGATATCCTTTCACTTCGTTTTATTACGAATTTTAAAAATTATAATACACGCAATGAATGAACCGGAGTATATAATCACAAATTAATTACTTACATCTCTGAAAGGTCGTTAGCGGGAAAATCATTCTCGCTGCCACAAATTTCTGCAATGGATTGCGTGGATAGAAGTTTATTCTGGTTCCACAGCGTTGAAAAGGTGGAGCGCAGCCGTTGGGTAGAAATCGCCATCTTCGGGAGAGTTGTAGAGCGATTCTTGGCTTATTGTGGGGTATTTCTAAAGCACTGAGCGAAAAAACGACTGAAATGAGGTCCTGAGATGAAGTGACCCCTTTTATAAATGGGGCTTGTGATTGTGATCAACCTACAACACACGAATCGCGAGCTTCCTATTGGGTATCAGTGAATTTTGGGCGGAGCTTGACGTATAGGCCCGCCTAGCAGTCAAACAGAGGGCCTGGGCTCGGCGCCACAGGGTTGTGATTGGCTGCCCCTTATAATCTGGGGCGTGTCAAATATATCTTGCCCGTTCCAGATCCGTGGAGAGAGAAACGCGTTGTTTTTTTATCTTGTATTCTGCCCCGATGATATGGTGGGGGATTTGAACGTATGGTAAGCCTGCATTTATACGAGGAACTTAACGAGGTTGGTTTTTTAAATTTATTTATTGTACCCCATCTAAAATAGGTCCGGAAAAATTTATTTCCTGTGAAATATAAAACTCCAGAAACTGGAAGGCAATTTCAGAATCAATTATCACTGCCCAACCAAAAAATTTTTTTTGCTGCTGATTTAATTCTAAGACTTGTTTCTGGATAATATTGATGTGCTGATTTAAAAAATCACCTTAGATTTTGTCCATCACATCAGGTTTTCGTGCAATGCAATATGCCTATTTTGGGTGATCCATGAAGGGCGCTTATCAAAATTGATGATTTTTGAGACCTGTTAACAGCTGTTTTGCTGCTAAAATTTTATCTGTGGAATACGCAAATCTGCGCATTAAATCTAAAGGTCATGTACAACATATTAAAATGTTGGGTATCTGTGATTTCCCCAGGTGTGAGCGTGACGTCATGATCTGAGAGAGATTTCCCATTGGCTGAGTGAGAGCAGCCGGTTTCGCTAGTGACGTTACTTGTAAACTTTCAGCAGTTGGGTTGCAACATGAGCATTAAAGTTCACTATCTCAACAGTCATCTGGATAAATTTCCAGAAAATCTTGGTGATGTTAGTGAAGAGCAAGGTGAAAGGTTCCACCAAGATATCAAAGTGATGGAAGAACGGTACCAAGGAAGATGGGATACCCATATGATGGTCCCGTGCTTGCTTTAATATGGATTCATTTTTTGCTTATTTAAACACTTTTAATCACTTTATGTGTCAATATTACCATTGTATATTAAAGTTCACTCCCTGCACAATTGTTTACTTTTCCATGCTGATTCTGAGTATGTAAAAACTTATTTTTTGAAAAGAAAAAAAATTGGGCATAACCCTGCCAAAATGCGATATCTCCAAAATATCCGTATTTGATTGCTCGAGAACCTGACGTGATAGGCAAAAACTAAGGTGATTTTTGAAATCAGCACACCAAAGTTACTTAAAAACAGGTGTTAGAATTAAATCAGCAAAATTGGTGTTGGGCAGTGTTATCCATGAAGGTTACTAAAATTCAACAGTGCGCGAAGCTCGTTCTCGCAGCTGTAAAAGGTTATTGTATCCTTGCGTTATCGTACGATACAATAAATAAATTTTTAAAAATGACAGAGCTGTGTGGTGGATGCAGGTCATTAACCCCAAAGTTTATGATCTCGAACAGAACGCTGTTTAATATATATATATATATATATATATATATATATATATATATATATATATATATTACTTACTTTTGTTTACTTTTGTTGAGTTTGAACGACGGTTCAGGATCGACCTGCGGTCGACCCCTCTGCAGCATCCCGCCTCATTTGCGGGACTTGGTGAAGGAGGGAATTGCTCTCTGATCGCCTCCTGCCCTCGTAGCCAGCCACGCATGGCTGGTCAGGGACTTTGCACAAGAATCTGTCCAGCTGGTTCTTGAAATTATTCAGGTTGGTGTGCTGGAGATTCCTCACTTCTTTTGGAAGGACATTGAAAAGCTTTGGGCCCCGTATTCTGAGGGTATTTTCCATCCTCGTTTTCATGGCTCCTTGTCCCACCGCAGCTGGGACCGTACAAAATCTGCCTCTTCTCTCATTCCAGTTTGTTTCTACTTCATTTCTGAGGTTAGGGACAGTGCCCTCAAGTATGTTCCATATGTATATTATTGTGTACCGCTCTCGCCTTCTTTCAAGAGAGTAGAGTTCCAGGGATTGTAGTCGAGACCAGTAGTCTTCACCTTCCGTTTCCTCTATCTTAGACGTAAAAGTCCTTTGTACAGCTTCAATGCTCGCAATGTCTCTTTTTCTGTGTGGGCTTGTGAGTACTGAGCAATACTCAATTATTGGTAGGACTAGACTCTTCCATAATTTGAGCATGATGTTTGCTTTTCTGCTGCGGAAGCTCATCCAGATGATTCCCATTATTTTTCTAGCCGTTGTGATTTTGATTTTATAGTGCTCTCTGAATTCCGCATCCGACGACATTATTACTCCAAGATCCCTGACTTGTGGATTTGGTGTTATCTGTTTGGCTTGCGGAGTTTTGTACCCTTTTTTCTGTAGCTCTTTGTTATTACCATATCTTAGAAGTTGGAATTTTTCTTCGTTGAACTTCATATTGTTGTCTTCTGCCCACTGGAATAATGTTTCAATGTCGTTTTGTAGTATTCTTATGTCATCTTCGTTCAATATTTCCTTACATATCTTCGTGTCATCTGCGAAGCATGATACAATACTGTCCTTAATATCTGCATCAATATCTGCAATCATTATTATGAACAGCAAGGGAGCTAATACTGTCCCTTGTGGGACAGAGCTCACGACTTCCTTCTATTGTTCAGCTGATTACTTCGTTTAATTAGGAAGTGTTCAGGAGGGACTTCGTCTATACTGCCCTACCTTCTCCATTTCCCTCAAGCTTTACACTCCAAATTAGGCCTACTTTTAAACGGGATATATATAAACGTTAAGCTGAGAGTCAATTGCGCGTGAAGTTTAGCGTTTATGATGCCTCGAGAAAATAAAACTGCCAACCGTGGAAGGATGTTTACACTCCAACTTAGAGCGAGAGGGAGAGAGAGAGAGAGAGAGAGAGAGAGAGAGAGAGAGAGAGAGAGAGAGAGAGAGAACGCGAGAGAGAGATTTGTACATACAGTATATAGGATCACCTTTGCTTTCGATGGCTTCGGCCCGAATTGTTCATTCTGGCGAAGGTCAAACTTTTCACCCCGCCCTAGACTTACTTTTTAACGGGGTATAAATAGAGAGAGAGAGAGAGAGAGAGAGAGAGAGAGTGCGCGAGAGGGATCCCTGATAGGGAACCCTGGTTACCCATTTATCTACCAATCGTGAAAGGATGTTTACACTCCACCTTAGACCCACAGTTTAACACGGATCATTAGGGTACCCTGGTTTCCCATTTATCTACCAACCGTGGAAGGACGCGCCGCCACCGGGTCTCGAACCCGACGCATATATTCGTGTGTGCGTAATATTTTATGGCGTGTAGACGGGTGTGTACGTGCCAAAACGAAGTATACACTGTGCCAACTGGCTGATAATGCCTGGAGGCACTGGCTGATTATGTCAACTGGCTGATTAGGGACCTATAAGACAACGGCCGCTCGGCTGAAGTCTTAATATGCGCTTGGCTCCTGCCAGGCGAACACCTCTCTTCCTCTCTCTCCTTCTCTCTTTTTCTCTTAGGGGATAACTTCGCCTCCAAGTTGCTTGCAACACCTCCTCCCCCTTGGGGGTGCCTTGCAACACGGGGGTTGGCACTGGTGCTAGCACTCTTGCAACATTGATCAACATTTGCAATTGCATTGCAGTCTCTCCTTTTGCGCCCATCCTACTAGACTTAGAATTTTACAAGGAAATAACACTCGCACAACCTTTGCCCACATTGGAAGCTGTCTTCCAAACCAAATGGAAGAAAGAAGAACACGAAGATTTAAATAATTTTATTGCACGAACAAATAAACTCGTAGGAGAAGCCTTCCGAGCCGTAGAAAACGCATGCAACATTACATTCACTTCACAACAAAGAAACCTAATAGTAGCAGCGCCCATTTATCAAAACCTTCCCTCAGCGCCTTAAAAGAAATTTCAAGAGTGTTTAAATATTGACAATCCAGCAAGTGAAGCCATAAATAAAACAGGAGAACGATACCCCGACTTAACAAGCAAGAACTACCGGAAGAGTAGAGATAACCCTATACACTACATTCAACAACAACAGCCCCTTAAATCTAGGCCGATGCAGGGAATACCGCCTCAGAAACAAGCTTCACAAACCTAGAATTCACGCCCCCATCTTCAGTGTTTTAATTGTGATAATTTTGGGTACATACCACTTATCTCTCCCACTGTCATGAACATGATCATCGCCGTGGTGACCAACAAAAATGTGCCAACAAAGCCCCTTCAGGGTACAGGCCCCTTTTCCAGAAATCAAATCACCAACACTCCCAAAAGCTCTCCAATTCTCAGAAACTATTTAATTCCCAGCTTCAACAGAACTACCAAACAAATACATCACGACCACAAGGTCAATCACACTACTACCCTATGTCCAAACCCCAATATAATCAGCAAGGTCGGATGCTCCGGTACGTAGAAGTGCCAGTCTAAGAATCAGTTTCCCCAGAGTACACTTTTCAAGAAGATTCTTCAGTGTATAATGATCCGGCAGCATATAACTCAGGTCCGCCCATAAAAGTCAGTTCAAGTCCTTTTTTAGAGGCAGTTTGGAGGCAGTAGTTCAGCCTCCCTCCTCCTAAATAGTAATAATAAATCCACACACATCCATACACTACCCATCAGGATTACAGGTGCGAACTTACTAGATTTAATAATAAATTGCAGCACAGATAACCAAGATTTAACCGCTCTCCTAGACACAGGAGCACATGCAACATTAATTAAGAAACTGTGTAGATGAGTTACAGGATTGTACAAATTATAAATATGAAATTAAGCCCCCTTCCTGTCAACTCAGAGGAGTTACAGGCACACCCATACGGCCATACCGACATATGGAGAAATCGAATTATATTTAGAAGTTGGTAACGCAGTATATGCCACGAAATGTATTGTGGACACGGGAGCCACCTTACTAGAAGCCTGAAAATGTAAAAATTTTTCCTTCTAGATTCTTAACATCAGTCGAGAAATTATAAAACTGAAAAATCAAACTTTTGATACTCATAACACTATGCTATGTAAACGTGAAGAAGTGCAAAATGGGTACTGCCAACAGAAAATTGCAGCTAAACTCAACGTTTCTGGGGTGCTGTACAAAAAACGATCTGGAAGTTTTAAAAGCAAGCCTCGTTCAGCAAAATCCCGAATTACGACTCCATCCGATGGTCAGTTTATTAAGCTTTCATCTTGCTTAGCCAATCTGCTCATGCGAGCTGAATGTAATTCCTAATGACTGAACCCCATCAGTAAATCAACTTTGAAAGGAAGATTAGCCAGTTATGGACCCCATGAAAGAGTCGCAGTATCAAAACAGCAATCAAACCAAAGACTAAACTGGGCCAAGAAATATAAGAATTTTCCAGCTGATGACTGAAAAAACGTCTTTTTACTGACGAGTCTAAAACAGAAAATTTTGGAATCCACAGCAGACTGTATGCGAGGAGACATGAGAGCGAAGGACTGGTGAAACAGTGTCTAAAACCTACTACTAAGCATGGAGAAGAAAACACCCAAGTTTGAGGCTGCTTCGTCTATATTTTAAGTGGGGGTCTCCACAGGATCAATTATATCCTCACGAAGAAGTACCACTCCATTCTCAAAAGGCACGTCATCCCTTCTGGACTGAGACCTCATGAAATTACGGGACTTTTCTCCAAAATCACCAAACTTAAACCCCATCTAGCATTCGTAGGAACATGTTGAAAGGAAGAAGGCCAAAAGCGATCCTACAAGAGCAGAAATTCTCTGGAACAGGGGGCAAGAATGCTGGAACAAATTAGATAGTGATATTTACTTAGTTACTTTTCCAGGCCAGGGTATTTTCTTCAACCTTTTTCCGTGTTTGCATCTGGCAGGGAGTGAGCGGAGGGTGGGAAGAGAGCCTTGCACTTTTCTATCCAGTTATTTACTACTACTAGAATAGTTGAAAGAAAAATGAACTTGTTTAATAACAGGAACCTCCCAGAGTGGACCGGAAGGTCTTTGAGGCTTCCTCTTGTCCTTGTAACTCCTTGTAACTCTCTCTCTCTCTCTCTCTCTCTCTCTCTCTCTCTCTCTCTCTCTATCTATCTATCTATCTTCTTATCTATCAGTTTATACACACACACACACACACACACACACACACACACACACACACACACACTCACATATATATATATCTATTAGAATAATTAAAGAGCACATTAATAATTTTAATGATAATGTGATTACTTTGTTTTTATTGTTAATGGATTTCCTCCCGTTTATGCACTTACACTCAAAAACTATTATAATCGAAATCATAATTTTCTCAGCTTTATATTGGTGAAGTTTGTATCACTTAGTAAGGCAGTATTCGGCGCGGTCTCAAACACTAACACAAAATAACTATGATAAGCACCTTCGTGTTTTCGGATGAAAGGCTTTTGTGAGTGTGTGAATGGGTCCGAGAATGGAGCCGTAAAAGATTCAGCTGGATCAACTTTATAATCAATAACCAATCTTTATATTTCTTAACAAAAATCGAGTTATAGGATGACTGAAGTAAATTAGTAATCCGAAATAGGAATCGCCTTGTATTATATGTTGCATGCACTCTTTTCACGTCAGCTCAAGTGACAGTCCGAATGGAGAAGGTGTAACTGTAAATATTGTTTTGTAACGAAGTTGTAAATGTATAGATGTATAAATATAAGAACACATTAAAAGTGATATATATTTAATATTTTCCCATTCTCCTTCTGCATTTTTAACTTCCTGCAACCGATTTGAAACTGGCCCTACTGTATGATCTTGGTAACAAGGTGAGGTGTTCTCAGCTTTCCCCATTTTCTCTGTATAGCGACGTTCGTTCTTGGGAAGGCTTTCGAAAATTCATTATATTTGCCAAAATGTTATAGGATTCATACCACACAACCTTTACTCGGCCACTTTAGCCATTGATATCGTGTTATTTCTGAAACAAAGTCCTGACCATTTGAGAGGTATGGATGAGCCATTGTCATGCGTGTAGATAATTCTCTCCTGATTAACTTCCATATACCGCTCGACACTGAATATCACTCAGTGATTGGTGTTAACTCTCCAACGCCGTGCAAATAAACTCATACCATTCATTATTTGTCACGTCCTTCTTTGAAAATATTTTCACGACACAATAGGCGTTTTGTTCGGGTTCCACCATAATGAAGTTAGACCATGATTCGTAGAGCTGAATGTCTTCCATCCGAAAATATAAATAACTCAACTCCAAATATATATATATATATATATATATATATATATCATATACATCAACCCGTTCACAAAAAAATAAAAATCAATGACGCCCATCTGTTACCGTTTCATTACAGCCAAATTTCTGTAAATTCCTCGCTCATGTAACTGCCTTACAATTCTCGCATCTTCTAATCCCATCTTCTAATCCAGTTATACACAGTCGTTCATGGGCCTGAAGTTCTTTTTCAGTCGCGGTGGATAACATTATCTGCATATCTGATCACAATAATGATTTCCCTGTTTGTGATCTTGTCTCGAGAGTAATTATTCATTTTGAAATAAGATATCAGAACGACTAACAAAGTATTTCAGAGACACTGTAAGTCATGCGTAAAATGGCAAAAAAGATCCCTCAGCAACATCAGTTTATGTAAAATATGATTCATTTTCCTTGTAAACCCTGAAAAGCACTGGTTGTATATATATATATATATATATATATATATATATATATATATATATAACTTGGTTGAATGGTTTGTTCTTAGGGAAGCGTAACTTAGCGAGGAATAGGAGGACGAAAAGATGGTACATGTTTATTAACAGACGTTTCGGAAAAATTCAATTTCCATCATCAGTGCTAAAAATTTTAAAACAAGTAAAAATAGATAAGTACAATAAATAAACGAACAACAAATTAAAATGGCGCAACAATTAGCGAGAATCAAAAACAAGTTAATGTATATTAAATTAAAAGATTAAAAGTTAAATGATATAAAGAATAAAAGTATGGATAATAAGTAAAATATAAAATGGTTTAGGTAGAACAGAATTGTAAAATTACTTACAGTTAGCGAAAATTAAAAGCAAGTTACAATATGTATTAAATTAAAATTAAAGTTAAATGATATAAAGTATAAAAGTATGGATGAACTCAGCCAACCAACTAATCGACCTCCGCATACTTGAGTCCCTTTACATCCTTAGTATCCAGCCAACCCTCAACGAGTACAGTTCCGCTTTCAATTTAAACATTGCCAAATAAACTTTCAAAAGAAATCCACTATCACTCCGCCCGGCTCCATCGTCCCAATGGAATTCTTTCAACAGGCAACCATTCCCAACCTTCTGTATAATTAGTCTCATTACAATCTGGTAAGAAATTTTACAATTCTGTTTCACTTAAACCATTTTATATTTTACTTTTCATCCATACTTTTATACTTTATATCATTTAACTTTTTCTTTTTAATCTTTTAATTTAATACATATTGTAACTTGCTTTTAATTTTCGCTAACTGTAAGTAATTTTACAATTCTGTTCTACATAAACCATTTTATATTTTACTTATTAATTATCCATACTTTTATTCTTTATATCATTTAACATTTAATCTTTTAATTTAATATACATTAACTTGTTTTTGATTCTCGCTAATTGTTGCGCCATTTTAATTTGTTGTTCGTTTATTTATTGTACTTATCTATTTTTACTTGTTTTAAAATTTTTAGCACTGATGATGGAAATTGAATTTTTCCGAAACGTCTGTTAATAAACATGTACCATCTTTTCGTCCTCCTATTCCCCCTATATATATATATATATATATATATATATATATATATATATATATATATCCCCACCCCACCCAAGATTCAAACTGCCTACCTCTGGAAAAGAAGATTAGAGCGCTAGCCACTACGCAACGATATTTCATCGCCCGAGGAAACGCATAAAACTTTCGTACCCAGAGACGTTTTACGTAATAGCCCCCCCGTAACTTCATCTAATGACCAGCATTTCATTCAAATTATTTGGTGCAACGCTAGAGTTCCATAGATGAAATTCACTGGTCATTAACTCGAGTGCGGGGGGTTAATACATAAAACGCCTTTGAGCACGAAAGCGTTATGCGTTTCCTAAGACGATGAAATATCCGTCAGATTGTATTAAGTCGTAGCGAAGTGGCCAGTGCCCTCACCTTCTGTTCAAGAGGTGGTGGGTTTGAATGCTGGTTGGGGAAATTTTGCATTTACACAAAATCGTGCGCGTTCATCATGATATTCCACATATCGGGTGGCGCGGAAAACACGCATCCTGTTTGAAGAGCTACTTTTCTGGAAATATCATGACTAGGGATCTGAAAATTTTACAGTAAAATTAGAACATATCCAAGTAATTTCCATAGAATTTATATTCAAATAATATAATCATTAACAGATTTACAACTGTTTAAATGACAAAGAAATTTCGCGAATGCGTGCTGCTTTCAATTTGAAATGTAACGTTTGTCAATTGCACAAGCCAGTTTGAAACGCGACGTTCGTAAATACTCAGGCGCCAGTTTGGAATATAACATCATCAGTACGCACGCGCCAATTTGAATGTGATATTCGTCAGTATGCGGGTGTCTTTCAGTTTAAATGTAACGTTCGTTGGTAGGCACGCTAGCCCTGTTCAAAAATCAACTTTTTCTTATTTTCATAGGTTTCTGTACTTTTTCCCATGCTTTTTGACCTG
Organism: Bathynomus jamesi; assembly: GCA_023014485.1. Lineage (NCBI taxonomy): Eukaryota > Metazoa > Arthropoda > Malacostraca > Isopoda > Cirolanidae > Bathynomus > Bathynomus jamesi. The sequence continues at coordinate 66,013 of JAJOZX010005224.1, read as the reverse complement.
ACAAGGCCGAAAATCACAACCATTTTGACCTAGGTTGTTGGGAAGCATTGCCGCATGGAGCTTTAAGTTTTCTGCCTTGAAATCGGCCAAAAGCACCAGTTCCGGGGTCCCTTGAATCATGTTTTGCACTATAACTTTTTATCTAAACAAGATAGAGCAACAAAATAGGCACCAAATTAAAGTGTTTTTAATCCTCTTTCTAACTTATACAATTATGATAGTCTTGGAACAAGAAATGGCACATTGGTACATACAAAGATTTCGAAATATCACAAAATTCGTTTTCTCACACTCAAGGCAGACAAGGCGCCTTATTCATGACACAAATTTGAGATTAACATTTTGTCACAAGTCTAATCGATCAAGAAGTGAAAGCATTACATGATGATTAATTTCATAATGACATTTACACAGTCAGTTGTTGAGAGTTTGTTTCTTGAAGCTGTCAAAGCGGCGTCTGTTGAACTCCACAGCTTGAAGGAGATAGTCCCTTTGCTTGGCATCTGTTGTTATGACATTTGCAAAGTCGCTCGCTCATCATCTTGACACCACGTTCAGCAATGTCATTCACCGCTTTCAGATTCTTAACATAGTCCAACGCTTTTCTGTAGTCCTCATTCTGTGGCCAAGACGTGACAGGTTCCAGAAGCCACTCGGATCCAATGTTCAGTGTGTCCAGCAGGAAATGTGATTCTGGGCCAATGAGATCAACCAGGGTGGTCTTAGCTGTGACTCTCTGGAATAGAGGCTTTCCTGTTCTGAAGCTGTCTGGCTTCTCAGTGGCATGTAACTGGGCAGCAATGTCGTGCTTCAATGTGTCACTCAATCTACTGCTGAACAGGGCAAATGGCACGACTTCCTGCGTCAGGTACCATTTGTGGTTTTCCATCTTATTAAGTACTGCATCAGCAAGCTCTGGGTCAGTTTTCTTGTACTTCAACATGTCCTGGATTAGACTTAGATCATTCACGGAGCATCTGCAGCAGACATTGACATCATCCATACAGGAGTGTAGAACAGCGCAAGGAAGGTGTTGAGTCTTTCCAGCTTTGATACAGTGTCTTCGTCGTACTCAAGTTGATCTGCAAACATCAGCATTTTCATGGAGTACAGGTTTCTGGCCATCCATCTGGCCGGATGAATGGCGCCTGGTCGACTCCAGTGAATACCTCGAGGAGGCGTTCCTCCAAGAACAATGACTGTCAGTTCAGCCATTTCCCTGTAGTCGGCTCTTGGAAGCCTTTCTGCTGTTAGAATGTCTTGGAGTATTTCTTCACTGTTCTTCTCCTTTTCCTTCAGCCATTTGCTGTTGATAGCCAGCATCTTTGGGTTTTCCTTGGACAAGTCCGTCCAAACATCCTTCAGATGCTCAAACCAGGGATTATCTGGCCCCTTCACCTTCCCAAACAGCTTCTCCCAAACTGCTCCTACTAGGATTTCCAGGATGTGATGTCGACAGGCCAGATAAAACACCTTTTTGTTCAGCATTTTCTCTAGCAGTTTGGCAGCTCCTCTGTGAACTCCACTGTTACTGGATGTAGTGTCAAAAACAAGGGCAGTAACATTATCCGTAAGTTCCCATGTCTCCAGTAAATCCATTGAAGCCTCAGCCTGAGCTGTGCCAGAAGAATTGTCGATGACAGGTACTCCCAATAACTTTCCTTCAGTGTACGAAGGTGGACCAGACACTAGCACAGCTAAAGTCTCTGAGGTACTTCCAGGTTCACTGCCCAAGACATCTTTGAGCAACTTTCCATTCCAGTGTAAGGCAGCGTACTGTGGGGGGTTTTCACAAAACTTGGACATGTGACTCTGGCTGATATTATACCTGGACAGCATTCTGTTGCGACATGTTGTTGAGGTTGAGATGACGAAGTTATCCAGATCAGCCCCTCCAGCTTTCAAGGTGGCAGAAACCATGGCAGTAACTTGATTGTCTGATAAACCAAGACGATCAGCTGTATTGCAGATGACATCACATTCCATGACCTTCCTTGGAAACGTCAAAGTCACAATAGTCACAGTGTCTTGATGGTGAGAACATCCAGGACGAGGCTGATGGTAATCCATGTCCTCTGTGTTAGCGTCGTTGTCAGTTGAGTCACCCCTGGTAATGTCATCCACATGAACAACTGCCTCTTGTTCTGCTGCAGCTGTAAAATAGTACAACATGTTAAGACAGTAATTGTTAAGTACATGCTAAATATCGCAATGGAGTAAAACTTAAAACTTTTTGTGACGTTCAAAGTAATTAGTTTTACCTTGTTCTTGTCTATGCTGCAGTCTTTCATTCCTCGCTGCTTGCTGCAGGGATCTTGTCTCAAAAATCTTGTCATGACCAGACATATGACCTTTCCTCTCAGTCTTTTGGTCTTCGTAGAACCTGATATCCTCATCTTTCTTCTCTCTGGATAACAGTCTGTTGTTCTGTATTTCCTGGATTGCATCTGGAGCTCCTATATCGAACAGGCTGTCTAATTCCAGCACAAATGCTCCTCTTTTTCCTCCAGGGTTACTTGCTCTTCCTTTGCTTTTCACCAGAGCACGATGTTTCTCATGTAGTTTCATGAAGAGCTTCATTGCGTTGTACTTGGTCATTGTCTTGATCCTAGCCATCTGCCAGAATGGGATGATAGATTCAACTGTTTCATATGCAAGGTCTTGAACCATGGGCCTCCCTGCATTTTCCGGTAAATTCTGAAGATTAAGGAAATACTGGAACGCCTGTCTGTTGGTGGGAAGCTGGGAACCACTGATAAAAGCTGAAGGGTATCCAACCAGGAAAGTTTCAGTGAGAGATCTGGTAGATGGCCCAGTTGACACCTGCCTGTGGACAGTACGTGGAGGTTCTGAGATATCAACTGTGCGCCCACGGAGCTCCCTCAGCTCCTTGCTTAATGCCATTGTGAAGTTGTAACTTGTAGATGGTTTTCTAGATTCTGATTGAGTTTCTGTTGTTTCCTGAAAAATGATAGATAATTATTATTATTTTAATTATTATTATTTATTATTATTATATTATTATTATTATTATTATTATTATTATTTATTAATTTTATGCTCTTTCATTTGATACCTAATTTGTTGCTCTATCTTGTTTAGATCAAAAGTTAAAGTGCAAAACATAATTCAAGGGACCCGGAATTGGCGCTTTGGCCGATTTCAAGGCAGAAAATTCAAAGCTCCATGCGGCAATGCTTCCCAACATCCTAGGTCAAAATAGTTGTGATTTTCGGCTTTCTCAGGTCAAAAAGCATGGGAAAATGTACAGAAACCTATGAAAATAAGAAAAAGTTGATTTTTGAACAGGCCTATCTAAGGCACGCGCCTTTCAGTTTTAAATGAAACTTTCGCTAGTACGCACGATTAAGGTTTCCTGTTGTGTATCGTGGAAGGGGAAAACAAAATTGTTTATTCTTAATAACCAAGTTGTTAAAGTGAATGCTAATCTTGATGTACAGAATGTAAATGAGCTTCTTCCTGAGTACGAAATTTTGTGTTCTGACTGCGACTACATTTTCGTTCAAGATACTGCCACTTCTCATCGGGCAAAAGTGATTCAGGAGCATTTGAAGCAGTACGCACCAAATTTCGTTGCAGCCAGAGAATGGCCACCAAATCTCTGGATCTCAACCCAGTGGATTATTTTATCTGGGATATACTCCAAGTAAAAGTGTATGAGGGTCGCCGCGAACCATTTGACAACTTGGCGGAACTACGCGATCGCAGTGAAGAATGTTGGGAACAAATACCACAACATCAAATTCAGGCTGATATTCGCCAATGGAAACGACGTGTGATAACAATGATTAATGAAAATGGTGGTCCTATCGCACACAAGTCTCTACTAGTATATGTTTGTTTCCGGTGAAAGTTGATGTTTGAATGCGGAAAGCCATTGTTTTGAATCTTCAGTTTAGACAGCTATAACTGTGTTTGTAATTAAATTATTTGAATTAAAATTCTATGGAATTTATTTGGCTATGTTCTTATTTAACTCGAAAATTTTCAAGTGGCTACTAATCATATTAACGGAACAGTCTCTCTTCAAACAGTACGCGTTTTTTCTGTGCCACCCGATATATACTCGTGTGTGTGTGTGTATATATATATATATATATCTATATATGTGTGTGTGTGTGTGTGTGTGTGTGTGTGTGTGTGTGTGTGTATATATATAACGTGATTGAGTGGTTTTTTCTTAGGGAAGCGTAGCTTAGTGAGGAATAGGAGGACGAAAACATGGTACATGTTTATTTACAGACGTTTCGTAAAAGTTCAATTTCCATCATCAATGCTAAAAAGCTTAAAAACAAATAGAAATAAATAAGTATAATAACAAAAACGAACAATATATTAAAATGGCGCGATTATTAGCGAGAATTAATAGTATGATTACAATATATATTAAATTAGAAGATTAAAAATGAAATGATATAAAGTATAAAAGTATGGACAATAAGTGAAATATAAAACGGTTAAAAGGTGAAACAGAATTGAGGGGGTTCTTACCAAATTGTTAACGTAATGAGAGACTAATTGTACAGAAAATTGGGAATGGATGCTTATTGAAAAAATTCCATATTAGAAAGATGGAGCCAGGCGGAGTGATGATGGATTTCTTTTGAGTTTGAGAGTTTATTTGGCGATGTTTAAATTGAAAACGGAACTGTAGTCGTTGAGGGTTGGCTGGATACTCAGGATATAAAGGGTATATTAAGGATATTAAGGTAGCTAAAAAAAGCCAACCACGCCCCCCTTTTTCTTAACTACCTTAATCCCCAACATAAAAACATTAAGTTCACCAAAGAAGACGAATCCAATAGCACCTTACCCTTCCTAGATATTACAATAACTAAACAAAACAACAAATTCAGCACTTCCATATATCGAAAACCCAGTACACAGACCTAGGTACTAATTTCCTAAGCCACACCCCTTCGCTATATAAAATAAACGGTATTAAAGTTTTAATCCACCGCGCCTATCATCTATGCTCTTCGTACTTATCCTTCCACCATGAAATAGAGTTTATTCATAACTTCAGCATTAATAACTCCTTCCCAAAACATCTGTTACAATCTTTAACCAGAAACTTTCTTAATAATATTTATCACCCCCCCCTCTTAAAGTTCCCACTGTTAAAAAAGACGTACAATATTTTTCATTCCCCTATTACGATCACATTAGCCACAAAATACTTTCAGAACTCCGTCTCTTACTCATCCCGCTTTACCCCAAAATTAAATTCCATTTCGCCTTCACCAACAACAATAGTATCAAATCTTACCTCAACCATAAAGGAAAAACACCCCAGCCACTTGCTTCGTCCACTATCTACGCTTTTAATTGTGTTCGCTGCAAAGCGAACTATATTGGCAGTACCATCCGCCAATATCAAACAAGAATGGACGAGCATCGTGGGATTTCTACAAGAACTTCACAGCCCTTGAACAAACCCTCCAAATCAGCAATAAGGGATCATTGCCACCTTCACAACCACCCGTTACTTCCCTCCAATTTCAAAATCGTTAATTCAGCCAACCAACTAATCGACTCTCATACTGAGTCCCTTATATCCTCAGTATCCAGCCAAACCCTCAACGACTACAGTTCCACTTTCAATTTAAACATCGCCAAATAAACTCTCAAACTCAAAAGAAATCCACCATCACTCCGCCTGGCTCCATCTTTCTAATATGGAATTTTTTCAATAAGCATCCATTCCCAATTTTCTGTACAATTAGTCTCTCATTACGTTAACAATTTGGTAAGAACCCCCTCAATTCTGTTTCACCTTTTAACCGTTTTATATTTCACTTATTGTCCATGCTTTTATACTCTATATCATTTCATTTTTAATCTTCTAATTTAATATATATTTTAACCATACTATTAATTCTTGGTCCTATTCAAAGGAGTGACATAACGAAGGAGTGACATAACAAAGGAGTGACAAATCGGAGATAAAATTCAAAGGAGTGACACGAAAATACCAACAAAGAAGAAGAAAGAACAAATCCAGAGGGAAGAGAGGCTTGCAACTGTTAGGTTAGGTTAGGTTAGGCTAGGTTAGGTTAGGTTAGGCTAGGTTAGGTTAGGTTAGGTTTCTAGTTTTTGAAATAAAATCTTAATTTTAACAATTCTGTCACTCCTTCGTTACGGTATTTATGTCACTCCTTTGTTATGTCACTCCTTTGAAATGTCACTCCTTCGATACAGACCCATTAATTCTCGCTAATAATTGCGCATTTTAATATATTGTTCGTTTTTGTTTATTATACTTATTTATTTCTATTTGTTTTTAAGCTTTTTAGCACTGATGATGGAAATTTAACTTTTCCGAAACGTCTGTAAATAAACATGTACCATCTTTTCGTCCTCCTATTCCTCACTATATATATATATATATATATACACACCGGGTGTCCCAATAAAATGTTTACACATCATATAACATATATATATATATATATATATATATATATATATATATATATATATATATAATATATATATCGTAAAGAACGACGCTTGTATAGGATATTCCGCGCAAGATGAGGAGAGAGAACGAAACAAATGAAAAATGAGTTAACCACCCGGGAATTGAACCCGGGATCTTCCGATTACTGGTCAGATATGATAACCATTACACCACGGGCCTCACTCGAACAAATGCCGTAATTCTTCTACATACGCGCAGAACCAATGCCCCAAGGGGGCACCTCCCGCATGCCGTAACATATATACATTTTAACTGCAAACACGCAGTATAATTAACGTAAAGAACGACGCTTGTATAGGAGAATATTCCGCGCAAGATGAGAGAGAACGAAACAAATGAAAAAATTACGGCATTACGGCATTTGTTCGAGTGAGGCCCGTGGTGTAATGGTTATCATATCTGACCGGTAATCGGAAGATCCTGGGTTCGATTCCCGGGTGGTTACCTCATTTTTCATTTGTTTCGTTCTCTCTCCTCATCTTGCGCGGAATATTCTCCTATACAAGCGTCGTTCTTTACGTTAATTATACTGCGTGTTTGCAGTTAAAATGTATATAATGTTACGGCATGCGGGAGGTGCCCCTTGGGACATTGGTTTCTGCGCGTATGTAGAAGAATTACGGCATTTGTTCGAGTGTGGCCCGTGGTGTAATGGTTATCATATCTGACCGGTAATCGGAAGATCCCGGGTTCGATTCCCGGGTGGTTACCTCATTTTCATTTTTTCGTTCTCTTCATCTTGCGCGGAATATTCTCCTATACAAGCGTCGTTCTTTACGTTAATTATACTGCGTGTTTGCAGTTAAAATGTGTATATATATATATATATATCAACATGCACACTTTAGATGATAGTAATATGCGTTGATGTATTAGTATATTTATAGTACTTAGTAATAGTAGTATAGTAAAGGTGTATTGTACTTAAATAACAGTAGTATCCCTTGTTACAGGAAATGGCGGCATTGCAGTTATCGTTTGAGCAACGTTAGTGGATTCTGAAGCACTACTGGAAGACGGAGAATGTGGCTGAGGTACAGAGACATTGGAGAAATGAGTTTGGAACATTACCACCATCACGGGTAACAATTACAAGATTGCATGATAAGTTTGAGACATACGGAACAGCGCAAAACGTCAACAAAGGCCGATCTGGAAGACGTCGCACTTCAACTGACAATGATAGTGTTGAGACCGTGTTACAGGCCTTCATAAACTCTCCAAATAAGTCTACAAGGCAATGTTCTCGTGAGAGTGGTGTTTCTAAATCCAGTGTTCATCGCATTTTGCGACGTGAAAAGTGGAAACCGTACATACCTAGACTGCTCCATGCAATGAATGAGGACGATCCAGATCGTCGAAAAGAATTTTGTGAGTGGTTTTTGCACATGTGTGATGAAAAAAACAATATTTTCCTGATTTCATTGTTTGGTCCGATGAAGCCACTTTTAAACTTAATGGTACTATCAATCGACACAACTGTGTGTACTGGGCCACCGAAAATCCAAACGTAACAGAAGAACGAGCACTTAATCAACCAGGAGTGTCAGTGTGGTATGGTCTGTCTTCCAGAGGACTGATAGGGCCATTTTTCTTTGAGGACACTGTCACAGGTGCTGCTTACTAATCAATGCTGCAAGACAACATTGTACCTTCAATCAGAGCTCTTTTTTTGGAAGAAGAGTGTTACTTTCAACTAGTGGTGCACCGATTAATCGGTATCGGCACCTGGCATGCCGATATTAGGAAAATACCTTGCATGGCCGATTAATCGGTAAAATGCCGATTAATCGGCATGCCAGGTGCCGATACCGATTAATCGGTGCACCACTACTTTCAACAGGATGGCGCGCCACCACATTACCACAATGACGTTAGAAATTTTTTCAATGTTTGTTTTCCTAGAAGATAGACAGGACGTAGGAGATGTACGAAGTATCCACCACGATCTCCTGACTTAACACCCTTAGACTTTTACTTGTGGAGCACTCTGAAGAACACTGTATATGCTGAAAAACCAAGGACACTACAGGCCTTGAGACACGAAATTGAAATAGCCTGTGCCAACATTCCACTCCGAACAATCCGAACAGTATGCCGATCTGTTGCGCGCCGTTGTCAAGAATGGAGTGATGCTAGTGGCAGGCATTTTGAACATTTAAAACATTAAAGTAAGCAGCACAACCATGAAGGTATTGACGCTGCTGGCTGATATTTCGAACATTTAAACATTAAAGAAGCGTATTTGCTGTCTATTTACTATCCGCCTATTTTGCTTATTGATATAACTATATGTTAATATGATGTTATAATGTTATAATGTTTCAGACCAACAAAGACCCTAGGATCCACTCATGGCTGGTCTACCTAACTGTGTTCGTAATCGTGTATTGTGTATGTCCTCCGTGGTGGCGGAGGGGACCTACAATTTTACGTGGGTTCCGAACCACAAGAACATAAGAAACTTATTTAAAAACTGCTAGTAAATTGGCAACGACCAATTTTTACGAAACTAAATAATTATCAATTTAAAAATAATTAATTATCGGTTTAAAACTAAAGATAGAATCTCTCGGTCCAGAGGAGCAAGTCATAATAGACTACTATCCACATATATGTTACATTCTATATCTATTTATAACGGACATGCAAACATATCAGATCCAAAGAATCCAGTCAATTTCATTACGGTATCCATCAAGTCACGGTCCATATCGATTGCGGACCAAGTCAAAATTTACAACCATATACATTATCAATTTAAAAATAATTAATTATCGATTTAAAACTAAAGATAGAATCTCTCGATCCAGAGGATCAAGTCATAATAGACTACTATCCACAAATATGTTACACTCTATATCTATTATATAACGGACATGCAAATATATCAGATCCAAAGAATCCAGTCAATTTCATTACGGTATCCATCAAGTCACGGTTCATATTGATTGCGGACCAAGTCAAATTTACAACCATATACATTACAATATATACACTTACGAGGAAAAGTGTAGGTGTGGCTGTAAAGACTGTACAGTAATGTAGAAATGTGTGTGCACCCATTATGGGTCTCCCATTTAAAGGTGTTTGTGGGGCAAGTGAAGATCATGAGTTTTTCAATACCTCACAGTACTATGGGGGGCACCGCTCGGCAGAGGAATCTCTTTAAATGGGGTGTGTAAGGACAGAGAGTATCCCCTAACCCAAGACGCTGCCTCCGTATATCCCACAACACTTGTGTTGAGCTGTGGGATAAACATTTTTGGGACACACTGTATATATATATACTAGGGGCACTCAATATATTTTTCGACACCCTTTTTCTTAGCTAAATAGTAGGCCATGGGACTGAAAGTCTTTTGGGCCGTAAGTTTGAACTTTCTGCGCCTCACATACTGGATTTTTCCAGTTTGAACCTCCCCTCCTTGTATAAAACCACTTTTAAACACCCTTGTATAAAACCGATGGTTAATACAGTTTCGAAAATGGCGTCTGACAATGATGTGCGTCGTAAACAGAGAGCTGTTATCGAGTTCTTAACGGCAAAGAAGGAAAGAGTTGCAAATATTCACAAACGTCTACAAAACGTTTACGGAGATGCTGTTGTTGATCGAAGCACAGTTGGACGCTGGTCTAAACGTGTGAGATCATAGGAGAGAGGAAGAGCCAGCCTCGATGATGAGCCATGCAGCGGTCGCCCAGCCATCCGCTGTGACATCTCACACTGTGCAACGTGCTAACAGCATCATTCGATCAAATCGGCACGTCACATACAAGGAGCTATCACTTGAGCTAGGAATTAGTAAAGCAAGTGTGAATACGATAATTCAGCAACTGGGATACTCAAAAGTGTGTTCACGGTTTGTTCCTCGCGAACTGACTGAAGATCACAAAGCCTAAAGAAAAGAAATTGCTTCTGAGCTGTTGGTTCGATACGAGACAGAATGGGATGACTTTCTTTCACGAATTGTGACTGGGGATGAGACTTGGGTACACCACTTTGAACCTGAAACAAAACGCCAATCCATGGAGTGGCATTACGCAGACTCCCCATGCAAGAAAAAGTACAAAATGGCTTCCTCTGCAGGAAAAGTTGCCACCATCTTCTGGGACATGAACGGGGTGATTCTGGTGGACATTATGAAGAAAGGACAAACACTCAACTCGGAGGCATATATTACTACCGTACAGAGACTCTAGAGACGTATAAAGCGAGTTCGACCGGAGAGAAAACTGGAAGACGTCCTTCTTTTGCATGATAATGCAAGACCACACAACAGTTTGCAAACAAGAGAGGCCATCACAAAAATGCACTTAACTGTGTTACCCCACCCTCCATACAGCCCGGATCTGGCACCTTCAGACTTCCATTTGTTTGGGCCAATGAAGGATGCTATTCGTGGAAGAAAGTTTCAGAATGAGGATGAGGTTGTTGAGGAGGTTAAGAGGTGGCTCTAGCGGAACCCACCGGACTTTTACCAGCAAGGAATAAGAGGTATGTAACTACTTGTGTACAAAATTTCTGGAACTTACAACGAAACTTGGAAAGAAAAAAAAGGTGAACAAAATACAGGGTGTCCGAGAATTATCTGTACAATTTTTGGCTGTTATTAAAAGTCAACCATGAAGTGCAGAAATTCCAGTTTGTTCCATTTTACAGAGAAACTCGTTAAGTTTTTTCTGATAGTGGATTTAATTTTCCCAGAAGAGTTCCTTGTTCCATGCACGGTCTGTGTTTAACATATATATATATATATATGCTCCTCTTAGGTGATGTAGTGGTTAGCGTTGCTGACTACGAATCCATCCGCCCCGGGATCGAGACCTGGTGACGGCAACCGGCACGCAGCAAAACCCAGCTGTTCATCCTTCCACACAATAAAGAAAGTGGTTGGTAGATAAATGGGTACCCTGGGTGGCCTAGTGGTTAAAAAAATGGGCTGCTGGTGGGGCGTGGTTCGGATTCCACGTTAAACTGTAAGTCTAAGGTGGAGTGAAAAGCTTGACCTTCGTCAGAATGAACAATTCGGGAAGAAGCAAAACCAAAAGGTTACCAAAGGTATACTATATATATATATATATATATATATATATATATATATGCGCCTCGGTGGTGTAGTAGTTAGCATTGCTGACTATCAATCCACTAGTCCCCGGGTTTGTATTAAATAATTTTATAAATAAACGTACGAAACTTTTACATTTTAACTTTATTTTTTTATTTTCCTCAAATTCTTTGATGTTTTACATTATATATTGGAATTAAACTAATTTTTTTATTTGTTAAATTTTTCCAACAAACGGTAAACTTTTCGTAATTATCCTGTGCATGGTACAAAAGATAAGGACAAATTTAACTGAAATATTTTCCTGTACGAATACTTTAGAGCGCCACTGTAAACAACTCACGCGGTTATCCGTGATTCACACAACCGTGAATCGAGTTAACTGTGATTTGGCGGTGTTTACATCCGCGACTCGCCTTCCGCCAGCCTAACAAATTAATTAAATTTGTACTATACAGTAATTGAATAATACTGTGTGTGATGTGACGCTAGGTGGGAGACCAGTCAGTGGTAGCGGCCAGCGGTGGCTGCACCACCCATCCACCGACTGGTAAGCTAAGTTAACCGTGAAATCGGGTTATCCGTAGTAGTATAGCCGAAAAAGGGGAGAGTGCAAGAATGTTGCAGGTTATTATGTAATGTTGCAAAGGGGGATGGGGGTTGTTGCAAAGGGGGGTGGGGGGTTGTGGGTTGTTGCAAAGGGGGAGGGGGTTGTCGCAAAGGGGGTGGGTGTTGTTGCAAAGGGGGTGGGGGGTTGTTGCGAAGGGGGGAGGGGGTGGGGGTTGCAAAAAAAAAGAAAAAAAAAGAAAAAAAAAAAAAAATTACCCCAAAGGGGGGATGCTGCAGGTGCAGCCACGAAGCTTGGAGGCGGCGTTATCCCCCAAGAGAAAGGAGAGAAAGGAGGAGGAGAGGTGTTCACCTGGCAGGAGCCAAGTGCACATTAAGACTTCAGCCGAGTTGGCGTTGTTTTATAGGCAACTAATCAGCCAGTTGGCGTAAATGGCTTGAGTTGTCAGATACCTCTTTTTAGCAGTATTATTGTATACATTATTATTATATACGTCTAATCAGCCAAGGGGGGAGAGGTACACATGCAGGAGGTACACACACATACGCACACATGCAGGAGGTACACATGCAGTAGGTACACATGCAGGAGAGAGAGAGACACCTGAAGGAGTGAGATACCTGAAGGAGAGAGATAGAGAGAGTAGTTGCCTTTGATAGCAAGGCATATTATTTTCGTTTTCCTAACCTAAGAGGCCACTAAAGGGTTTTACCAAAGGGCCAAAAAGAGAAGGACCAGAGGTCCTTGCTCGGCTGGAGCCGAGCTGGGAATGAGTCTTCACCAGCTTCTCGGTCTTTTATAAACCTATATTCTGGCTGAGTTTTCAGATAGCGCCATGTATTCAGTTGCTGAGTTGTCAGATCACGCAATGTATTCAGTTGCTGAGTTGCCAGATCGCGTCATGTACACCAGATAGCGCTATGTATTCCAGATAGCAATATTTATTAAATTGTACTTGTATATATAATAAACTAATGAACCATATAAAATACCACAATATATATTTATAGTTATTCAGTAACACATTATGTTTATATAGTTAATCAGTTGGAAGAATCAACCATATAAAATAACACAAGCGCCTCTTTCATGTTTCAGAAAGATTTACGCATTAATAGAATTAACAAAGTTACCCAATAAATAATTCGTTAGACAGAAACGAATTTTTATAAGGGATACCCAGCTTCACTAAACTTGAAGATGAACGAAACAAATAACATAGTTATCCATAATTCCGCCGAAAACAATTAATTTTTTGGGTAACTATTTCGACATAAGTTTACTATAATTATATCAGTCTTTTAAATATCTTGTGATATATATATATATATATATAAAATACCACAATATATATTTATAGTTATTCAGTAACACATTATGTTTATATAGTTAATCAGTTGGAAGATTCACCCATATAAAATAACACATTATGTTTATATAGTTAATCAGTTGGAAGAATCAACCATATAAAATAACACAAGCGCCTCTTTCATGTTTCAGAAAGATTTACGCATTAATAGAATTAACAAAGTTACCCAATAAATAATTCGTTAGACAGAAACGAATTTTTATAAGGGATACCCAGCTTCATTAAACTTGAAGATGAACGAAACAAATAACATAGTTATCCACAATTCAGCCGAAAACAATTAAATTAAAAGAAACGAAGAAAGTTTGATTTCCCCAAAACACAGTCCACTATAGCGAGGTTGGTTTCGGAGAAAATCTGCTTGCGAGAGACCTTTCTTAAAGACAGCCCTTGATAAGTACCCGCTGCTCCAAATATTAATATTGCCATTGTTATTACTTCTACAATGAATCCAATTAAATTCTGCTTATTAAATAACTTTTTTAGACACTTGATTTTTATTATAAATATTTAAGTCACGAATAACAGTGGGAAAAACGTACACACAATATATATATATATATGCTACACACAGACCGTGCATGGAACAAGGAACTCTTCTGGGATAATTAAATCCACTATAGTCCGAGTGGTGTAGTGGTTAGCGTCGCGGACTACGAATCCATCGGCCCAGGGTTCGAGACCCGACGGCAGCCGGCGCGCAGCAAAACCCAGCTGTTCATCCTTCCACACAAAAAGAAAGTGGTTGGTAGATAAATGGGTACCCTAGGTGGCCTAGTGGTCAAGACGCTGGGCTGCTGATGGGGCGTGGTTCGGAATCCACGTTAAACTGTAGGTCTAAGGTGGAGTGAAAAGCTTGACCTTCGTCAGAATGAACAATTCGGGCGGAAGCTAACCAAAGGTTAGCCCGACGCGGGCAACGGGTCACTCGCAAAGAGAATTTAATCATTGGTAAACTTCCTTCCAGACCACTCTTTCTATATATATATATATATATATATAGAAAGAGAGCGAGAGTTTTGTTCAATAAATAATAATCGAAAAAAAACATCATAATGCACGATTTTTCTATGTAGCAATACTAATTAACTCTTTCTCGCCTACGCCGGTACAAGAACATAATACGTGCACTCGCTCGTAAATTAGACCTCCAGTTTAACATGGATTCAGAAATACATCTCGTCGATGGGGTTCGTTGCTTACTCTACCACATGGACTTTTATATGTAAGAGACCTAACCTAACCTACGAAATACATCTCGTCAAGGCCGATCCTAGAGCCATATATAGGAATGGAATTGAGCGCGATGTGTCGTTAAATACGTGATTTAAAATAACAGGACCATTTGACCCGAGGCAGTAGTATACCCGAAAAACATCGTAATGCACGATTTTTTCTATGTAGCAATAATAATTAACTCTTTCAAATACGTCATTTAAAATAACAGGACCATTTGACCCGAGGCAGTAGTATACCCGAAAAAATCGTAATGCACGATTTTTTCTAGTAGCAATAATGTTAACTCTTTCAAATACGTATTTAAAATAACAGATATTTAACCAAGGCAGTAGTATGCCCGAAAAACATCGTATACCTAGCTATATTTCAACTATGTTTACCTGCTTTCATATGCTTCTATCCTGTTTTATTAATAAAGATTTTTAACTTTTTAATAACGTATGAATAAAGATTTTTAACATTTAATTTTATTTTAGTATTTATTTATGCCACGCCGCCTTAGACCACAGCTTAACGTTGAAACCGAATGTTCTTTTTAAAATATAATTAGGATATATTTCTTTATTATAATAAGTTAACAATTATGTTAACAAACAATACTAATATTTGTAAGTAAAAAATATAATATAAGGCTACCATAGAAATGTAAGTGCCTATAATTCGATTTTATATATATGTTACTCGTCGGTCTCGTTATAGCGGATTGGTACACGTCATAGCTCCACCCAGCTACATCGGCAGCCAATCACTACGAACATCTGGTCTTTTGGGCGGAGCTTGGCGATTGTGCATATAAAAGGGGATATTTTTCAGTTTGGAGTAACAGTAGCTATTTTCGCGTCAGTGAATAATCATTCCCTCCACCATGGACCTGTACGTCTCCCCAGACTTGTATGAAGAGAGTGATACTGCACCATTAACCGCAATTAGCATTTTTAATGCGGTTGACCGTGATGAATTATTTACAACGCAAGCCGTAGAAGATATGTGCAGTGATGCTCCTTACAATCCGACGCAAGGGACTACCATAGAAATGTAAGTGTCTATAATTAGAATTTAAAATATGGATGGGGTGTAGTATCTCGTCAAATAGATACTCGCCAAAAATGTCAATCAATGTTATTTTGTTACCCCATTACGCTAAAATCGAAATTTTATGGCATTCAATCCTCGAACCAAAGATATCTTCACATAATGGGGATCTGTCTGTATACTCTGTATATGTTTTAAAAGCATTATTCCTTTAAGGTCCGATGAGGATTTAACACGTGTTATACAATCTTTTGAAGAATCTCGGAATACGGGGGATATACTGAACAGTCAACAATGTCACACATCCTCCACCATGGACCTGTACGTCTCCCCGGAATTGTATGAAGAACGTGATACTGCAGCATTAACCGCAATTAGTCTTTTCAATGCGATTGACCGTGGCGAATTATTTTCAACCATTTGCCGGTATTCTGCGCAAATTTTCCCCATAGACTGTTTAGACACAAATTTGCACTAAAGCGCTTGCCAGATTTCTTTGCAATTTGGACACGATCAAGTTGTATACCTTCGCGGTCGCGGTAACGTTGAATATAGGCAGACTTTTCATCTTCGGTATCAACTCCTCGCGGATACCCTGATGCTTCAACCTTATCCTTCAAAAAGGCGTTTATATATGGTGTGAAAAGGTTGGGGAGCTTCTGAAACCTCCACACCTCGTGTATCTTCAGTATTCTATAACCATGGCGTACGGCTAGGGCCAGCTCAGGACTTGTATATACGCCTCTGATCTTACGCTGGTGGGGTATATGGTTACATTCGCCGTTATCCTCTTCCGCGCACTTCACGCACAGGGGAAACATGAGCTTGTCGTCGATAACGACAGGTAAGATCGGCATCCATAAATTGCGTGGGGGGAGTACGTCTACGAAAGAGAGCCCAAAGTAATGATCATTCAAATTTTTTGAAAATTCATTGATGGAGGGTATGCTAGGTCCCACCAGTTTCTCAGGAGCGCCCACGGGGTACGGATGGCTCTTCATCACGTATGGGTATAAAGAACAGAAATCGTAGTAATGGAGCTTCACGCCAACCGTAGGTGGAAAGTATAGTCTGAATGGATTTGTACGTCCTCCAAACAAGCTATCACCACATTTGAGAGGGTCCAGCACCATTAAACGCTTGATCGTTTTTATTTCCTCACGGTATACATCGTCTGTCTCCATCCGTGCATCATATTCATGCTCACACAAGACTTTGTGAGTGAACTGTGATCCTATAAGTTGATCGCGGGTGCGGGTCCCTGCAAGACAGTCGGCAAGAGATCTACCGTGGATATCTCCGACGATACCGCACTCAGGGCGGGGGCATCCATGCCACCAGCATCCATTAAAGGAATACACAGTCTTCACACCAGTGACACGGTTTTCACTTAACCCATCAACCCAAAAAACACGTCCATTAATCTTAATGGGTACTTCACCCGTGTTGCGGGCGTGCTTTATGTATACACCTGTTTGTTGCTGCAGGTGTATGAGCCAGTAAATAGCCTTGTGTCCGTAACTGCGGGGGTTGTTTCGGTGAATAATGGCTAAGGTGTCTTTAGGCATGAAGTTATTCTTGAACACCGTAAAACATAATGATGCGATGGTGGTTGCGACTTGCAGTGGATCGCATTTGAAACGGGCTATGTACATACTTCTAAAGGCCTGGAAACATACTCTAAGCACGCGCACATCATTCACGCAATAACGCTCACATTCATCAGCTATATTATAAGGGTTACTTTCATTAAAACTGTCGTAGTATCGATCAAAGTCTTCACGTTCATCCATGCAGTCAAAATAATGTTTGGGGGGTGGTGGGCCTACGTAGTTTAAAGTCTCGCTGGTGAGGAAAGTGTATGGGAAGTATCCTTTGGAAACTTCAGCTGCTACTCCCATCACCTTGGGTAGCTTTGCTAATTTACAAGGTGTGAATAATAAAGTATCTTTAAATTGTACATTGCCTCTTATCTGCATCTGTATTAATTTGTTGCCTCTTTTCAATGGATCACCTGTAAATATCTCAGAGGATTCGTGTTCAAGCAACTCCTTATAAAGGAACTGCGTGTCAAACTTTGCCCCGTTATGGGCGAGAATATACACAGTCATTTTTTTGAACTTGTCGGCTAACTTGACAATATAGACACAAATAGTTTCACAGGACCTCGCTGACATTCGTTTTAAAACGTTTGTCCGTTTACCGCATTTGGGGCACTCGTCACATTCGATACCCATACACTCATCACAGATGGTCTGGCTCACAAGTAAATGTGGAATTACCTCTTTGGTTTCAGCGTTCGTATATGTTTCTATATCGTAGTACACAGTTATAGAAGGGTTATTTTTAGGCTTAGCATCTTTCATATAACAGACATGCTTTACTCCATCCGCCTTATATTCATCCTGGCATGTAGGACAGTGAATTACGTCGCACTTGTGCTTAAATTTTCCCCAATTATCCATTGTGTCTGAAACATACCACATTCACAGATTCTCATTTTCCTGCACGTACCAATTGATTATGGAGATCAAAGCAGCTATTATTGAAAAATGTGCGTCTACACACATCACAGTCTCTCTTCTCAACTACACGGCTTTCACATTTGGTGCTTTTACACTGCTCACATACCATGTGACATTCTTTACAATGTCTCACTTTATCATCCGCAAACTCGAGGCACCCCTTACACAAATCATGATGTCTCCCATATTTTCGACTTTTGTCATAACTCGCGTAAAGCCCCCTTATATTACGGATGGGGAGATACGTTGTCCCTGACAATCCTAAAATAAGTAGGGGCCTTGTACGATCTCTCACACAGCTTTTAAAAACATACACAGTCCGGCGGCGATCATCCAAACCAAATATAACTATGCGCACATTCATTTCCTGTTCTACCTTTCTCAGCTCTCAGGACCCATATTACAGTCAAATTCAAGTTCACAGTCTACAGCTAGTTTACGGGCACGCTCAACGATCGTAGGCAGCCAAATTTTTTGAGTCCGTGTATTTTGTACAGTAAACATACGTGCTAAGAGTACTGCTATAAAGCCGCAACCACGATCGACGTTTATATGCCTTCGGTAAATAGTTGGAGAATTGAAGTTAAGAGTGTACGGTATGGCACTATGACCCGCAACACGGAATACACGGTCAATATTTACCGTGAAGTTGTCCATATTGAAGGCTATACTACTTTGGACAGCTTGCATTATACGCCCTAATATATATTCTACATCTTCAGCAGCCAAACGTCTAAACGGTACTATCACCCAATAATCGTCTACATCACCGTCATCTGACCCGAATCCAAAGGACAGACTCGTCCTGACTTCACGCTCGTAGCGATTCTGAAGAGCAAACTCTATAATATGCTCTACAATCCTGCGTATCCCGCGCTCAATACCATTGCTATACATGACTCTAGGGTCGACCCTGACTCTATACCGATTTCTAGTCAAGCTGGGGTGGGCTGCGGATCGCACCAATTCCAGCGTTATACCATCCTCAACAGAACGGGGGGCGGAATTAGTGGATATATTAGGTGCTGCTGATGTGGGCCCTGTTGCGTAGGAGGGTTGGGGCTCTATTATTGTAGACTTAACAGAACGGGGGGCGGAATAAGGGGGTATATTAGGTGCTGCTGGGGAGGTTGTTGCGTAAGAGGTTGAGGGTTGGGGGTCTGCTGCAACAGACGCGTATTTCGGTCGCTTTACCTGATGTGGGGTTCTCATACCTCCGCTTTGGACGTGTTACCGGTATCGCTGGTGAGGGTTCAGGGGAGGAGATCACATCTACACTGTCGTCGAGGTCATCCGTAATGATAGGGTGCTCTACCTCATCGTCGGTTCTGTGGGAGAAGAAATATAAGGATCAGCACTCAAAATTTGTAATATTTTGTAAATGACCCACTTAGGAGTGTGACGTGTTAGAAATGGACTCTGTAGAAAAATTCAGATTCACGAGCCCATCCACATGTATTATATCTGGACCTACAGGATGTCGTAAAACTGTGTTTATGCTTAAAATCATTAAAGAAAAGGGCGAGATGTTCTCGAAATTGTGCATAAAGTTATATGGTGCTATTCGACGTATCAATCAGTGTTCAACGAGTACCAAGATGATATTTTGTTCACAAAGGTGTATATGACGTTAATTCGCTAAAGGGAACTGAACATACAATCATTGTAATTGACGATCTCATGTTGGAGATGGATAAAACGTTTGCCGAGACATTTACAGTATACTCCCACCATCTTAACATAAGCGTGTTCTTCATCAATCAGAATCTATTTTTCAAAATAGATACATGCGCGATGTGTCGTTAAATATGCAATATCTAGTCTTATTCGCGCAACGTAGAGATGTATCACAAATTGGGGTATTAGCCAATCAAATGTTCCCGAATCAGCGTAAGGAGTTTTTGGAAGTTTATAAAGAAGCTACAAGCATGCGTTACGGATATTTGCTTGCGACCTTCATCCGCGAAACACGTTTAGAGTGCTTCTGCGAACGAATATATTTCCAAACGAGCCTGAAACGGTGTATATTCCAGAATGACAAAGAGACTAAAGAAATACCATGAATTAATAAAAATCTATCATCGACTGCCCCGGGCAATGCAGCAGATGTTATTAAAAATATCGACGCCGACTTTTTAAAATGCATCTGTGAAATCTGTCTTAACGTTATAAATTGCAATGTATCAATGAAAACCCATCAGAAGGCTCGCCTACGCCGCTACAAGAACATAATACGTACACTCGCTCGTAAAAGTCAAACTGTAGCGAAGAAAAAACGAGTTATTGTGCAAACAGGAGGGTCATTTCTCCCCATCTTATTTTCAGTTTTGGGCCCTTTACTGACTAGATTAATATAATGAAGAAAGTGGTAGTGATTCCCCACGAGGTGTACGCTTCACTGCAAAGAGACACGGATCTAGATCCCCGTAAAAGCAGACTTAAAAGAATGGAAAGCGAATTGTTAGCCCTATTAAACAGTGAAAAAACACACTGATGAGAAAGAATCTTATACCAAGAAGCTCTGCAGAATTTCTTCACGAGTACGAAAATTATAAGAGCCCTACAGAGATTCCTGTGGTTATTAGGCACAGCACGGGGGACGATGGCGACATAGGACCTGTACCCGACGACACAGCTGACCAACCAAAAAGATTAGCCACACAACATATCGAACATGTATTAAAAAATACCCTCCCACTTACATTGAGGAGTAAAGGCTTAAGTCTTTATAATCTATTGAATGAGGATCCCGCCATACAATGGACCGATACAGGGGAGATCATTGTGGAAGGATCAAAGGTACAGGGATCGAATATCGTAGACATTGTCCATGATCTGGTGAGAAAGTGGGATAGGCCATCACCATCAGGATGGAAGCATATTAAAGCAACTACAACAAATAAATGTCCCTAAAACGTTGATAGGAAATCTGAACAGGTTAAAAGACTTGGAACATGCAACGCCTGTGACACAATTGAAGGCGCCGTCACCCCCGGCGGTAACACCTTTGAAGAGGAGCAAGAAGAGGTTAAACCAACCCTACCCACGTGCCTCTAAAATACGCAAATGGCTAACGTATTAACTAAACGTTATTATGACATTTCTACCCCATCCTCTTACGGCGGCGTAGATAGACGTACAGAAGTGTTTACGGAGTAGGAAAAAAAGATGTTGAAAGATTTTTGAGGGAGCAGGACGCTTATACGCTTCATAAGCCTGTGAGAAAAAGGTTTAAAACAGCCAAGACAACGGCTTCCTCGATATATATATAATAAACAACTCATGCACACACACACACACACACACACACACGATGAAAGGCAGAAACTAAATCAGTTCGAATCGTGTCCCTAGAGACCTTTTTCGTTCGAATCGTGTCCCTAGAGACCTTTTTCGGGTCGAGGGATTATCCTTCTACAAGCTATTCGAGCAGAAATCACCACTGACTCCAGATATTAATTTTATCATTGTTATTACTTCTACAAATATTTACGCGTATTTTGTATGGTGTCATATAGAAATATAATGATGAGATGCTTTTTAAAATATAATTTGAAGCCAATTAAATTCTACTTATTAATAAATAACTTTTTACACACAAACTACATCTTAACTGCAAACACCTTGCACATTAATTCTTATTATCATTATTATTATTATTTCTACAATGAAACGGGGTCGGGCCGAAGAACGGGTGAGAGATCTCCCCCCAATATATATATATATATATATATATATAAATTGAATTTACCGTGGTACACCATGTTTGGCAAACGCTTAGTGGTGCAAGCCTCATTTACTGATGCATATTATATCTATCGGGCAAATAACTTTTAATTCAGTCACTGATTGACCTCTAATACCGCAACAGCACAAATTATTGAGTAGAATGTTGTGTTCTATTACATCAAACAACTTACTCATACCCACTGCCATAATTTTCTTTTATCATAACTCAGCCGAGCAACTACGTTAAGCGACGTTGGATCTGAGTGGTAGTTGGATGGGGAGTCATCCACCGCAGCAGATAATTTACATTCGATAAATGTAATGAAATAATTAAATAAAATATGCATTTATTTTATATCACGGATGGAGTCGATGTAGACAATGCAGGTCCTGAGCTTAAATTATCTAAAACCATAACAATACAAATTATCTCAATAGAATATTATGGTCTATTACATTATTACACCTTGCCCAGATCCATTACCAATAACCTCAATTTAGTAATAATAACAATTATCTCTCATACACTATATATATATATATATATATATATATATATATAAAGAGAGCGAGAGTTTTGTTCAAATAAAGGAATCAATTTACAATGAAAAGGTACGACTTGGGATGTCATTCGATTACTGAGAGTTATTAGCAATGAAGTTCAGTAGAGATTACCCCATAGGACACGTAGGGTGCCCATTTATCTGCCAATCACTTTCTTTTATTATGTGGAATGACCACCTTAGACCTACAGTTTAACTCCGAACCATCAACAGCCCAGCGTCTTAACCACTAGGACACGTAGGGTGCCCATTTATCTGCCAACCACTTTATTTATTATGTGGAATGACCACCTTAGACCTACAGTTTAACGTGGAACCATCAACAGCCCAGCGTCTTAACCACTAGGACACGTAGGGCACCCTTTATCTGCCAACCACTTTCTTTTATTATGTGTAATGACCACCTTAGACCTACAGTTTAACGTGAACCATCAACAGCACCAGCGTCTTAACCACTAGGACACGTAGGGTGCCCATTTATCTGCCAACCACTTTCTTTTATTATGTGGAATGACCACCTTAGACCTACAGTTTAACTCCGAACCATCAACAGCCCAGCGTCTTAACCACTAGGACACGTAGGGTGCCCATTTATCTGCCAACCACTTTATTTTATTATGTGGAATGACCACCTTAGACCTACAGTTTAAATCCGAACCATCAACAGCCCAGCGTCTTAACCACTAGGACACGTAGGGCACCCATTTATCTGCCAACCACTTTCTTTTATTATGTGTAATGACCACCTTAGACCTACAGTTTAACTCCGAACGATCAACAGCCCAGCGTCTTAACCACTAGGACACGTAGGGTGCCCATTTATCTGCCAACCACTTTATTTTATTATGTGTAATGACCACCTTAGACCTACAGTTTAACGTTGAAACCGAATGTTATTTTTAAAATATAATTATGATATATTTCTTTATACCCTCTCGATTACATTAGTGACTAATGATGCGGGAAATTGAGTAAATGGAAATAATTTTCTCGAAAACTATGGGTGATAGAAAACTTCTGAAACCATATTTGGAATCAATATCAAAAGTTCTATACGACTCACCAAATAATTTTCAAAGGAGAATAAGAGCATTAATTCTATTAGTGAAAATATAAAGATGCAATTACTCGTCCGTACCCGTTATAGCGGAATGGTACACGTCATAGCTCCACCCAGCTACATCGGCAGCCAATCACGACGAACATCTGGTCTTTTGGGCGGAGCTTGAACTATCTGTGAAGTGTAAAAGGCTCTTTATTTCAAGAAATCGATTCGGGACAATGCTCTTTTTACAATATCAATGCCCAAGTCTTCTTCATTTGACCAATAATGTCCTTCAGAGGGCAATCGATGGTATCCTGTGAATAACAGTATTCCAAAAAGATTGCTTTCATTTCATCCATGGACACAGTAATACAGCACTGAATAGAAGCTAATTATAAAAGAAAATGGGCTTTGGTACAACTTGCATAATTATGATAGAGTCCTAGTCCAAACGTATTTGTCACGCAGTTTACAAATTAGTTGACAAATTTATGAAAAAAGTGTGTGGAAACCATTCATGTGCAAAAGTCTTAGTTTGATAAAATATGGTAAATGTGGTACACAGTAGCTCTTTAGTTAATTTCAAGAAAAATTTAGACACTTTCATGAGTGAAAGAGATAGTTTGTAGATTGTATATCGTGTATATCCTTAGTTTCAGTTTTGTAGGCTCTTTTGGTGGATGTAAATAGTTGTATATTAATTAGCTAGTTTGAGGGTCTTCCGGAACGCTTCTTGTGGGCATTCTGAACAGTTCCATCGGCTTCAAACTTATCTCTAATTCGAGTGATGGTAAGTCGCGTTGGTGGATCTGTTTGTCTCGTCATGATATACATTAATATAGTGATAAAATACTTAAGATTGTCCATGATCACGAGATTCACATTTTCAGTCGTAGGGTATGAGTAATCGACATGGTGTAGCATGACGTAATGCCGCTTGTACACACCCCCATCCGCAAGACTCATTATCCATACCTGCTGCTTCTCTTCTGCACGCGTTGTTTCTTTACTTTACGGTATATGTGAGACTTTATAAAGTTTAGCTCTGCAGCATACTTCAGCACATCGTCAGTGCAACGAAAGCCTTCAATGGTCTCACCAGAACATCCGTAGAGTATTTGTACATCTTGGAACTTCACACAATCCAATGTGGTTTTAAAAGAGGCATAGGAGGGGGAATAGGAAGTTTTTCGGTATCCACCATCCTGGCACTTTGCTGAATACCATTTCATAAACGTTGTACAAGCAATATTAAAGGTAGCCATTTGAATACACGTCTGATTTTTCTTCTGAATACACGTCTGATCTCTCGGTCTTACTGCAGTCGACTGACCACGCAGGGAATCACAGATAGTAGCATGACTCACGGTCTTACAGTGGGCGAGCTTAGAATTTATATATATATATATATATTATATATATATATATATATATATATATATATAGATATATAGATGGGGTTCGGGGGACAATTATTTGGTGTTTCATTTTTGTAAAGTGGGAACAAAAATAGTACTGAACGATATGAATGCCTTCATATCGAGTACAGGTTACCTTATACTTTAAGCGGTGAAATTATTAAGCCGCATATACTGCGTAATGCAGAGCAATAATGATGTAACTGTAAACTCATACAAGCATACCCCGTTATTTGAATACCATCAAACAGCACAGCGTCTTAACCACTAGGACACGTAGGATACCCGTTTTATCTGCCAACCACTTTATTTTATTATGTGGAATGATGAACAGCTGGCTTTGCTGATCTCTTACATATAAAACCCATTCACTAAGAACATAGGCTTTCCTTTCTCACTAGAAACAAACTGTGCCATAAGTAGAATTTAATTGGATTCATCCTGCATTGTCTACATCGACTCCATCCGTGATATAAAAATAAATGCATATTTTATTTAATTATTTCATTACATTTATCGAATGTAAATTATCTGCTGCGGTGGATGACTCCCATCCAACTACCACTCAGATCCAACGTCGCTTAACGTAGTTGCTCGGCTGAGTTATGATAAAAGAAAATTATGGCAGTGGTATGAGTAAGTTGTTTGATGTAATAGAACACACACATTCTACTCAATAATTTGTGCTGTTGCGGTATTAGAGGGTCAATCAGTGATCTTCGCAGGGATGAAGCTCATGTGTTTCGAATTGTATCGCGGAATCATGAAAATATTTTAGAGATCTGGCTTTAAAGCTTTTGTTAATGAAGAATATTAAATATACTCTATTTATAGTAAATATTGATGTAGTCTTATGATAATACAATAACTAAAATTTTAGTTATCTCATTCACATGAATTGGAACTCTTTATTCACGTTTGCTATTATTTATTGATTGGTGCATAATTAGTTGGGTATCCCTTATAAAAATCATAAGTTTTCATCTCGTTTGGTGGAATTGTATCGTAAATTATTTAAATGAAGTTTCATAATTAAATTAATTGGTTTTACTCTTATTTAGGAAAATTTATATTGGGAGCAAACGTTTACAATAATAAGCTTATGTCGATATAGTACCCATAAAAGTTTTAATTCGGTGATGCTCTCATAATTCGTTGGGTAAACCCTTATAAAATTCGTTTTCTGTCTAACGAAATAGGGTAACTTTGTTAATTCTATTAAAGCGTGATGAAAGAGGCGCTTGTGTTATTTTATACGGTTAAATCTTGAATAACCATATAAATATATATTGTGGTATTTTATATGGTTCATTATTTATTATATATACAAGTACATTTGGAATAACAGCCGTCATATATGTGTTACACGATTAATGGGACACATGGCGCTATCTGGAATACCTTGCGCTATCTGGCAACTCAGCCAGAATAGAGGATTATAAAAGATCGCGAAGCTGGTGAAGAACCATTCCCCCCGCGGCTCCGGCCGAGTAAGGAGCTCTGCTCCTTCTATTTCTGGCCCTTTGGTAAACCCCTTAGTGGCCTCTTAGGTTAGGGAAACGAAAATAAATTGGGGGAGAACTCCACTCTGTCCTTCAGGTGTCTCTCTCCCTCCTTCAGGTCTCTCTCTCTCTCTCTCTCCTGCATGTATCTTCCTCCTTCAGGTGTCTCTCTCTCTCTCTCTCTGCATGTGTACATCCAGCATGTGTACTCCTGCATGTGTGCGTATGTGTGTACCTCCAGCATGTGTACCTACTGCATGTGTACTCCTGCATGTGTGCGTATGTGTGTGTACCTCCAGCATGAGTACCTCCTGCATGTGTACCTATCCTCTCTCCTTCAGGCGTCTCTCCCTCCTACAGGCATCTCTCTCTTCTTCAGCTCTCTCTCCTTCAGCTGTCTCTCTCTCTCTCCTTCAGGCGTCTCTCTCACCTTGGCTCAGCCAACTGGCTGATTCTGGCTGATTCTGAGCCTATAAAACAACGCCACCCGGCTGGAAGTCTTAGTGTGCACTTGGCTCCTGCCAGGTGAACACCTCTCCTCCTTTCTCTCCTCCTCCTTCTTTCTCTTAGGGGATAACGCCGCCTCCAAGTTTCCCCCCACCCCCCTTTGCAACAACCCCCCTTCGCAACAACCCTTCCCCCCTTTGCAACAACCCCCTTCCCCTTTGCAACAACCCCCACCCCCCTTTGCAACATTACATAATAACCTGCAACATTCCTGCACTCTCCCCTTTTGCGGCTATACTACTATCGTAATCCATCCAAAAAATCGTAGTAATCTTTCATTACAATATGATTACAAGTGAATTACATATATCTGAGTTACAGGGTTGTGGTTCTCATGAATGGACGTTTTAATTTTTTTCGCCAAGTCCTACCTTCCCATCCCAGCTTTGTCTGCACCAGTGAAGCGACTCTTCTGTTGCAGGGAAGGTGTTCAGCCCGGAGAGGTGCAGGCTCATTGACAGCAAGTTAGAGGAGCTCATGTTCCTTAAGTGCAATAAGCACTTTATGTCCTATGATAAGGATATTTGGTGTAAGAAGAGTGAGTAAGCTAACTAAGTTAAGTTAAGTGATGTGCTAGAAATGGTTGTGCTACCTTTAATCTAATGCCCTAATTAACATAATGTGTGGCGAGGATAATGTATACTTTTCTTACAGTTAAGTTATACATTGTGTATAATACTGAAGAAATGTTTGTTTTATTTAATTTCACATAAAATGTTAGTAAATAAAGTCAATTTTCAATCTATTAGTTTTCTAATCATGTAGAATCAAGGTAATCCTGTAATCCTGCAATCCTGAATGTAATCGTAATCCAAACGTAATCATAATCAAATGTATCGAAACAAACGTAATCACAATCGCAATCAAGAAAAATCACTGTAATCATAATCATAATCCAAATATTAATATTTGGATTATGTAATCATAATCAAGAAATATAATCATCAGAAATCTTAATCGTAGTCGTAATCAACAATCGTAATCGGCTTTATCTTGCTGATTCTATAAAACTCTTATACAATTAAAGCAAATGTTTGTAAGCAAAGTCACTATGTCAAAACACTTTATAGTACACTCTATTTTGATGTTTAATTATTCGTAGTCTTTAAATTTTTGTCATCCGTGAATAACCATTTCCCTAAAACAGCTCATACGAAAGTTTTTGTTATACAGGGTGTTCAAAAAGTCACACTACAGTTGGAAAATTTATTTATTATACATCATATTAGTAATTTAATTCATATGTGCAATAAATGTATAATAATAAATTTTCCAAGTGTAGTGCGACTTTTTGAACACCCTGTACAAATTCGTTGGCTAGAACAGATTTGGGAAACTGGCGCTTATTTACTTAAAGTTTACAAAATTTACAAAATGTTACATGATTTTAAATTAAATTATTATGTATATTGAGTAGAAATATATGCTGCTTAATAAAAACATAGAAAAAAATAGATTACGAAATTAAAGGTGTTTAATGAAATTAGCATATTTAAATGGTTGATTACAAATGATTACTATGGTAAAAATTGAAACCAAAAATGAAACCTCAAATATTAGAAAAATGAAATCCTACAGAATAATTTACATATTTTTACAGCATGAGTTTTGTTCCGCGAGGAAGAGAGATGGCATTTGTAAGCATAGTGGTGAGCTTTCACGCTAATATAGCGAAGCTAAGCACGTTGTGTCTGTTCAGAAGTTGGATGGATAACCGTCCTTCACGTTCGATGTTGTAGCGACCCAGATCCAAGTAGTTGTTAAATAAGCCCAAACATATTATTAATCGGATATTGAAGATGGCTTCATATTGTTTAGATATAAAAATTATGGGTAGTATAAAACTAAATTTAGTATTTTGAAAGAGGGAGTGCGGAGATAGTGGTTGTGGCAGTATTCTTTTGTGGGTCGTTTCGGTGTTTTCTGGGCCTGGTAAATAGGTGGAAACCAACTGACAAATGGATTCCATCAAATATCAAGAAATTTTGGAAGAAAATGTCATGTCTTCAGTTCGTGAGCTCTCACTGGGTCACAAATTTATTCTGCAGCAAGACAATGATCCGAAGCACACGAGCAAATCTACTAAGGCATGGCTGAAGAAAAAGAAATGGAATCTTTTGGAGTGGCCAAGCACCTCATCAGATCTCCATTTGACTGAACATGTGTGGTTTTGATCTCAATCAGCTCCGTGAATTTTGTTAAGAAGAATGGGCCAAAGTCTCTCCTGAGAACTGTAAGAAGCTGATAGAGAAATATCCCAATCGTTTAATCAAAGTTTATTCAAGCTGAAAGTAGTCATACAACACGTAAATCATCTGTACTTGAACATTTGCTTAGCATTAATTTCACATTTTTTTCTATTATAGATTATATATTTGGTTAGTTTTCATTTACGGTTTTGTTCAATAAATCTCTTGGTTCTGAATGTACAGTATTATTTTTTTTTTTTAATTGTAATTGTCACTAATGCTTCAATCAAAATACAATTTTCCGGTGAATATTCGTTTTAAACACCACTCTAGATTTTAGGACAAAAAGTACTTTTTATGGTAATTTTGATGTGGTTATGCACAAATTTGACTTCTGTTTTCTGTGCAATGTATAGTTTTTGAGATACAAGCAAATGAATTGTCTGAAAATGTATACATTTGCCACAGAAAAGAGGTCCAAATTCGTGCATATCAAATCAAAATTACTCTAAAAAGTACTTCATTATATTAAAAAACTAACCCAACCAACCCAACCTAATCTTACCTATTGGTAATATTATGATCTTCAATGAAAATACAGTCACTATTGCACTTTGAACTTTTATTGATGTAGGAATTACACCATGATCAGAAAAAGTTTCAAAGCTTCTCTTATCGTCTAAGCCAACGTGTCTGATGACTTCTTCAAAATCTAAGCTACACAGAATCACACATCCGTACAGGAGGAAACGCAATTAATATAAAAGGCTTTGTTTCGCGGTCATCCGTTTATAAAGGGCTTGATGACACCATAACTATGGCGTCACTGCTGTCCTAGATGGTATAAGGATGACGTTATTTTAATTTTGTACTTTTTTTTTTGATTTGAGTATATAGCCGCAAAAGGGAGACAGAGAATGGATCAATTTGAAAATTTCCCCCCCTCACCGTCCCTTCATGGCGGTCCTCCACCGTCCTTCATGGCGGTCCCTCCTTTGGTCCTTCATGGTCCTTCAAAAAAAAAAAAAAAAAAAGGGAAAAAAGGGGGAAAAAGGGGGAAAAAAGAGAGGGAGGGGAAAAATTAAGAAAGATTGAGCCTCGCCTTCCTTCTTGAAAAAAGTTCTTTCATGAGGCAAACAAGAACAAACATGAAAAACATACATACATTCGAGTACTTCTGTTCAGGCAAATTCCGCCAGACAGTAGAAATGAAAACGAATATCTGAAAGGTTTTAATAGGCCTAACGAGATTGCGCATTAACATCCAATTTTCGTCTGTTAACAAAGCGAACAATACATAAATGAAAATCAGATTGAACATATTTTAAATCGAAAAACAAGTTCTTTGTTTAAGATCTGTATTATGAAAAATAAAACTAATATTTTATTTTAATTTAAATAAATTAATTTCTCTCTTTTTTAAGGGAAACTGGCTTATTTTCAAACGAGATGACCTTCAAATACAATATATACTTATAGTACATGCATATTTGTTTATTTACTTTTAAGTATGTAGTTTTCTGTTATTTACATCGATATATTCCATCACATTCACTTTCACATGCCATCTTCTGGTATATGAATTAATAATTTTACCGTTCATCAAATTTCGTTATAAAATTGCATGTGTTAAAAGAACCAAGTTGCCTAACGCGGCTTTGAAACTGAAGCAGCAATTCTGTTATCCTCCTCTAAACATCCACTTAAATATTATTACTAATATTATTTATTGTTATTATTACATATATATTGTACACGTATTAAGAGTATTTAAATTAAATATATTGACTTCAATTCCCTTCGTAATAAAAGCATCTGACAACTCTACCAATCTTGCTAATATTTTTGCACAGTAACTGTTTTGAGAGTAGTAAGTTTAACTTTCTTTTAACGACTATTAGCTGCAACTAATCTTGTTATTATTATTATTATTATTATCATATATATATATATATATATATATATATATAACATCCAAATAAGTAGGTTCGGGTAAAAATTTTCTTATTAGATGCAATTAAAGAAAACGGGATATCGAATTTGTGTGGGTTGTCATTTTTAAATAGATGCAGCGGGAAATAGGTACTGAAAGTTGAGAGATTTTTCATTAAGAACCTTTCTACTTGTAGTTATAGTTAGGACTATTCACATTACTTTAATTATCATTTCTCTAATTTAACGGCTGTTCACAATTCCTCATAATTCTCATAATAAACGTATTTGTTTTCACACCAGTCAGGCCACTGTTTACATCAATCACACAGAATGTTCATGCTTATTGTTTTTGTCATTAGCTGTACCAATCATGTCTTTACAGAACTGAAGCCTACCGTTATACAACGTTTAAAATCTTATAATTTAATACTTTATGATATCAGATCTCGTATAAAAACATCATTATCTGTACAAATGGCCACAAAAATACTTTCAATCATAATAATGTACTCATAGAACGCACCATACGCTTTTCACTTGTATTAAAAACGTAAAACTGAAAGTTGTATCATCACGCGATATTCGATTCTGCAATGGCGTAAGCGAGCCCTAATATTTAATTTAAAATTATTTAACAGATCATTCGAGGGAACTGTACATCGATCTCATTATAACTTCTGACTCATAATAACCCGCTATGCATATTTACAAGAGTCGAATTTAAATAAATAAATAAATATATATATATATATATATATATATATATATATATAATAAGGAGTTTGTATGTGGCATTCCAGCAGAAGGCAGGAAGTGTCTGAACCCTGTTTCTCCCATCACTGTCCTCTTCATCTGGCCTTTTTACATGTCACGTCTACCGTGTAAGCAGTCCAGCATACTCTCAAACACGTGCTTCTCACTATATCCCTTACTACACACGCATGCATCTTACACACTACACAGTCTTTTCAAAAAAGGTGTAATTTCATTAGTTTCGGAGATTCGCGATTGGCCCCTCCTTCCTGCCTGCATCGTATATAGTACCAAGCAAGTCTCTCCACAGTTTACAGGTTTCCTCATTGTCTAAAATTTATAAAGTTCTCTCTTATTGTTTTCCTTATTGTAACGGACATCACAACCGAATTTAAATAGTATTTAAGTATTATGTCGAGCAACATAGCTAGATAACCCCGCCACAGCCTAGTTTCTTTGCATAATCATGAAACAAGATTATATATATATATATATATATATGTTAAACACAGACCGTGCATGGAACAAGGAACTCTTCTGGGAAAATTAAATCCACTATAGTCCGAATAGTAATGGTAAATGACAAATACCATAGTTTTTCTTTTTCATGATGCTAGCCCGACGTGGGCAACGGGTCTCTCGCAAAGAGATCCCATAAATATAGCTTCCCTCACCAGCTATCTGAGTTTGTGTATATATATATATATATATATATATATATATATATATATATATATATATATATATATATACACGGTAAAAGTAGTTTGAAGATTTATTCCATCACACGACTGATTATAATTATACACTTTAGAGGAGTTTG
Source organism: Bathynomus jamesi (assembly GCA_023014485.1). Taxonomy (NCBI): domain Eukaryota; kingdom Metazoa; phylum Arthropoda; class Malacostraca; order Isopoda; family Cirolanidae; genus Bathynomus; species Bathynomus jamesi. The sequence goes on along the minus strand of JAJOZX010005224.1, from coordinate 33,242 downwards.
CAAATTGCATATACTTAGACAAAAAGTATTAGATCTTATGATGATTTCACGTCATTATCAGCATGCTTCACTGTCCTTTCAGTCATTGTGACCGTAGAACGTGCCAGAACTATGGTCTTGACAAACCACAATGTGTTAAATTTAAATATTGACTTATTGTTATTATTACATATATATGTACACGTGTTAAGAGTATTTAAATTAAATATATTGATTTAAATACATTTCGTAATAAGAGCATCTGGTAACTCTACCCCAATTTTGCTATATGAAAATGAAAAGGTTTATTGGCAGACTATAGGCCATATGGCAGATATTATTAATACAATGACAGTTCATACACTAAGGGTAGAAATATATACAATTGATTAGAAATAATACTGCACTGTCGAAGTTAAGTGGAGCTACAGACAGACAGACGTTTTCGTACCAAGAAGTCCATAGCTTAGGCCTTAGAGGATAAATGGCAGGACTCATGGATAGCTTAGATGATCGGGTTGGTTGATTTTTTAATTCTTTGCATTAGAATGTGTTGAGCACGTCTTGTTACCTCCGGGAAGCTCGGGACATTGCGGGTAGCAACATTTGCGAAGCTGAGCATCTCGGGGGTAATTTATGTAAGAGTCTAAAAGAACTGTTGTACAGCAAATTTAGGGTACTGCCAGAACCTTTTTTATAATTCACCCAGAGTTGCAGACCGTATATATTACTGCAGAAAGTACGAAAGAGTGTGTCTTTAGCTTCACTTGTACAGAAACGAAAGCTCCTTATGGTCATATTCGCTTTAGCATACAGGCTTCGAGACTGTTTTCTTATATCCGAGTCATCACTCAAGGAGCTGGTAATAGTTTGACCCAATTACTTAAACTCTTGTACTTCCTCAATTACTTCACCATTCATTTTAAACCTTATGTGAAAAATGCTCTGTATCAATTGGTCCACAATTAACCCACCCCTTATATCCACAGTCTAACTATAGAGTAGATTAGTCTAGCCTTGTAGGGGTCAGCCTAGAGATTCCGGAAATGGTCCAGAGCGGGCAGGTAAATTGAGGTCCACAGTAGGATTCCTCACCAAATTAGGTTAGGGCAATCTACCTTCACCTTTGTTACGCTATGAGTTGGTGCTAGGTCTTAGGACACAATGTAGGCCTAATTTGTCTGACCCAGCTTAATTTACTGCGTTTACTTCTAACTGGGTTAAAAACACAATTAGACACTTACTACTAGTTATTAGGGACCCTTTTCCCCTTTTGTTTAATTGTTGAGAGCGTACTTGCTGGTGGGGATCTTTTTTCCGTTGTTTGTTCTTCCCCCTTCCCTCGTTCCGTCTTGTAGCCCCGTTTCCTCGTTTTCGTTATCCCTTGTCCACCTTTTCGCTGGGCTTTTTCCACCAGCGACCTCTTGGTTTTTTTGGTTGGTTGATCGGTAATGTATATCTATTAACGAGCACGCGCTTGTCACACAGTATATAATACTAGTGTGGAGAATAACTCTGGTGAGCAACCAATTGGTTTCATCCACCCAGTTATTGACATAAAAGGAATTTAATAATTGTTCGATTAACTACCTACCTACTCAGTGAACCATTTTCGTTACATCCCAACTACCCACACATCAGTTTTCCATATACTGGGGGCCCCGGGAGATAAAAATTTTGGTGTCAATGTCACCAATTTTTATGTCTGAGTATAGACTAGCTAACTATTTGACTGTAAATGCCTGTTAATCTGATTAACAGTGACTATCCTCACCATCTCATGGAGAAGATGTAGCATTTAATTAGAAGAGAAAATATACATCCATAAGATGAAACTGTCTATGGTCTTTACCATAAGAAAAGGAAAAGTGAAAGTTAGAAGATAAAATTACATTTCCCCAGCATCTATTTTTTGTAGTAAAACTAGTCGCGCCTTTAATGCTGTTTATCGCTGAGGTCATGTGTCTGCCAATGTTGTAGTAGGATGCGTTACCACTCCTACTGTCAAAGGATTAGTTACTGGAAGTTCAGTGTCTCCAGTTGTTACTGGCGGTGGAGAAGTTCTCCAAAGTCCATTGTTTTGGATCCAGGCTCTAAGGGGTACAAATGAGAAATGTCTCTTGTTGTGTCACCCGTTGAAGTCCTTAATTTGACCACTCTTGTTACCCCGTCTGCCCCTGGTCTGAGTTCTAAAACTCTAGCCAGAGGCCAGTATTGTCTTGGAGTACTGTCATGTATGAGAACAAGGTCCCCTACCTTAATTGTGTCAGGCCAATCCTTCTTAGTCATTTGGTTATGTCTCTCCCTTAGACCCATCAAGTACTCAGTTTTCCGCTGTTTAATGAAATGAGCTTTAACTCTAGTTAAATGTTGTAACTTAGTCTGGAGCTCATCATGTCGTTGAGTCCAGTTTGGGTCTTCTGAAGAGTCTATATAGTAGTCCGGCAGGAGACTAACTTGTTCTCCCCGAATCAAATGATTTGGAGTTAATGGTTCCGGGATCATTAATGTTGTCACTTACATAAGTGAGTGGTCTATTGTTAATGATGTTCTCAATCTCAGCCAGGAGAGTGAGCAACTCAAACAAGTGTATCTGTTTTTTACCATTTGCTTTCTTCAAGCAATTCTTTACTGCTTGTATATTCCTCTCCCAGATAGAACCATACCAAGGAGAGGCAACCGGAATATACTTCCACTTTATGTTTGAATTTTGTATATATAATTGTGTGAATTCAATGCTTAACAAATCGTGGATGACTTGTTCACTAGGGTGGAGTGAAAATGGCCCCAAAATTTTTTTTTGTGAATTGTAACTTACTTGTGGTTTTAAAAGTTGCCAATGGACTAATAGAACAATATGCAAAAAAGTTTATTAAAATCAGACAATCTTTTGATCGACCACCAGACGTTATAAGTTTACAATAATATACGATTTTACACAAAAATACCTAAAATACGAATAAACATCAGACTATATATTTTTAGTTATTTTGGCACACTATTATGCTAACGATAGAGTCTGAGTTATGCATGCATGGTTAATTCAGAATTGATAGTCACGTTTAGACTCAAGTTTCGGCATAAGCTGCCGAGAAGCGACGCGAGCCCGAATAAATCCATGGCGGGACGTCTCGCCACACACAGCGGCTGAAGCTTCGGTAACTACGTTCACGCATCTTTCCACCGCCTGTGTGTGACAAGGGAAGCGAGGGAAGAGGACACTTGGTGAAATTTGAGCAGAGATCATGTCGTTCAATTCGTTGTCCGTCATATCCATCGTAACAGGAGGCTCCGTCACGGTCAAAGTCTGCCAATCGACCATGTCCTGGTATTCGGTCGCGTCGAGGTTGAGCAGTGGCACTCGAAACCTGCGGATTTTGTTTGCAGACACATGTGATCTTGCCTTCATGATTCTTCTGAGTCCGAGTTCCCTTATATGTGGTCGCTCATCTGTGATCATGGCTAATAGCACGTTCTCGGGGTGTCCGCAGAAGCCGTTTCGCCGAATCACCGGGTCGACGACTTTCTTTAGAGAGGAGCTGAGGTACCGTGTTCTCACCATCATCCCGTGCAGATGTTTGGCTCCATCTTTGCATGATGGCTGCGTCTTGATGGCGAACCATGTTGGGGCGTAGACCCGGATGATGAATGTGACAAGAGTTTTGATGTTGTTGGATGGTGCATCGAGGCCAACATAGAGGCGGAGGATTCTGTTGGCAGTTGTCAACCATCGCGAGTGGTTCAATGGTCCCGGTTTTCGCAATGCTAGATCACAGGGACAGTGTCCTTCACTGACAGCTTGACACATCTGCCACAGGTACTGCTGGTCAGTGCTCAGGTCCTTCACGTCAACATGCGGCAGTGGCTGTAATGGAGATATAGGTTCATACGATGTTATATGGAGTTCCGTGCATGCTGTGAGAGATTTCCCTATCGGTCCTGAGAAGTACTTAGGTCCTGTAGTTGCTCCATCTAAATGCTGAAACAGGTGTCGCAGGGGGAGCTCGTTAGCATGTAATAAGCACACGAGCCATTGCAGCGGTTTTTGTAGTAATTCCTCAAGCTGCCGAATAACTCCGCCATTATGTCCAGTGTTGACAGCGGTTCCGTCGCATCCGACGACTTTCACACTGTCGAGATCCACACTTCGTGCAGCCAAGCATTCAAAGATTACTTTGGAAATCGCCTTGCTTGATCCACTTGACGGCGTCACGTGGCCAAAGTACGATGAACCTGGTTCACAAATAATGCTGACGTGCTCTTCTGTATCTCTGTCCCGGTGGCCATGTCCTGCGGCGTCTCGTACATTTTTCATCGTTCTATCCTTTCGACCGTCGAAGTACAATCCAGGCAAGTCTGTCATACTGCTGTCTAGTTTTGTCAGTTCTTGACGAGTTCTACTTCTTTCTCGGCGAATTTTACTACGATCAATGACTTTGGAGGTGTCATTTGTAGACACAATTCCAATGTCTTGTAGCACGGATGAGGCAATAACGGCTGCTGCTCGATCTGAGACGCCCGTTCTATCGCACGCTTTAGCCAAACATGGTAATCGTACAGTCATCGTCATTCTTTGACGTTTACTCTCCAGTGTCGATAGATCAGGTTTACAGTGTGACTTAGATAGCGTGTATTCTTCGTCGCTGTTGTCGGTGTCGTCGTCCTTGTCTTCCTCGTTGTAGCTTCCAGAATTGCATTGCTGCTTCGATTGTTCTTGGTGAATGCTGTGTCTTCTCGATTCACAGACTTTCCTGGATATTTTCTTCTGTAGCTTTGTTGTTTCCACCAAATCGATGCCTCCTATAATCATCTTTCTGGCTCCTCTCTGGTCCTCTAGAAACTTTCTTTCTTTGAGTGGTACTTTGTCCGCTCTTTCGCACTTACAGCTCATGACGAAATCTACACATTTGCATTTGCTAATGTCGAAGAGTTTATCTGCGTCTTCTCTGAACTGTTCAAGTTGTTGCTTGTAGTTGTCGTTGTCCTTCCGTGCCTTGTATGGTTTCAAGATTTTCTTGTATTTCTCGTTGTACGGTCTGAGCGTTTCAATCACTCGTCCGTGCGTCACGGTCGGAAGAGACGCTTTCTCCCAAACAAGTTCAACATCAACGCAAACTTTTTTGATGCTTCGGCGAACGGTGGATATTTGTTATTCTTCGTTGTCAGCTGTTGTCTTGTATGGATGTAAGCCTTCATAACATCAGCGTAGGTGGGAAGAACATTTGTGGGTATCTCGCGTGGCGCGCCAAAAATCACACATGCCGCCTTCTCCCTCGTAATAATTTCCATTCTGAAAAAAAAAAACAATTATTATAAATTGTAAGCAATGTAAGACTATTAAAGAATTTCTGCAAGAAAAAGAAATATCAAATTAATACTGTCACACTCACTTGTCAAACACCTATAAACAGATATCAATATGTAATTAACTTACTTTTAATATCAAGTTTCACGAAAAAATGATGATAACAGCACAAATAACCTTCAATTCTCACTGCCACATGTGCACTGAGCTTGGCGGAGCAGCCGCGCTTTGCATATTACTCACTCTCCCCCACTCCCAATCTCCCATCCCCTCTGACTCACGGACTACAGCACCCCCCCCTTTGCTTGGCAAAAGCAAAGGGGGGGTGGGGGAATGCTGTAGGTGCAACAAGGAAACTTGGAGGTGGCGTTATCCCCCAAGAGAAAGGAGAGAAAGGAGGAGAGGTGTTCACTTGGCTCCTCAGGTTAGGTAAATATGCCGTACAAAGTGACATTTCAATGCAATTTTGAGAATAAATCTAAAAAATGAATATGACAAGAACCAACTTAGGTTCTTATGGTCAGGGATCCATTTGATTTGAATAAAGGGTTCATAACCTATAGATTTAATGTTGTGTTGTTTGGATCCAATTGCTCACCTAGCCTATTAGCAATGACAATTAGACATCATTTGAACCAGTTTAATAACTCTTTAACAATGAATTTCCTCAAGGAACATTTTTACGTAGACAATCTAATAGGCTCAACAACAACAAAATCTGAATTATCTGAGGTCTATGAACACTCTCAAAACATTATGCAACAAGGTAACTTTGAACTTAGTGCGTGGATTTCAAATGATGAGGAATTAAACAAAAAGATTTTAAAGGATAATAATGGTCTTACTGATCCATCAGACAGAGTTAAAACTTTAGGTATGAACTGTTATTTGGATGCATCTTCTATCAGTCATGATTCATCTGTACTAAAGGTTTTAAACTTGATGAGGAAGTAAATATTAAAAGACAAATATTATCAGAGGCTTCAAAAAATTTTGACCCCATGGTCTATTCCTGCCTTCAACAATAAAATCAAAGATTCTCCTCCAAGAAGTTTGGATGACAAATGTTGGGTGGGATGATCCAATAACAAATGGATAGCAAAAATTTTGGAAGAAGTTAGCTGCTGATTTAACAAAAGTGCAGAACATTAAAATTCAAAGGTGCTGTGGGTTTAGGGATAAGCCACAGAGACTTCATGTGTTTGCTGATGCAAGCACACATGCTTATGGGTACTGTGCATACCTTGTAAGTCCTACAGAAAATCATCTAATTTATGCAAAAGGGAAAGTTGCACCCCTCAAACCTACCCGAACCATACCTCAACTGGAACTATTGGCTGCTGCGTTAGCCATTAAAACCAATTCATTGCTTAAGGATGCTTACCATGTTGTGAACATAACTGATATCCACATCTGGCTTGACAGTCAGATTTGTCTTGCCTGGATACGGAATGCTAGCATTAATAGTAAGAATATCTTTGCAAGAAATAGGCTAAAAGAAATAGCTGAAGCTAATGAAAGACTACAAGTAAACTTTCACTATGTTCCAACTAAACAAAATCCAGCAGACTTTCTGACCAGAGGTTTATCCTACAAGTTGTTGAAGTCAAACAAAACTTGGTTCATGGGACCTAAGTGGCTCTGTAATACAGACCAATGGCCTGTGGAACAAGTTAACTTGACATTAAATTTAATCTTTTCAAATGAAAAGGTTGAACCAATCACTAATTATGAACATTATTCTGATTTCAGCAAACTTGTCAGGGTCACAGCTTACTGTTTGAGGTTTGCTCACAACTGTTTAACTACAATAAACAAACAGCTAAATAAAAACAATCATAATTATACAGAAGTTGCAACCAAGTACTGGATAGCGCATGCACGACAAAAGGAGTACAATAAAGAGTTAGAATTCTTGACTAATGGGAAACAAACAAAAGAACCTGTACCATCAGTAGTTGTGGATCTAAATTTGTTCAGAGATGAGGAATGCCATCTAAGGTAAAGGGAGATTAGACAAATCAAAACTGTCTTACAAAAGCAAACATCCAATCCTTTTACCTAGATTTAGCTATTTGACAACATTAATCATCAGACAAACACACACAATGATGTACATCATATGGGGTACCACAGACACTAACTACATTAAGAAAAACTTATTGGATACCCAAGGGAAGGATCACTGTTAAAACAGTCCTGAGTGAGTGTATCACATGTAGGCGTATTCATGCTAGGCCCTATAGGATACCAAATCCTCCTGCTTTGCCAGAGGAGAGAGTTACTCTCAACAGACCCTTTGAGACTGTAGGCATTGACTATACAGGAGCATTGACTGTGGGGTTGGTTGACACTGAAAAAAATGTACATTGTACTGTTTACATGTGCTGCCTCACGAGCTGTTTATCTGGATGTTGTGGAGGACCTTACAGCAGAGTCTTTTGTTGCTGTCTTTAAGAGATTCTGTGCACGACATTCAGTACCCAAGACAGTTTGGACTGACAATGCTACATATTTCAAGGCTGGTGAACAAGTCATCCACGATTTGTTAAGCAATGAATTCACACAATTATATATACAAAATTCAAACATAAAGTGGAAGTATATTCCGGTTGCCTCTCCTTGGTATGGTTCTATCTGGGAGAGGAATATACAAGCAGTAAAGAATGCTTGAAGAAAGCAAATGGTAAAAAACAGATACACTTGTTTGAGTTGCTCACTCTCCTGGCTGAGATTGAGAACATCATTAACAATAGACCACTCACTTATGTAAGTGACAACATTAATGACCCGGAACCATTAACTCCAAATCATTTGATTCGGGGAGAACAAGTTAGTCTCCTGCCGGACTACTATATAGACTCTTCAGAAGACCCAAACTGGACTCAACGACATGATGAGCTCCAGACTAAGTTACAACATTTAACTAGAGTTAAAGCTCATTTCATTAAACAGCGGAAAACTGAGTACTTGATGGGTCTAAGGGAGAGACATAACAAATGACTAAGAAGGATTGGCTGACACAATTAAGGTAGGGGACCTTGTTCTCATACATGACAGTACTCCAAGACAATACTGGCCTCTGGCTAGAGTTTTAGAACTCAGACCAGGGGCAGACGGGGTAACAAGAGTGGTCAAATTAAGGACTTCAACGGGTGACACAACAAGAGACATTTCTCTTTTGTACCCCTTAGAGCCTGGACCAAAACAATGGACTTTGGAGAACCTTCTCCACCGCCAGTAACAACTGGAGACACTGAACTTCCAGTAACTATCCTTTGACAGTAGGAGTGGTAACGCATCCTACTACAACATTGACAGACACATGACCTCAGCGACAAACAGCATTAAAGGCGCGACTAGTTTTACACAAAAAATAGATGCTGGGGAATGTAATTTTATCTTCTAACTTTCACTTTTCCTTTTCTTATGGTAAAGACCATAGACAGTTTCATCTTATGGATGTATATTTTCTCTTCTAATTAAATGCTACATCTTCTCCATGAGATGGTGAGGATAGTCACTGTTAATCAGATTAACAGGCATTTACAGTCAAATAGTTAGCTAGTCTATACTCAGACATAAAAATTGGTGACATTGACACCAAAATTTTTATCTCCCGGGGCCCCCAGTATATGGAAAACTGATGTGTGGGTAGTTGGGATGTAACGAAAATGGTTCACTGAGTAGGTAGGTAGTTAATCGAACAATTATTAAATTCCTTTTATGTCAATAACTGGGTGGATGAAACCAATTGGTTGCTCACCAGAGTTATTCTCCACACTAGTATTTATATACTGTGTGACAAGCGCGTGCTCGTAATAGATATACATTACCGATCAACCAACCAAAAAACCAAGAGGTCGCTGGTGGAAAAAGCCCAGCGAAAAGGTGGACAAGGGAAACGAAAACGAGGAACGGGGCTACAAGACGGAACGAGGGAAGGGGGAAGAACAAACAACGGAAAAAAGATCCCCACCAGCAAGTACGCTCTCAACAATTAAACAAAAGGGGAAAAGGGTCTCTAATAACTAGTAGTAAGTGACTAATTGTGTTTTTAACCCAGTTAGAAGTAAACGCAGTAAATTAAGCTGGGTCAGACAAATTAGGCCTACATTGTGGCCTAAGACCTAGCATCAACTCATAGCGTAACAAAGGTGAAGGTAGATTGCCCTAACCTAATTTGGTGAGGAATCCTACTGTGGACCTCAATTTACTGCCCGCTCTGGACCATTTCCGGAATCTCTAGGCTGACCCCTACAAGGCTAGACTTAATCTACTCTATAGTTAGACTGTGGATATAAGGGGTGGGTTAATTGTGGACCAATTGATACAGAGCATTTTTCACATAAGGTTTAAAATGAATGGTGAAGTAATTGAGGAAGTACAAGAGTTTAAGTAATTGGGTCAAACTATTACCAGCTCCTTGAGTGATGACTCGGATATAAGAAAACAGTCTCGAAGCCTGTATGCTAAAGCGAATATGACCATAAGGAGCTTTCGTTTCTGTACAAGTGAAGCTAAAGACACACTCTTTCGTACTTTCTGCAGTAATATATACGGTCTGCAACTCTGGGTGAATTATAAAAAAGGTTCTGGCAGTACCCTAAATTTGCTGTACAACAGTTCTTTTAGACTCTTACATAAATTACCCCCGAGATGCTCAGCTTCGCAAATGTTTGCTACCCGCAATGTCCCGAGCTTCCCGGAGGTAACAAGACGTGCTCAACACATTCTAATGCAAAGAATTAAAAAATCAACCAACCCGATCATCCAAGCTATCCATGAGTCCTGCCATTTATCCTCTAAGGCCTAAGCTATGGACTTCTTGGTACGAAAACGTCTGTCTGTCTGTAGCTCCACTTAACTTCGACAGTGCAGTATTATTTCTAATCAATTGTATATATTTCTACCCTTAGTGTATGAACTGTCATTGTATTAATAATATCTGCCATATGGCCTATAGTCTGCCAATAAACCTTTTCATTTTCTTATAGCAAAATTGGGGTAGAGTTACCAGATGCTCTTTTTACGAAATGTATTTAAATCAATATATTTAATTTAAATACTCTTAACACGTGTACATATATATGTAATAATAACAATAAGTCAATATTTAAATTTAACACATTGTGGTTTGTCAAGACCATAGTTCTGGCACGTTCTACTGTCACAATGACTGAAAGGACAGTGAAGCATGCTGATAATGACGTGAAATCATCATAAGATCTAATACTTTTTGTCTAAGTATATGCAATTTGCAAACTCCTCTAAAGTGTATAATTATAATCAGTCGTGTGATGGAATAAATCTTCAAACTACTTTTACCGTGTGTGTATATATATATATATATATATATATATATATATACATATATATATATATATACACAAACTCAGATAGCTGGTGAGGGAAGCTATATTTATGGGATCTCTTTGCGAGAGACCCGTTGCCCACGTCGGGCTAGCATCATGAAAAAGAAAAACTATGGTATTTGTCATTTACCATTACCTATTCGGACTGTAGTGGATTTAATTTTCCCAGAAGAGTTCCTTGTTCCATGCACGGTCTGTGTTTAACAATATATATATATATATATATATATATATATATATATATATATATATAAAATCTTGTTTCAGGATTATGCAAAGAAACTAGGCTGTGGCGGGGTTATCTAGCTATGTTGCTCGACATAATACTTAAATACTATTTAAATTCGGTTGTGATGTCCGTTACAATAAGGAAAACAATAAGAGAGAACTTTATAAATTTTAGACAATGAGGAAACCTGTAAACTGTGGAGAGACTTGCTTGGTACTATATACGATGCAGGCAGGAAGGAGGGGCCAATCGCGAATCTCCGAAACTAATGAAATTACACCTTTTTTGAAAAGACTGTGTAGTGTGTAAGATGCATGCGTGTGTAGTAAGGGATATAGTGAGAAGCACGTGTTTGAGAGTATGCTGGACTGCTTACAGGGTAGACGTAACATGTAAAAAGGCCAGATGAAGAGGACAGTGTTGGGAGAAACAGGGTTCAGACACTTCCTGCCTTCTGCTGGAATGCCACATACAAACTCCTTATATATATATATATATATATATATATATATATATATATATATATATATATATATATATATATATTTATTTATTTATTTAAATTCGACTCTTGTAAATATGCATAGCGGGTTATTATGAGTCAGAAGTTATAATGAGATCGATGTACAGTTCCCTCGAATGATCTGTTAAATAATTTTAAATTAAATATTAGGGCTCGCTTACGCCATTGCAGAATCGAATATCGCGTGATGATACAACTTTCAGTTTTACGTTTTTAATACAAGTGAAAAGCGTATGGTGCGTTCTATGAGTACATTATTATGATTGAAAGTATTTTTGTGGCCATTTGTACAGATAATGATGTTTTTATACGAGATCTGATATCATAAAGTAAAATTATAAGATTTTAAACGTTGTATAACGGTAGGCTTCAGTTCTGTAAAGACATGATTGGTACAGCTAATGACAAAAACAATAAGCATGAACATTCTGTGTGATTGATGTAAACAGTGGCCTGACTGGTGTTAAAACAAATACGTTTATTATGAGAATTATGAGGAATTGTGAACAGCCGTTAAATTAGAGAAATGATAATTAAAGTAATGTGAATAGTCCTAACTATAACTACAAGTAGAAAGGTTCTTAATGAAAAATCTCTCAACTTTCAGTACCTATTTCCCGCTGCATCTATTAAAAATGACAACCCACACAAATTCGATATCCCGTTTTCTTTAATTGCATCTAATAAGAAAATTTTACCCGAACCTACTTATTTGGATGTTATATATATATATATATATATATATATATATATATGATAATAATAATAATAATAATAACAAGATTAGTTGCAGCTAATAGTCGTTAAAAGAAAGTTAAACTTACCTACTCTCAAAACAGTTACTGTGCAAAAAATATAGCAAGATTGGGTAGAGTTGTCAGATGCTTTTATTACGAAGGGAATTGAAGTCAATATATTTAATTTAAATACTCTTAATACGTGTACATATATATGTAATAATAACAATAAATTAATATTAGTAATAATATTTAAGTGGATGTTTAGAGGAGGATAACAGAATTGCTGCTTCAGTTTCAAAGCCGCGTTAGGCAACTTGGTTCTTTTTAACACATGCAATTTTATAACGAAATTTGATGAACAGTAAAATTATTAATTCATATACCAGAAGATGGCATGTGAAAGTGAATGTGATGGAATATATCGATGTAAATAAAAGAAAACTACATACTTCAAAGTAAATAAACAAATATGCATGTACTATAAGTATATATTGTATTTGAAGGTCATCTCGTTTGAAAATAAGCCAGTTTCCCTTAAAAAAGAGAGAAATTAATTTATTTAAATTAAAAATAATAAACATTAGTTTTATTTTTCATAATACAGATCTTAAACAAAGAACTTGTTTTTCGATTTAAAATATGTTCAATCTGATTTTCATTTATGTATTGTTCGCAATTTGTTAACAGACGAAAATTGGGTGTTAATGCGCAATCTCGTTAGGCCTATTAAAACCTTTCAGATATTCGTTTTCATTTCTACTGTCTGGCGGAATTTGCCTGAACAGAAAGTACTCGAATATATGTATGTTTTTTCATGTTTGTTCTTGTTTGCCTCATGAAAGAACTTTTTTCAAGAAGGAAGGCGAGGCTCTATCTTTTCTTAATTTTTTTTTTTTTTTTCCCTCTTTTTTTCCTCTCTTTTTCCCCCTTTTTTTTTCCCCTTTTTTCCCTTTTTTTTTTTTTTTTTTTTTTTTTGAAGGACCATGAAGGAGGGACCGCCATGAAGGACGGTGGAGGACCGCCATGAAGGACGGTGAGGGGGGGAAATTTTCAAATTGATCCATTCTCTGTCTCCCTTTTTGCGGCTATACTACTGATTTGCACAAGATAAGGTCATTTTCCTTAGTAATTTTTAATGAAGATTCAGAATATATTAATACTTTTTAATGGCTTAGAGTGATGTTAAAACGAATATTATCCCAATTTTCATTAGGTTTTTAAGCAAACTTAAACTTTTCTGAACAACGGTGTGTGTATATATATATATAAAACATTAATGTAATTAAAACTATTACTGCAGTAAATCTTTTATGGCCTCATTTGGGTTATGGCAAGTTTTTACCCTCATTAAATCTGATGCATGTCCCGTTGATTTTTTGAAGTAAAGCTTACTTTACAACTGACATTATCCTGTCGTTTCGCTTCGTAACTATCGTATGAGAGAGCGTAGTCAAACAAATAAGCCTTTTTTACTTAGGTGTTAAGGTATCCCACTTAGATAGTAGGTCCTCACAGGAAAGTTCACCCTTACTGGCTGAAGGAAGGCAAGAGGAAAAATGACTTTGTTTGGCGATATTTATGAAATTACTGAAAACTGTCTCAGCGTTAATGCACTCCTCATTTTCATTCAAATACGTAATATGAGAATGGAATGCGTTCTGGCGTTCTGAGAAAGAAACTCTTCCTTGCATATTTTAGAGGGTAACAACCATGCAGCACATGATATTCAACCGGGCACGGACGAAAACTACTGTGTTGCATGTTTTACTTCATTCTCCATATTAACATCACCCTACGGTTATGTATTTCTCAATAATAATAATTACTGAAAGATAACTAACGCATTTATGAAAAGCACACTCTAAAATGAGATACACTCAAAAGCTGCACTTGAAAGAAAATTTTTGGTTTCCGGTTAGTGTAGTAGTAAGAGACGTGCTTGGGACGTGACCCATACGAAGCAGGGACAAAATAATAATAATAATAATAATAATAATAATAATGAAACCTCAGATATTAGAAAAAAAGAAATCTTATAGAATAATTTACATATTTTTACCGCATGAATTTTGTTAGACGAGGAAGAGGGATGACATTTGTAAGCAAACTGGTGAACTTTCATGCCAATATCAGCAAAGTTAAGCAACATTGGGTCTGTTCAGTAATTGGATGGATAACCGTCCTCCGAGTTCAGATGTCGTAGCGACCCGTGGTTCGGATCTGAAGTAGGATGTTAAATAATCCAAAACATTATTATTAATCGGATACTGAAGGTGGCTTCATATTATTCAGGTATAATAATTACACTGGTCGACAAAATCGATCTTTTTTCTCTCATCAAAGATGTATACGCACTTTTCTAGACCGGTTTTGTACGCTGATTCCAGATCTGTTTCCGGTTTTCCTCTAGCACATCTAGTTATCGAAATATGACTGGTGTTAATTTCAGCACAATTTATCGTAAAAGTACAACTTTATTCATAAAAAGAAATATACACCATCTGAGTGACACACTCGGATGTTCTTCTCAAGTAAGTGTTTCTGCTTGAGTCACAAGGAGAGAAGTTCTGATTTCTCTTTGAAGAGGGCTAGGTCTCTAATGATGTCATTCAACACGTTCTGAGTAAGCCTCTCCGGCCCCGATTGCTCTTCGTCAGGTGTGAAGTCAAGATCGGCCGAAGGTCCCGCATCTACGCCAATCGCACCTTCGTCGGATTCCCTTTCGTCTTCTAAAGAATCGATCCATGCTGTGGAGGTATCGGAATCGACATCGTGTCTCGTGAGGGATCGGTCTGATCGCGGAGTCTACATTCGGATAAACGATGTTATACTTGTTCTTCAGGGAGAATCCAGTTATGTTAACATTGCAAAAGTAACAATCGCCATGATGGTCTCTCAGCTCTAGAGTTGCCAGATTTTGTCCCGCATTTTGCGGGACAAAGGTTTTTTAGACCATTTTTCTTTTCAAATCGAAGCTAGATTTCTTCAACGGTTACAACAAACAAAATTAGAAAAAATTTATTAAAATAATGCTTAACAATGCTTGATTTTTGGATCAAATGCGGGACGTCTGGCAACCTACTCGGCTCCCTCCATATCATGGGTATAGCGAACGGCATCGACTTTTTCCTTTGGTTCAACCAGTCACGTAATCCATTCGAACAAGCGGTACAGATAACATGTGGCGCCCACGCCTTATCTTGGTCGCCTAGTGGACAGCCGAAGTATAACCGGTAAGTTTTCCGAAGATCCATCGTCATTGTACGCCGTTGTGATTAGTCACGAACGAGTCGCACACATAACAGAAATTGTCGGGGTGATTTTTACACTTTCGTGGCATGATGATCGATGATTGGGTTGATGTAAATCACCTAAAAGAATAAAATGTGCAAGTGGGAGACACAAAACAAAACACAACACACAACTAGACATGTGACTGTTATGCCAAAGAATAAGAGAGTGTACATGTGCAACGTTTGCAAATTTGTCGCCAGCAACTGCTCTCACCGAAAATACCACAAGACAACCTACAAAAAGCCTAAGTTGAAACGACAAAATGTCATACATGAGGGTACAGAAAAGGCAAAGCAAAAACCTGCACCTAAGCTGCAACGACAAAATACTCCGCTACATGTATAAAGGACGCATATGATATATATTTTATATATAGTATTATATATTATATTACATATAGTTATATGCATATTATATATATTATATTATATAAATGACGCATATTATATATTGTGTATATATAGTGTTATATGATATATTATATTATATATAGTTATATGCATATTATAGTTACATATTGTATACTGTATAGTATTATATTACATACATATTATATTTATTTTATATATTATGATCAGTCTCATCTCGAAAACTATACGTTCTAGAGGAAAACCGAAAACAGATTTGGAATCAGCATCCCAACAGCTATGAGCCCACCCATAATAATATCTGATGAAAAAAACTTGTTGGCCAGTGTTATGGGTATTTTAAACTAAAATTTAGTATTTTGAAAGAGGGAGTGCGAAGATAGTAATTTTCAGACGTTCCAGTGATCTTTGTTTATTAATTATAAACTAGTGTACCCGTGCCGTCAAGAATGACGGCAAAATATATATGAACCACGAAAATGGAGACTGCTGCAGAAATAAGAAGACGATTGGCAAGAGAACGACAACGTAGGAGAAGAGCAAGCTTATTAAGTCAGGAATGATACCTTGAACACTGTTAGTATAAAAAAGGATAGGATCATTATAAAATATATTTATTATTATTACAAAAGATCTTTTAAAACTACATTCTTTGTAAAAATCCTTGATGCAATAAGTTCTCCTTGTTCTTCAGTTTCTGTAATTTCAACTTTAAGATTGTTTCTGTTCCGAGCTCTACTAAGAGCCACATAGAGTTGCCCGTGGCTAAATACTGGTCTGGGTAGAAACAATCCAACCTTATCGAATGATTGGCCCTGAGATTTATTTATTGTCATTGCTAATGCAGGTATAACTGGAAACTGTCTCCGTTTCATTACAAAAGGCAATGTTGTATCACTTGGCATGAGATCTAGTCTTGGTATGAGCACTTCAGTGTTAGCATGGCTCCCGGTTAATATTCGAGCATGAATGTAATGTTCATTTAGTGACAGTACAACCAGACGGGTGCCATTTAAAAGTCCATTCCTTGGATTAAGGTTTCTCAATAGCATAATTATGGAACCTTTCTTTAACTTTAACTCATGAGGAGGCAATCCTGATACAATTTGTTGATTTAGGAACTCTACAGGGAAGTTTAATGCCGATTCATCATCATCAGCCACATGTGAGTCTGCACTTTTATATGTTACAACATCACCTACTATACGGTCCAATAATTCGTTGTTAAGACTCATTGCATCTTTGTTTTTACATGTAAGAATTATTTTGGTAGCTAGTTCAGCTATTGCTTCAGCACTACTAACTTCAATCGAGTCTCCATATATAACTTCAGGTAAATGATTTTTAATGAGAATATCTCTTGGAATTTCAACAGTACTTGATCCCATGCTAACATCACTTATTAGAGTTCCATCACCAATTTTAAGAAGCCATGTAGAAAATTCATTTTGTCCTGCTGCTCTCATGTTATCACTAAGGGTGAATGTTTGAACATAATTCCAAAGTGGCGAATGCTTGATACATGACTCTATGACATCAATGTTTGAACCTCTTGGGATAACATTGGCTGTTTGGCGAAAATCTCCGCCGAGGAGAAGAAGTTTGCCTCCGAAAGGTTTGTTATTATTCATGATTTCCTTTAGTAGCATATCAATAATTCTGAGAGCATTTAAGGAAAGCATAGACACTTCGTCGATAATGAGCACAGAAGCCAGGCGTATACTATTGGACTCATTGGAAGGAATTCTCATTGAAGAAGTTGATGTTTCCATGACTGGAACAGGTAATCTGAATCCACTATGTACAGTGCGTCCACCTAACAGATCTGCAGCGATTCCTGTGGTTGCATATGACAGAATCGTTTTTCCTTTTCGTCTCAAGTAACACATCAAAGTATTGTATAGATATGTCTTTCCAGATCCTGCTGGTCCATCCACGAAGAAGAATCTATGAGCAGCTGTCTCATCATTTTCTGCAGTGATGATCCTTTCAAATATTTCTTGTTGCCTGATATTCAAGCTACTGATTCTTGCTTCAAGTTGATCATGTGGTAATAGATCATATTGCTGAGTCAAATTATTATGAGATACTAATCCGGGATCAGGTAGTCCTATTGCCGCACATTTTAAACCATGTATTACCAAGACACTTTCAATATGTTTTAGGCACTCCATTCTTGCTCTTTCAATAGGATATTCTTGGTTGTCATAATCTTCTAGCATTTTTTCTTCAAATTGCTGATAGAGCTGAACTGGGTTATTAGGATTATTCAATGCGCAAATTAAAGCAAACAAATGTCTGATGCGATGAGGAGTTTGGTCCATTGAAGCCTCAGTCAAACATCTAATCCATTCATCATCATTGCTAATCAAATTTCTCTGCTTAGCAGCTTCTTTATAAGTTGCATAAACGACCCCATTAACTGTGCGCAAACTTGTGAAACTAACAGCACCTTTTACATGTAACAGAAGTATCCTGAGATGGTAACGTTGTGAGTCCTTTGGACTAACAGTATACATGCGTGAAATAATTTTTCCAGCACCGCGTTGTCGAGGCTTCCACAAAGTAGTATTGTTATTAAAAACATAATGATATGGTATGGATGTATATTGCAATTCTCGGGCCTGCTGGTCTTGCCGATTCAAAATAAACCAAGCTGTAAGCCGTGTATTTTTACGACTTGCTGCTTCTAATGCACGTCTTTCGTCTCCTTCTGTGAAATATACATTCTGCTCTCTTTCCAAGTGAACTGGCAAACGTATAATGGCATGTGATTTCTTGTGCATTTCATATTCTAACAGACGCCACATCGCTTCTGGGGCACTGATATATCTGGCATTTAAATATTCTGATATCTCGTCGTGAATGATACCTTGAACACTGTTAATCTCCATTTGAGCATTCACGCAATCATATCCTTTGTAGATATATTTATATATATATTTCACTGATTTCACGGATGAACATACTTCGACATTAATGTGGCAGTTGAACTTCAAGCTAAGATACTTATTATAAGGAACAACATATCTATTATCAATTGTATTATTTCTTATAAACAATGTAGTGTTTGGCCGGCGTCTATATAATGGATATCCACCAACATCTGCTTGTGTGTTATCTTTGAATTCTTTAGGGAAACCCTTAGTACATTTGTTATTTTCCATACACGGAGCATTTGGATTTAAGTTGCCGCATGGGCCGTGAATCATACAATCCTTAATAATTTCGTGAAGCCTGGGTTCATCATTAACATTGGGTATTTCTGCACAAACTACTTTATCAATTTCATCAGGGCTATTAAATTTGTCTTCTTCATCTATTATGAATAAAATATGTGCATGAGGCAGGCCACGTTTCTGGAATTCGATGGAATAGCAGTAAGCTCTAATAGTGCCAAAAACGCTTTTTTCTAAGATATCCTTCATTAATTCTTCCAATTTTATGTGAAAAACTCTTGCCACAATATCTGGTCGGTCTGAAGGCTGCTGCCCGAAGAAGAGATTATCTTTTATTTCACTCCAGGAAGGGTTGCATGTCATTGTCATGAATAAATCGGGTTTTCCAAATTTTCTAACCAAAGCCATGGCGTCCTGGTAACGCTCCCTCATGTTTCTAGGTGATCCTTGAAACGACGATGGCAATATAACAGTTCTCCCTACCTGAGTTCCTGCATTGTCAGCAACATTGGCTAAATGATCAGATAGCCCTTGATATTGTTCAACTTTAAGGCGTCTTTGTTGATACTTGACAAAATTTAAATTGTTGGCCTCTACTTGAATGTAGGAATCTACAGCCCATTGCTGGAATAATTTTCCTCCGTGCAGAAGTGCGTTATACTCATCTCTCACTGTAGTTTGAGCCACCTTGTATTGTAACATGCTAATATTGTTACGTCCATTGTTGCGTCTATTGTTGGTAATTAAGTTATCATTAATACTCATTCTTGGTTGCCATCCTGGTTCTCCATAAGGAAAGAATAATGGATAGACCATAGGGTCAAGATTTGGACTCAATATGTTCAATGTAATGAGAGGAGCTTCATTATTTCGTGGATATACACGAAAATCCCTGTCAAAAGGAGGTTCTCCATCATTATTTGTGAAAATCATAGCTACCTCATCCACAGATGGTAAATTGTAACGTCTTCGGTCACTGTTTCTGTCTCGGTTAAATACCATGTTAACAACTGGTGTCGGAATATTGTGTTCTGATGCTCGTTCATTTTCTTCTCTTTCAACTTCTCCTAGCATTTTGTATGCCAAAGCATAAACATTATTTGTCCTGATCATTTGGTCCAAGACTGTCATTATTTCTGCTATGCACCTAAAATTATTGTGATTACCTAATCTAATACCAGTAGCCATTCTCGAATCCACTACATATAGCTGGGCATACTGTCGTGATTCACCTTCATTTGGATGTATATTTCCAGTTCGATGGTATATTTGGCCGTGTACTCGAAAGCAATATGGCCCATGACCAGGAACATGGGATAACTGTGCTCCCATTGAAGCGAAAGATAATGCAGAATTATAGGACCTGATGTTATCGTTGAAATGTCTGTAATTAGAATTCATTGGATTACTCATTAAGTCTTGAAGATATGCTGGAGGATCTCTTCGGCGTGGTAATATTACTTTGCCCTTATGGCAACAGTTGTTGAATTTACCATCTGTCGGACGTTCTACCACAAAATGCTTAGCATTGCAATATTGGCAAACAATATTCATAGGTCCGCATGAGTGTGATAAATAATTTTCCTCATCAAATGTATTGTTATTAACTCTATGAGCCGGAAGTAATGTATTTCTTCTATTTTGTATCCTTCGAGACGCTCTAATTCTTTCAATTGCTATTCTTGCTTCAGTTTCTTCCTGTGTTTCTTGTTGTCTTCTTTCGACCATCCTTAATCTGGCTGCTCCAAGTCTTGCTTCAGTTTCTTCCTGTGTTTCTTGTTGTCTTCTTTCGACCATCCTTAACCTGGCTGCTTCAAGTCTTACTTCAGTTTCTTCCTGTGTTTCTTGTTGTCTTCTTTCGACCATCCTTAACCTGGCTGCTCCAAGTCTTGCTTCAGTTTCTTCCTGTGTTTCTTGTTGTCTTCTTTCCATTATCCTTAACCTGCGCTCCAAGTCTTGCTTCAGTTTCTTCTGTGTTTCTTGTTGTCTTCTTTCCATTATCCTTAATCTAGCTGTTTCAAGTCTTGCTTCAGTTTCTTCTCGAGTTTCGCTACGTCTCCTCTCGGTTATTCTTCTCATTTCAATTTCGTTCCTGCGAGTGATTCTATTTTCGCTGTGCACAACAGAATCAATATCTTCATTTACATCAACCACATCAATCGTAGTGTCTGAGTTAGTTCCGTCTTGCTGGGTACGATTGTATCTTTCCTGAGCTCTTTGTCTGGCCTTCCTTTCTCTTGCTAAGCGACGTCTTCTTTCTGCGGGGTCTTCCATGTTTTATATTTCACAACAATATATTTTGTGGTTGAACAACAATACTCCAGCTAAGTAAAAATTTATTCCAAAAGCTTTTAATTTATTTGGAATCCTATCAGTTTAATTAACACGTATCATAGTTACTTATAATAAAATAAAACAAATAATTAATCTCGGAAGGTGAGCTTGGGCAACATTTTAATTTGCTAAGCAATAATTCATAGCTTCTAATTATTCCTATCTAATTCCTTCAGAGCGTGACGCAATTCTGCAACAGACAGACAGACAAACAAACAAATAAATAAATAAATAAATAAAACTGGGCTATTATTATAATGGGGATTGCGGACCTCATTTTTACTTATATTGTTTATAAAAAAAGCCTCGCGTACCACCGAAAGTGTTCTCCCAAGAGAAATAGTATTATCGTAATCGGTAAAAGTTTTATCACCATTATTTATAATCTGCTCCGCCGATGTCTCATTTCCTTCGCGAAGCGTAGAAATTTTATCGACGTTTAAAATAAAGTCGATGGCTTTCGGCAGATTTGACTTGCCGTTCGTTCCTCTATCGGAGGTGCATCGGAGCTCCCTTATTGAGTGAAAGTTGCTTACGAAGTCCATGGTTATTTAAATAATAGTGTACCCGTGCCGTCAAGAATGACAGTAAAATATATATGAACCACGAAAATGGAGATTGCTGCGGAAATATGAAGACTATTGGCAAGAGAACGAAAACTTAAAAGAAGAGCAAGCTTATTAAGTCAGGAATGATACCCTGAACACTGTTAGTATAAAAAAGGATAGGATCATTATAAAATATAATAAAAAAACCTGTAAAAAAATTTCAAAATATTAATTTAAAAAAACCTGTAAAAAAATTTAAAATATTAATTTAAAAAACCTGTAAAAAAATTTAAAATATTAATTTAAAAAACCTGAAAAAAATTTAAAATATTAATTAAAAAAACCTGTAAAAAAATTTCAAAATATTAATTTAAAAAAACCTGTATAAAAATTTTCAAAATGTTATTAATAAAGTGTATGCTTATAGATATAACATAGCAGCTCAAACAATCTGTATAAAAATGTGAACCTTATCAAACGGTTAGGTTTTTAAAAACGTAACGGAGGAGAAAAAGAAGAAGGAATGGAGCTTTTTATATATAGTTCCTTCAGAGCGTGACACAATTCTGCAACAAACAGACAGACAAACAAACAAACAACAAAACTGGGCTATTATTATAATGGGGATATGCAGATATATATTTATATGGAAGGTATTATTGGGGTTTTGAAACATTTTTCCATACATTCTTAATCGGCGAACGCTTTTTTGTCCTGAATATACAGTTTTGGAAAACGTTCGCCTTGAAAAAATACTATAAAAGCATAAAAATTACTTATTAGTAATGAGTGGATTTTGTTTTTAAAATTTTATTAGTGTCACCAAATAATAGAACAAAATATCAAAGAAAAACAGAATATTACCAATTAGAAATTTCTTTTGCTTTCTAGAAATTTTGTGCTACGTCACTAGATTATGTTAAACATTCAGATATCGATATAGATACCATCGTTAAGGAAATATTGAATATTACGTTCTCCATGGAGTAATTTCTTATTTATGCAAACCTAATTATTATAAATTCAGTTATCGGTAAACATTGCAAATATTACCCATATTGATTTCAATATGTTACGCCTTATTCTAACTGTTAACTACTTTGGTACTGAAGCAGAAGAGAAGTGCGACGTACTTGAGATTACGAAGATAATGAAAGTATGAAGTAGATAATAATAAAAGTAATGTTTTCGGTTATTTGACCATCCTTCATAATGGTAAACGTCATGTAGCAGAGGGAACCTACAGCTTTATGTTGGATCCGAACTGTTGGTACACCATCTAAACGGGGAGGACGGTCACTCATTTAACTAATAAACAGACCCATCGTCTCTTAACCTTGCTGATTTAACGGGAAACGGCGTGGTGATGTGTAGAAGATGTATCTCAGCATGAAGCAGAACACTGCATGACAATAAGCATTTGGTTTGGACGTAAAAGTCAGACATCTAGTAACCGAGTCAGCTATATACTGTATATGCAGTCATGTATATAAAACTCACGTATGTTCTTTTCTGAATACGATGCATACATTTTGGATGGAACTGATAGAATAATAAATGCATAATTTTAATAAGTGTTCTATACGAGACCAATACGTGCCCACATCTACTGTATGTTCCAGAATTCGTTCTACGCCAAACCATGAGTAAAAATAATGCGCGCGTTTAAAATTCATGCGACTCAATTTACTTTAGCAGCAATTGCAAATAATTATTGTACAATAAAGGGAGATTAGTAATTATAAAACTGGATTTAAAAACAATGAATCATCCTTCATTGCTCGTATGAACTGTGTTTTTGCATTAAATTACTGCAGTATTTCTTATATATATATATATATATAATATATATATATATATATATATATATACCTTTGAACCTTATGAACCTTATGTTGTTTCGTGCGTTCGCCTCTCTTCACACGGAGGTCAAGCTGGTGGCCCCGCCTCTAGGTATGGCCTGGTGGAGGAGCGAGTTGCTTTCTTGCGCTCTCCACCGTACATAGCCAGGCACGCCCGGCTCATCTGGTACTGTCCTGAGCCAGGCATCCAGTCTTTTCTTGAAGACTTCAACTTTGACCCCCGTTACGTTTCTGAGGTCCTTAGGAAGCTGGTTGAAAAGTCTTGGCCCCCTGACAACCAAGCTATTTTCCTTCAGGTTTGAGGAGGTCCCTTGTCGTGCCTTTAATTTGGGAACACTACATATTCTGCCTTTCCTATTTTCCAGTGTTGTTTGAATGGTAATTGGGTTTAGTTTTTAGGTTTGGTACCAGTTTTTCGATAATTTTCCATATGTAGATTATGATGTACCTCTCTATTCTTCTTTCCAGTGAGTACAGATTTAGTTTACGTAGTCTTTCCCAGTAGTTGAGTTCTTTGCAGCCATCAATCTTGGCTGTGAAATGCCTTTGCGTTTCTTCTAGTTTATTAGTTTCTTCCTTTTTATATGGGGACGTCAAAACTGAGCATATTCAAGTTTTGGTATAATCAGTGTTTTTAGCAGGGGAATCATTACTGTCCTGTCCCTTCTCTTGAACGTTCTTAGAACCTGTCCGGCGACTCATTTTGCTCTATTTCGCTATCTGATTTTGTGTTTCGAATTTCGCATCATCTGTCATTATTATCCCGAGATCAATCGCTTTCATGCTTCTCTGAATTTCCTGTCTATCTGGAGCATAATATGCAGTCTGTTTAAGTTCATCTTTTCTACCATATCTCAAGAGCTGAAATTTCTCGGCGTTGAATGATATGTTGTTGTCTTCTGACCATTTGTATATTTTGTTCGTGTCCCTCTGCAAGGCCTCCACGTCATGTACATCGATGATTTTTCTGCTGATCTTTGTATCGTCTGCAAAGGATGTTACTATACTATTGCTGTTTACTCCGCTGTCTATGTCTGTTAGCATGATAATGAACAGGAGTGGGGCCAGTACTGTCCCTTGTGGTACTGAGCTGCGTACTTCCGATTCTGATGATGATATACTGTTACCGTGACCAGGATTCCACAACCGAATATATATATGTCCCCTTTACAGCGCGAGGCCGTCCCAGCCAGGAACAGTAAAACATTAGATTACAAAACTATATATTAATATATACAAAGTAAATCAGGCTGCATAAACAAGTTATCATTACCCTAACAAACTTAACTTAAACTTAACCTAAATTTAACAACCTAAACCCGAACTTAACTTAACCTAAACTTAAACCTACAATATTAAATACTTAAATCACTGGCACTTATAAAATAATGGGGTTTATTCAGGGCGCTTACAAGCAGTTATGAGATCTGGCTCCCCTATAGCATCAGCGTCTAATGCCCATGAAACTATATCTCTCCATCTTAGCTTTTTACCTTCTACATCTCGACCCATTTGCGCTCTAAATCTCCTTGCCGTCTCTGGAGGGATCGTAGCCATGAATTGTTCTTTCAAGGCCTGTTTATCTCTCTCCCCCTCAGGCACCGCTGCTTCATACAGTGTTTGGAGCCGGAGCGCATATTCACCCAGTTTTTCATTCTCTCTCATACTTGCTGTCCAAATTCACGTTGAGTTACAACTTTACTATCCTGTCGTTCTTCACTACACCAACTTTTAATTCGAGACACAACTGTTTCGTATTTAACACCCGGCTTATATACACTAAAATACACACGTCTCGCATGGCCATCCAAGAAATTTCTAAGTTCCACTGCCCATCTATTCTTATCACTTCCAAACTGCTCACTTGCATACCTCTCAAAGTCTTCCAGAAAGTCTTCTACCTTTTGCACACGATCCAAACCATAAGGCCAAGGCTTCGAAGCCTTAATACGCTCACGTTCATACTTAGTTTTCTTCATTAATAGTTTCTCACTCTCAATTGCTATCAACACCATCCACCCTGCATCCGCTGCACAAACACCCTTATCTCTCATGGCATAAAAATCTTCCAAATACACGTTCATTCTGGGCAAGGGAGTCTCCTCATTCGAAAAATCTGAACTAGAACTTCCATCCACTGTGTACTTTCTACACTTAACACCTTTATCACTTCTTCCAAACTTACTTTCACAATCACGCTTAGCCTTATTTCTCAGTCTCCTTTTCCTTTTACTTTGCACCTCTTTCCATTCACCAGGACTTTCGCAATCATACTCAGATTTATCGCTTTCAGAGTAATAAGCAACCTTCTTCTCCAAACGCCTTGGCAAGTGCACCCGTCCCACTTCAACCAATTTCTTACTCACATACCCTTCCTCCATTTTACGCATACGCTCAAAAAAAGCTTTCAGTTTCACATCTTTACCTTCAGTTCCTTCTTCATTCAGCAATTCATGGCTACGATCCCTCCAGAGACGGCAAGGAGATTTAGAGCGCAAATGGGTCGAGATGTAGAAGGTAAAAAGCTAAGATGGAGAGATATAGTTTCATGGGCATTAGACGATGATGCTATAGGGGAGCCAGATCTCATAACTGCTTGTAAGCGCCCTGAATAAACCCCATTATTTTATAAGTGCCAGTGATTTAAGTATTTAATATTGTAGGTTTAAGTTTAGGTTAAGTTAAGTTCGGGTTTAGGTTGTTAAATTTAGGTTAAGTTTAAGTTAAGTTTGTTAGGGTAATGATAACTTGTTTATGCAGCCTGATTTACTTTGTATATATTAATATATAATTTTGTAATCTAATGTTTTACTGTTCCTGGCTGGGACGGCCTCGCGCTGTAAAGGGGACATATACATATATATATTCGGTTGTGGAATCCTGGTCACGGTAACAATACCTTGAATTTTGACGACCTGCAGACGATCACTAAGGAAGTTGTAGATCCATTTTCCCACTTTGCCTGTTATTCCCATGTCTTTAATTTTATGTGCTATTATACCATGGTCACATTTATCGAAAGCTTTAGCAAAATCTGTGTATATAACATCGTAGTTGTCATTGCCTTCCAATGTATCTAGGATATTGTTGTAGTGCTCTATTAGTTGTGATAGGCATGATCTACCTGATCGGAATCCATGCTGATTTTCGTTGAATCTTTCCTGTGTCTCCAGGAAATCATAGATTTTCTCTCTAACTATTCTTTCAAATACTTTGGTGAGGTGGGACGTCAATGACACTGGTCTATAGTTCTTTGCTTGACAATGTTTGCTCTTTTCAAGATGCTCGGTATTTCCCCAGTGTCTAGGGATCTTCTCCATATCCAGTATAAAGGTGTAGCTATTTCATTTTTACAGTTTTTAATCAATAATGCGTTCCAATTGTCCGGACCTGCAGCTGAATGTAGTTTCATTTGTCCTATAGCTCTCGCTACATCTTCTGGTGTAAACTCAAAGTCTGTTATATACTCTCCTTGCAATTCCTCTTCAAAGAATGCATTTATGTCAGGTATCGCTTTGTCACTTTTTGGGGTACTGAAAACTGATTCATATTGAGCTCTCAATGTATCAGAAGATATTTCTTTTGGATCGTCGGTTAGTTCATTATTTCCCGTCCTTAAGGGCCCAATAGCGGCGCGCGTTTTTGTTTTCCTTTTTGCATAGCTATAGAAGTATTTTGGATTTTCCTTTATTGCTTCTACCGCCTTTTCCTCTTCCCTCTCTGTATGGTCCTTAATCAGGGCTTGTATTTCCCTTCGATACCCTCCAGTTTTTCTTTTATTGTTTTCCTGTCATTATCTCCGCAGTTTCCTAACTTCGCCTCCACTCTCTTTCTTTTGCGGAATAGTCTTCTCTTTTGCCTTTCTAGCCAGCTCCTCTTTCCTTTTGGCTGTGATTTCGGAGCATATTTTTCTAAAATTCTCAGCGTTTTTTCCTCCAAGGTTGCTAGCATTTCTTCAGTTGTTTTATTCTCGAAAATTGTTCTCCATTCTATTTGGGCCATGTGCGATCTGATTGCTTCCCAATTTACAGTCTTCGAGTTTAAGTTAAAGGCCCCGAATTTACTTCTTTCCACAATATGTGTATTGTCTTCTAATGCTGCCATCATATTTGTTGATATCTCGATTAAGTTGTGGTCTGAGATAATGGTTGGGGTTATTTTTATATCAGCAATCAAGTTCGTGTTATTCGTGAATACCAGATCCAGGCAGTTATTTTTTCTGGTATTTTCTGTTATCTCCTGTGTCAGCATAAACTCGTTTGTGAGAGCCATCAACATATTTGCTTGTTCCTGATCTTCTCTTGTGCCCCCCTTGTCCTGGTGAATATATATTCCTATTCACCTTTTGTATTTTATAAATGGGAAGTTAAAGTCTCCGCAGATCATTATATTGGGGGATGGAGGGTTTATGGCCTTTATTAGCTTTCTAATGTCATCAATGGCCTCCGAGAATTTTTCGGTTGGGGTGCTTGGAGGTCTATAGATGACTATTACTATCAAGTTTAGTTTTTTTATTTTCACTGCTAGGAGTTCCACATAGCTGTTTGATTTACTTATTATCGTCTCTGTCATATGACCTTCCTGTACATATATAGCACAGCCACCTTTCCGTCTCGTCGTTCTATCCGCTCTTAGTAAGTTGAGGCCCTCTATATTTATCTCTTTCTTATCAATACAATGTTCGCAGTTTTCACAATTTCCTTGGCAATCTTTAAGATGAGTTTCTGTGAGGCATGCGATGTCCGCCCTTGTTTCGTCCATAAATCCTTTCAGGTACGAAACCTTATTTAGTGATTGGTTTGGTCTTATTCCTTGAATATTAGCCAGGACAATTTTTATGTTCTCTGTTTTTCGTTGCCCCTTGTGCATTTTAGGTTCGTTTTCCTTCGATATCGCTTGATTCGTTGCTCTATGATCCTCCGAAAGAGATCCGTTTCCTCCTACTTGTATTGGTAGCTTCTTGCCCGGTAGCGATTTGGCTCGGGGGTTTCCAGCTGTGTCAACTGCATGTGGATGACATTTAGCACTCGTAAGGTGTCTGAGGTGTTGAAAAAATTTTCTTGTTCGCTTATTGTGTTCCTATTGTTGTTCCTATTGTTATTTTTATCCCTATTGTCCTTTAAACTTTTCCTTTGTTCGTTGAGTCCGTCGGGAGATGTTGATAGTAGCATTTATTCCCGAATTTGCAGGTTCCATATTTTGCGTAAGTTCTGCAAATGTCCGGGTGGTAGAATTTACATCCGTCTCCAAATTTACAATGACCATTATTATAGAAGAAATTGCATATTGGGGGATGTTCATATATACATTGTCCTCTTTTAAATCTGCAATTATCTTTTATATAATACCTGCATATAATTCCTTCCCCATATTTACTCTTGGCTTTTGTTTTTTGCTCCTTATTGGGGGACAGTTTTATTTCGTTTACTTGACTGCCCTCTTGTCTTGTCCTATTTGTGCTATTTGTGCTAGTTGTTTTGTGTCCTTCGTTGCCCTTATATATATATATATATATGTTGAAAATAGTCTCGTATAACGTAAGTTCAGTAAGGAATTCATTTGTAGATGTTCCTAAAATCTGTGACAGTGCAGATTTGATACTCCTGCAAGAGCACTGGTTACCTGAGCAAGAGCTAAATTTCAGTTTACCATCCATGATGACTTTACGTATCATGCGTTCTCAGCAGTAGACTTATCAAATGAGTGAATGTACGGTAGACCCTTTGGTGGTGTTGCTTTCTTAATAAAAAAATTGTCAAAACACAAAATTTTTAGCAAGTGATAATGTAAGATTGTTAGGCATTGAATTACAAGTGAACAATGATTGCATATTAATTGTAAACTGCTATTTACCATACAACAACGGCAGTATCTAGATCAGGGGTTCCCAAATTGGTGTTCCGCGGAACACTTGTATACCGTGAGAAGTGTTCCGCGGAACACAATTTGGGAACCCCTGATCTAGATGAATACATTGATTTGCTGTACAAAATTAAGTCACTATCAGATAACCCCAAATATTCTATAAAAAATGGGGCACTTTAATGTGCATGTGAACTCGGAATTTTTGGTAGAATTGGGTAGCATGTGCGAGTGGGCTAAATTAACTATATGTGATGTAGCTGTATCAGGCGTAACTAGTGGTAATTTCACATACGTTAGTGATATGAGTGGTACCACTGGATTGATCTTTGTCTCACTAGTAATAATCTAAAGGATCGAATTGTTAGAGTTCATATTCTGCATGATTTCCTTCTTTATGATCATAGGCCGTTATAACTATTAATTAACTTTACCAACGTATGTGCAACACGACATAACAAGAACTCAATGGGTAAGAATAGTCGCGTCGATTGGTCTAATGTTAATATGCCACAGAAAATAGAATATAAAGACAGAACAGGTCACCTCTTTAATAATTTAGAAATTTTGCATCTTGTCTGTAGTAATTCTTTCTCAAATGATTCTCACTGAAAACTCATAGAGAGATATAAATAATTTAGCATCGTTGTTGAGAGAAGCAGGAAGACCCCTGATTAAATCTTACAACTATCATACTAAGATTATTTCTGGTGGGATGATTTTATTGCCCTCCTGAAGAGGGAATCGAAAGACGCCTACGATTTCTGGTGCTTTTATGGTAGACCAGATTAGGAGCAGTATACATGAATATGTGTAGAAGTAGGGGTCAGTATAGGCAGCCATAATGCGATGTAAACAAGAAGAAGATTCTATTCGAACTTCAAAAGCCTGTGAAGCTCACTTAAATAATGATAATAACAAATTCTGGAAATTCGTTAAGAATGAAACGGGTGTCAAAAATGCCCTCCCTCCGACAATCGCAGGGTTTAGGGGAGGATGAAATCGCAATGCTGTGTAAAACCACGACCAAACATTCTTAATATTGTGAGTAGGGATAGTCTTAAGATAGGCTGCAGCGAACGCCTGTGCGAGTGACAAGGGAAAATACTTTGATATCAGTTCCTGAAGTAAAAAGGTTAATTAAAGATTTAAAGACTGGTTCGACGTCAGAGGTAGATGACCTATCGAACAAGCACTTAAAATATGCCAATGATGTAGTGTGTCTGCATATATCATTGCTTTCTCAGCCATGCTTGCTCATATCTCTATCCCTGCAGAGTTCATGAGGGTATATATCTTCCCCTGTCAAAAAATGAGTATGGGGACAATTCTATCTAGCAATAATTACAGTCCTCCTGCTTCTCGAAAATACCAGAGAAACTCTTGTTACACCGATTAAATGATTACTTATGGATATCTAATCAGTTTGTTTTTAAAAGGTCCCACTCAACTGATCTCTGTATCATATACTGAAGGAAATTCTATTTAAATACAATGGCAGTAATTCAGCTATTTATAGCTATTTCCTGATATAAGTAAGACATAGGATAGAGTGAAACACACTCTTTTATTTAAAAACTAAAAAACAGGAAAGTTCCCATGCACATATTAAATTTATTGAAATTTTGGTTTTCCCACCAAACTTTCACAGTACAGTGCCCCACCTAACAATCTGAATATTTTGGTTCCTTTTGCGGGGTGAGGCAAGGCTCTTTGCTCTCTCCTCTGCTGTTTAATGTGTATATTGATGGATTAATTGCTTCACTTAATGAGGCGGCAGTTGGATGTTGTATAGATAACACAAGGATAAATAACTTGGTTTATGCTGATGATATGGTGTTAATAAAATCCCTCTGTTAAAGGTCTGGATCGGCTGCTAAAAGTCTGCCAAGTACAGTATATTCCCAGAAAACATGTGCTTTTTAATGTTACAAAAACTAAGGTTTTGCAATCCATCCTAAAAGCTGTAATCAGCCAGTTGATATAGGTTTAAAATGAGAGGTGAGGTAATGAGGAAGTACAAAAATATAAGAAATATAAGTATTTGGTTTAAACTATCACCAGCTCCTTGAGGGATGACTCAGATATGAGAAAACAATATCGAAGCCTTTTTGCTAAAGCGAATATGACTATAAGGAACTTCCGGTTTCTGTACAAGTGAAGCTAAAGACTCTCTTTCGTACTTTCTGCAGTATAAGATACAGACAGCAACTCTGGGTGAATTATAAAAAAAAGTTTTGGCAGAATCCTAAATTTGCTATACAACAGATCTTTAAGACTCCTACATAAATTACCCCGAGATGCTCAGCTTCACAAATGTTTGCTACCCACAATGTCCCGAGTTTCCCGGAGGTAACAAGGCATGCTCAATACAGTCTAATGCAAAGAATTAAAAAATCAAACCAACCCGATTATCCAAGCTCTTCGTCAGTCTGCCTTATGTCTTCTAAGCTGTGGAATTCATGGTATGAAAACGCCTGTCTATAGCTCCACTTAACTTCGACGGGCTTCGACATTACTGTATTATTTCTCATTAATTGTAATATTTCTATGCTGTATGTGAATTGTCATTGTATTCCATTGTCAGTTCGTATTATTAATATTTTCATCTGAACTATGGTCCACCAATAAACTTTTCATTTTCATTTCATTTTAATTTAATTTTAATTTAATTTTAATTTAATTTTCATATATATATATATATATATATAGATAATATATATATATATATATATATACAGGGTGTACACAAATTATCTTTACAAATTCTCTCTTAAATACAAATATTAGGAAACGAGGACACTACCGTTTTTACGCCATCTTTGAGAGAAAGTAATAAAGTTTCACATAACCTCAGACACCATTCAACATGGGCACCATTTGTCACACGTAGACGTCCAAACGGTATTTCTTATTTCTTCGCTAAGGCAACAGTGTCCAATTATCTGGATATGCTTGAGAACTACGTCTATCCACAGTTAGAGGAAGTGCAGCACTAATGCGTTTTTTTACAGCAGATGGCGCACCACCATATTGGAGCTTGTTGGTACGAAATTCCTTAACATGAATTTCCCAAATCGGTGGAGTGGCTATGGGGGGCCCATTTCTTGGCCGGCCAGATCACCAGACATAACACCCTGTGACTTTTTTCTATGGGGTTATGTAAAAGCTGCGTGTACACAACTCCAGTTGCCAACATCAACGATTTAAAGACCAGAATTGCTGCTGCTCTTGCAAGAGTTGACGTTGAAATGTTGCAGAGTACATGGATGGAGGTAGAATACCGTTTGGACGTCTTACGTGTGACAAATGGTGCCCATGTTGAATGTGTTTGAGGTTATATAAAACGTTATTACTTTTCTCTCACGATGGCGCAAAAACGGTATGTGTACCTCGTTTTCTAATATTTTATTTGAGAGAGAAGTGTGAAAGATACAGATTTGGATATTCCTTTGAGCTATGATAAAAAGAGCATGGTTGCTTTTAATAGTGATGAACTACATACGGACGTCTCGTTTGTTAATTGACCCCTATTTACTCGGCAATACTGCTGCGAGTTTCTCTCGTAACCTGAATGAGCGTATGGGCACAATGATGTTCTATGTAAAACATAAAACTTTTTCAACTGCCTTCTGTTTATTTTG